>JASGCC010000039.1:1802393-2280303 GCA_030067915.1 Hydractinia echinata | reverse complement strand
TGTCAGTTTGATTTGTCAGCTTGGTGGGGTTTGATTTGTTAGGTTGGTGGGTTTGCTTTGTTAGGTTGGTGGTTTTGCTTTGTCAGATTGTCAAGTTTGTTTTGTTAGGTTGTCAAGTTTGATTTGTTAGATTGTCAAGTTTGCTTTGTTAGGTTGGTGGATTTGCTTTGTCAGATTGTCAAGTTTGATTTGTTAGGTTGTCAAGTTTGATTTGTTAGGTTGGTGGTTTGATTTTGTAGGTTGGTGGGTTTGCTTTGTCAGATTGTCAAGTTTGATTTGTTAGGTTGGTGGGTTTGATTTGTTAGGTTGGTGGGTTTGCTTTGTCAGATTGTCAAGTTTGTTTTGTTAGGTTGTCAAGTTTGATTTGTTAGCTTAGTGGGTTTGCTTTGTCAGATTGTCAAGTTTGATTTGTTAGGTTGATGGGTTTGCTTTGTTAGGTTGGTGGGTTTGCTTTGTTAGGTTGTGGGTTTGCTTCTGTCAGATTGTCAAGTTTGTTTTGTTAGGTTGTCAAGTTTGCTTTGTCAGATTGTCAAGTTTGATTTGTTAGGTTGTCAAGTTTGCTTTGTCAGATTGTCAAGTTGTTTTGTTAGGTTGTCAAGTTTGATTTGTTAGATTGTCAAGTTTGATTTGTTAGGTTGGTGGTGTTGCTTTGTCAGATTGTCAAGTTTGTGTTGTTAGGTGTTCAAGTTTGATTTGTTAGCTTGGTGGGTTTGTTTTGTTAGGTTGATGGGTTTGCTTTGTTAGGTTGGTGGGTTTGCTTTGTCAGATTGTCAAGTTTGTTTTGTTAGGTTGTCAAGTTTGCTTTGTCAGATTGTCAAGTTTGATTTGTTAGGTTGTCAAGTTTGCTTTGTTAGGTTGGTGGATTTGATTTGTTAGGTTGATGGGTTTGCTTTGTTAGATTGTCAAGTTTGATTTGTTAGGTTGTCAAGTTTGATTTGTTAGGTTGGTGGATTTGTTTTGTTAGGTTGATGGGTTTGCTTTGTTAGATTGTCAAGTTTGATTTGTTAGGTTGGTGGATTTGATTTGTTAGATTGTCAAGTTTGATTTGTTAGGTTGTCAAGTTTGATTTGTTAGGTTGGTGGATTTGATTTGTTAGGTTGGTGGGTTTGCTTTGTCAGATTGTCAAGTTTGTTTTGTTAGGTTGATGGGTTTGCTTTGTTAGGTTGGTGGTTTGCTTTGTTAGGTTGATGGGTTTGCTTTGTCAGATTGTCAAGTTTGTTTTGTTAGGTTGTCAAGTTTGATTTGTTAGGTTGGTGGTTTGCTTTGTCAGATTGTCAAGTTTGATTTGTTAGGTTGTCAAGTTTGCTTTGTTAGGTTGATGGGTTTGCTTTGTTAGGTTGGTGGGTTTGCTTTGTCAGATTGTCAAGTTTGTTTTGTTAGGTTGATGGGTTTGCTTTTGTTAGGTTGGTGGGTTTGCTTTGTCAGATTGTCAAGTTTGTTTTGTTAGGTTGTCAAGTTTGATTTGTTAGCTTGGTGGGTTTGCTTTGTCAGATTGTCAAGTTTGATTTGTTAGATTGTCAAGTTTGATTTGTTAGGTTGGTGGGTTTGCTTTGTCAGATTGTCAAGTTTGATTTGTTAGGTTGGTGGATTGCTTGTCAGATTGTCAAGTTTGATTTTTAGATTGTCAAGTTTGATTTGTTAGGTTGGTGGGTTTGCTTTGTCAGATTGTCAAGTTTGATTTGTTAGGTTGGTGGATTTGATTTGTTAGATTGTCAAGTTTGTTTTGTTAGATTGTCAAGTTGATTTGTTAGATTGTCAAGTTTGATTTGTTAGGTTGTCAAGTTTGATTTGTTAGGTTGGTGGATTTGATTGTTTAGGTTGGTGGTTTGCTTTGTCAGATTGTCAAGTTTGTTTTGTTAGTGATGGGTTTGCTTTGTTAGGTTGGTGGGTTTGCTTTGTTAGGTTGGATGGGTTTGCTTTGTCAGATTGTCAAGTTTGTTTTGTTAGGTTGTCAGTTTGATTTGTTAGGTTGGTGGGTTTGCTTTGTCAGATTGTCAAGTTTGATTTGTTAGGTTGTCAAGTTTGATTTGTTAGGTTGGTGGATTTGATTTGTCAGATTGTCAAGTTTGATTTGTTAGGTTTGTCAAGTTTGATTTGTTAGGTTGGTGGATTTGATTTGTCAGATTGTCAAGTTTGATTTGTTAGGTTGTCAAGTTTGATTTGGTTAGGTTGGTGGATTTGCTTTGTCAGATTGTCAAGTTTGATTTGTTAGATTGTCAAGTTTGATTTGTTAGGTTGGTGGTTTGCTTTGTCAGATTGTCAAGTTTGATTTGATTAGGTTGGTGATTTGATTTGTTAGATTGTCAAGTTTGATTTGTTAGGATTTGTCAAGTTTTGATTTGTTAGGTTGGTGATTTTGATTTTGTTAGGTTGTCAAGTTTGATTTGTTAGGTTGGTGGATTTGATTTGTCAGATTGTCAAGTTTGATTTGTTAGGTTTGTGGATTTGATTTGTCAGATTGTCAGAGTTTGATTTGTTAGGTTGTCAAGTTTGATTTGTTTATTGAGTTGTCAAGTTTGATTTGTTCCAGATTGTTCAAGTTTGATTTGTTAGGTTGGTGGATTTGCTTTGTCAGATTGTCAAGTTTGATTTGTCAGGTTGTCAAGTTTGATTGTGTTAGGTTGGTGGGTTTGCTTTGTCAGATTGTCAAGTTTGTTTTGTTAGGTTGATGGGTTTGCTTTGTTAGGTTGGTGGGTTTGCTTTGTTAGGTTGATGGGTTTGCTTTGTCAGATTGTCAAGTTTGTTTTGTTAGGTTGATGGGTTTGCTTTGTTAGGTTGGTGGGTTTGCTTTGTTAGGTTGATGGGTTTGCTTTTTCAGATTGTCAAGTTTGTTTTGTTAGGTTGTCAAGTTTGATTTGTTAGGTTGGTGGGTTGCTTTGTCAGATTGTCAAGTTTGATTTGTTAGATTGTCAAGTTTGATTTGTTAGGTTGGTGGGTTTGCTTTGTCAGATTGTCAAGTTTGATTTGTTAGGTTGGTGGATTTGCTTTGTCAGATTGTCAAGTTTGATTTGTTAGATTGTCAAGTTTGATTTGTCAGATTGTCAAGTTTGATTTGTTAGGTTGGTGGATTTGATTTGTTAGGTTGGTGGGTTTGCTTTGTCAGATTGTCAAGTTTGTTTTGTTAGGTTGTCAAGTTTGATTTGTTAGGTTGTGGGTCTGATTTGTTAGATTGTCAAGTTTGATTTGTCAGATTGTCAAGTTGATCTTAGGTTGGTGGATTTGCTTTGTCAGATTGTCAAGTTTGATTTGTTAGGTTGGTGGATTTGCTTTGTCAGATTGTCAAGTTTGATTGTTAGATTGTCAAGTTTGATTGTTTAGGTTGTCAAGTTTGATTTGTTAGGTTGGTGATTTGATTTGTTAGGTTGGTGGGTTTTGCTTTGTCAGATTGTCAAGTTTGATTTGTTAGGTTGTCAAGTTTGATTTGTTAGGTTGGTGGATTTGATTTGTCAGATTGTCAAGTTTGATTTGTTAGGTTGTCAAGTTTGATTTGTTAGGTTGGTGGATTTGCTTTGTCAGATTGTCAAGTTTGTTTTGTTAGGTTGATGGGTTTTGCTTTGTTAGGTTGATGGGTTTGCTTTGTCAGATTGTCAAGTTTGATTTGTTAGGTTGTCAGTTTGATTTGTTAGTTGGTGGATTTGATTTGTCAGATTGTCAAGTTTGATTTGTTAGGTTGTCAAGTTTGATTTGTTAGGTTGGTGGATTTGTATTTGGTCGATTTGTCAAGTTTGATTTGTTAGATTGTCAAGTTTGATTTGTTAGGTTGGTGGGTTTGCTTTTTGTCAGATTGTCAAGTTTGATTTGTCAGATTGTCAAGTTGATTTGTTAGGTTGTCAAGTTTGATTTGTTAGGTTGGTGGGTTGCTTTGTCAGATTTGTCAAGTTTGATTTGTTAGGTTGTCAAGTTTGATTTGTTAGGTTGGGTGGATTTGTTTGTCAGATTGTCAAGTTTGATTTGTTAGGTTGTCAAGTTTGATTTGTTAGGTTGGTGGATTTGCTTTGTCAGATTGTCAAGTTTGATTTGTTAGATTGTCAAGTTTTGATTTGTTAGGTTGGTGGGTTTGCTTTGTCAGATTGTCAAGTTTGATTTGTTAGGTTGGTGGATTGTTTTTAGATTGTCAAGTTTGATTTGTTAGGTTGTCAAGTTTGATTTGTTAGGTTGGTGGGTTTTGCTTTGTCAGATTGTCAGTTTGATTTGTTAGGTTGTGGATTTGATTTGTTAGGGTTTGTCAAGTTTGATTTGTTAGGTACCTAACAAAACAAACTTGACAATCTGACAAAGCAAACCCACCAACCTAACAAAGCAAACCCATCAACCTAACAAAACAAACATGAAAATCTAACACAGCAAACCAATCAACCTAACAAAGCAAACCCATCAACCTAACAGAGGAAACTCACAAGCCTAACAAAACAAACCTGGCAACTTGACCAATTATGACAATGGAAATATATCCATATAACACAGGATTAATATGTCCACGAGGCTCTATTTAAACGCAGAACTCGGCTCAGATATCTGTACTAATTGGTAAATATCTGTACCAATAAGTGCAGCAGAGGTTACTACAGACCAATTGAAAAATACGGTAGAATTGCAATTTAACAATATATTGACGAGTGGAATTTTATGCAAAAAGAAAAGAGAAGGAAATGTTTCAGGAAAAAAAATGTTTTTTTATTTTTTGTGTTTTCACTTACGACAGTTGAACACAATTTTTCCACGAAAAAAGATCATATTGAACGTATGTTGATGGTTGGTAATATTTTAATGTAAGAGGTACTCACCGTAATTTTTTTATGATTGTTAAAAATACACAACTGCTCTTTGAACAGAATTCAAGCATATAATGTCTCAGACTTCTTGAAAAAATAATAATAAATCGCACTACTTTGTTTAACCCTAACACTTCACAACTTCTTTTTGAAGAACCGCAAAATTGCATTATTTTCCTGCGACAATCTTTCGGCTTTGAACCCGATTTCTGTCCACCTCCTACCTCAAGTTTGATGAAGCTGAGAACTGTCGTATAGGAAATTTAATTATTTTCCATATAGGCCTCCATATTGATAACCATATCTCAAGTTGAATGATAACGAGTTATGGCTAATATAGGGCATATCGGTATTTCGGCATTGCTGAGACGGCAATAAGGGTTAATAGAGTTGTTCTACTGTTAGTTGTTTTCATTGAGTTTATTTCATATTAAAAAAAACATCAAACCTTAAGGGGTTTAAATTTCGCGTGGACTAATTTTCGCGGATGTTTATTTAATTTTCGCGGTTGCAACGTGGTGAATAATAAAATAAAATCTAGCTAACAAAAGGAAGTAGTATAACTTTTTCTAAAACATACAGAACATTCAAAGTCTTTAATTAACATAAAAAGTTGACATTTGGATTATTTTGTGTTCGAAATTCCTTAGCTGCAAAAATATCAACACAATTGGTGTTCTTGATTGGATCGATTTGTGAAAAAAGGGTTAAGATGTGGCAAATTCGAGGAACTCATAACAACAGCGTCGCGAATACCACAAGCTTTCCAGGCACAGATGTTTCCAGATGTTTATTCTTTATATAATTTTAAAACCATTTTTGCATGCATTGACTTTACAACACTCAATGGTGTTTTGATGTCGATATCCTCAATCTCTTTGCCAGCATTGAGACCCTCTCCTACTGCTGATGCATATACCAATCTGCAAGTTTTTCCTTCATGTAGGTCTGAGCTTAGGAGTCAGGTCCAGCAGCTAAAGAATGTGTGTCATATTGTTGGATACTTTCACAAGAAGAATATGATGTTTCTACAAAATTTAAAATTTGGCCTCTAAACACGTCCATAAGTAGCAGTGCTAGAAAGTCAACAGGAAGGTTCAGGTTTTCTCTCTTTGCTTCAACGCATGAAACGATAACTTCTTTAATTATTTTAATAGACTCGCTCTTATTACTGTAAATAGAAAAGTCTTCTGATTATAATACTGTCTCCAACATCTTTATAATACTATTTTCCGATTATAAAACTATTATTTTAAATATAATACTATTCTATGGTTTTTGTAATACTACTATTTCATAATACAACAAGAAGCCATGCGTTTTTAACATCTGCGCTGCGAGAGAAATCAAATGGTCATAGGTACGGTCATTCGCTGCGTCGAGAGCGTGCGGCATGTAATATAAAATTCATTATGTAATGCATATAAAGCATTCATGATACATAAAGACCGTTTTGCATTTAGGGTGCACATTATTTTATAAACGTACATAGGATAAAATGGATCAAATCAATCTTCTTGGCTAAGCCAAGAGTAATTTTTGAGAATAACGGCCAGCTAAGTCAGATAAGGATAAAGAAACGCGGCCATTCTCGTTCCCCCCAGCACTTGTTAGGTTTTTTCATTGTGACGGAACCTGGACCGCCACCAGTAGGTCAAAAATGTATGTGTGTATGAAAATCGATCGAGGTAGGCTAAAAACAAATACACTATTCTATCGTGCCCCTGCTCCCCTATCTGTGTGAACCCCAGAAAGGGACCGCGAACGATGTTACACTACCGATAGACTCGGTGCGCCTTGCAAAAACTCTCAAAAACCGTTTTACCGCTCAATTATTTTCGCCTCAAAAGGGATGCCGCGCTATTGGAGTGTGACTTGTCTTGGTGAAGACAAGTCACACTTCAGTTATTTTAATAATGATCAAAATATAAAAGGAGTTTCACAAGAAATCAACATTGTCGTACAAGTCTGATTCACAACATTTTAGTAGTTTTTCTCAATGCTAATAAAGACATGTCGTTTGCAAACAAAGAAATTACTGGTACGCACAGCATTGATGGTTTGAATACGCTCACAGAATAATTATAAAAAAGAGTTATATAAAAAGACGGCAAATACCTTTCAAGAAAACAAAATAACATAAAATGTCAAAAGTTTCAAGTTTACTAGTTCACTGGTTCACTGTTTGATACCAAAACACGTATTTCTAGTGTTGATAATTATAGTTGTTACATTATCAGACAACACGGGCACAACCAACTCTTCATCATAACCAGGAGCAGTCTTCCTCTTTTAAACAAACTACGCTCTGACTTGCAAATACTTGCTTATTTTTTCCACTCTTGAATTCGACCATGTGAGGAACTTTACCTGTTGCCGATGTCCGGTTTGTGCAGAGTTTACGCTTCTCAAAATCAGGGTCCTGGGAATGACTTTGCTAACTTCAAAATGGTAGCTGAAAACTTAACTTTCATAGGATAGGACGCCCAAATCAAACATATGCGTGTAAACACGCAGGTGAATAACAGTTTTTTTTAAGACTTCAGTCTTATTCTCGATCATTCAATCTACATCAGAAGATGCAATGCCTTTGTTGTGTTGTTTTGAATTTTCACTTCTCATCCAAATGTTATACTATTCGGAAAAGTCAGCCTATGCAGCTTATTTGCGTGACAGACGGAGGAAAATACACTGAAACCCCCTAC
The DNA here is from genome assembly GCA_030067915.1 of Hydractinia echinata. NCBI lineage: Eukaryota > Metazoa > Cnidaria > Hydrozoa > Anthoathecata > Hydractiniidae > Hydractinia > Hydractinia echinata. Next base: position 2,272,826 of record JASGCC010000039.1, on the reverse strand, counting down.
CCCTTTATAAAAAGCGTATGTTTTAATCTACCGCCGTTATCAATCTTTCCTCTTTGAAGTTTACCTTGTTCTGATAAAAAAGGTGTGCTGCGAAATTATTTTGCTCATAGATAAATTATATTTAGATTCAGTATAACATTCTGCATCAATAGGTAACTTCCTAAAGTAACTTGAAGGATGCTAAACATGTGTAAATAACTGATTTTAGCTATCTCACAAAATAATTGGAACCTTGGAGCTTGAATTTTACTTCTTAAACTTTGTTTATTGTAAATATAAATAAAAGTTATATGTTTTAAGAGCTAATTAAATTAGGCTGCCATTTTTAAATTTCTAAAGCTTGCCTCAGATCACTTGACTACGTATATTGTCGCATCAGTTCTGTCGTAATAGCTCAGTTGGTTAGCGTGTTGCACTTAGGGGGGTGTTCATATAAGCACTGTCAGCTGAGCTGGCCCGGTTTTCCGGGGTGAAATCAGCCCACATGTGATTTCGCTTTTTTCAACCAAGATCCTGGCAAGGCGGGCTGAATTTTTCCGATATAACAGCTCCAGTCCGGCAAATCAGGCTTACTTTTTCTTATTTTTGTGCATGATTTTGTGCATGTTTTCTGTACAAAAATATTTAAGAATAAACTTTTATCAGCAATTTTTTTTGTTATTACTAGCTATCAGAGCTGGTAATTCGTAAAAAGATGACTGTCTTTGTTCCTTTTAGGTGACCATGCCAATAATCATGTGATTGTTGTCCATCATAATAGAGCTCTTCAAGCAAGACAGTAATTAAGCTCTTCTTTCAGTGTATATTGGATAGGATTAAGATGATAACATTACATTATACTTTTGCCTTTATTAATATAATTATTCCACTAAATACCTACATCTCTTTTAGTAGAATTCTGTCATAGAAAGTTGGTCGTATGGATTCGCAACAACAAGGTACAGCATTCTCAGCGATGACAACCACTACCAAAAGATAGAAGTCCATTTCTCTTGATAGTCATTGAAATTTAGAAATGTCTTCATTTTGAAGGGCGTTCTCTGTAGCAGGTATGTTTAAAACCTTTTTTTTTTTTAATTTTAATTTTTCTAATTTCATTTTTTTAAATATTTTTTATTCTCTTTTGCGGGAATTCATCATTTTTTATATTTTAAAATGAAAATTGTTTAAACTTCTGTTAGTTGTATTTATATGCGGACACAGCATTAAATTTTCTTGTTAAGAGTTACGGCTGTCGAAAGCTAAAGTCAACCTCGTCCCCAGGGCCTTTTTCACATTTTGGTATTGGAGGATGGCGTCCTTCAATATCAAAATGCGAAAAAAGCTTTAGCAATAAGGTCGTCCAGGATTTATATATAAAGTATCTACTGTGAGATCCTTTTATGAAATCTGTTATTTACAAGTATGATATGAACTATAGAATTTCTAAGCTATGTTAACATAATTCGTCCTTATGCTTATAGTACAGGAGCTCTCAACGGATCACACTTACACATAGGGAAAACAATTTTCTCGACCGAAATTGATATGTATGTACCTGCTACATCATTTTAAGCTTGGTCAGATGGCCTGCCCCTGGGGCTATAAGGAACAAATGACCTCTGAAGCAGTGGGTGACAAAATCTCCAATTAGAAACATGGCTAAAATTTTTCACACTCGCCCATATAGCTGTTGTGACTTAGAATACACAAAAGCTTAACTAAATAATTGAGGCTTCCACTAGTCAGCTGCCTTTTTGGTCCTTATCTTTGAAGCGCCATAGTGGCTCGCTAAACCCTAGCCGGGAAATCATTGCATTAAGCCTTACAATTTTACTATTTAGAATCATAAGTGATGGAGAAAAGTGCATAAGAAAAAGTCAGTTTTAACTTCTGTTAAAGGAAATTTTTAAAAAGACATTAAAGGAGAACTAACGAAAAAAATTTCCGATGAACTCCCGTATAAATCAGCCTTTGTTGCGCTAGTCTGGGTACGCCATTCATCAGCGCACCCAGGCTTCGGATGGTTATCTCTTCCTCATCAGGCCATTTTAAAGATTCCGCCCTGACCGGCGGAAATCAATAACTCTTAACAATTTAATAACATGCGAAAGTAGGTTAACAAAGAAAAACTTAAGACTATTTTTGTTTCTTCTTGCTATCACAAAATCACTTCCAGTACACTTTTTTGCGGATAATCATTTTAAGTTTTATTTTTCAAGTCTAGAAAATTAAAGAAGGCACGTGTTGTCTTTCAAGATGTTTTGATACAAAAATAACACAAGAAAACTTCATTAAAAAGTTTCTTAGTGATAACTCCTGTCTAAAATCTAAAACTATATTTATAATGGTGAAACATTATTTTATTCTGATAAAGATATTTATTTTAAAATATGATAAATAAAATTACTCTTAGACAATCACAGGAGGCACAGTTTAGCATTCCTTGCTTTGTTCATTCAGAGTGCGTTTGGTTATATCTCCACGCGGACGTACCAAACAGAAAGACAGAAAGACACTGTCATGGCAGCGACCGTAGGACTACTTTGACCTAAAATATCTCGAGAAACAAAGCTCAAAGATATAAAAAAAATAACACAGTTTATATTCACATTATAATGAACATTTTACGCACAACTTGTTATCAATTTCTGATATTGCTATGATTACAAATTCTTTATTGTTTTTTGGCAGAAAATCTTGAAAAAATCGATTATAATCATTAAAAAATAGAAGTCTGAATTTGGAACCATTTTTTGTATGGCATAATGGCCTTTTTAATATGTTGATGGTGAGATTTTTTCGTTTAAATTTAAATTTTGAATCGTTGAAATTTAAAATTGGAATTATGAAGATTTCAATCTTTTGATTTATATATTTTGCTATATTAGAGAAATGTTTCTTTTTGTGATAGCTCATTTTTATCTATTTAACTTACCGGATGACTTACCGGATCCACCGGTGTGGTCTTTAGTAGGCCAACATCGGTGGTCGTTTTAGAACTGGGGCAGGCAGTCTTCTTTGACTTGTATGAAGCCCCCTAACAGTCTCGAGATGTGGTTGAATAAAGTTTTTAAAATTGTTTATTGAAGTAGCAGACACTGCTTTCTCTGGTAGAATGTTCCATTCATTAATAACCCGTGGAACAAATGAAAATTTTCTTTTATCCAGCCTACTATGAGGCTTCCATATCTTTTTTGAGTGTCCCCTTGTCATTGGATTCACACACATTTAACTTTATTGTTGGTGAAAACTAGAAGGTTTGTTGTCTTTTTTATTGTGTCGATGTCATACGATAGGAAAGTATAAACTTTCAAAATCTTTGCGCATCGTTAGATACAGATTGGCTGTACAAAAAAGTGTACATGTTGCATTACTCTTAGCTACGCCTTGCTTGTAAAAAAGTAGCTGTTTTCAGAATGAGCTGTGTCTATAGAAAAGAAGATTGCCATAGGGCCACAAAGTAGGCCAAAATTAAATATCTTTCGCGCCTTATTTATATATTGTTTGTTATCTACTTACTTTGTTATTTACTTGTCAAAAACACATTAGGACAAACTGTGTAGTTTTTTTTTTATATTTTTCTAGGTCCGCTCAAAATGGCAACATCTCTCTTTGCTAAATGTGAATATAAACTTCGCTTAGTAACCTTTCTAAATGAAGTTGAGGAACACTTACGCTACTTATTTCATCATCCAAATCATGGTAACTTTCCTGTAGATAAAGAACAGCTGTATAAGATCATGGTAAAGTTAGATAACAATGGAAAGTTAAAGCATTTGTTAAAACATCAGAGACCACTCGTTCTACCAAGAAGTAAAAAGACTGATTCAATGGAATTTGACTTGAGTATATTATGCTCTCTCCTACTTACTTCCAAGAAATTGACCAAGTCAATACGCGCAGACATTGAAGCAATCAGAGATGAGAGAAATGGTATTATACATAAGCCTCGTTTTAATTATGTGGAATATATAGTTAGGTGGAGCAACTGCGAACATATTATTCAAAGACTTGGATACGACATTACATTGATTAAAGATTTAAAGTTTGGTAGTTTGCATGAAATGGAGAAGTTTCAAGTGTCCATAAATAAAAGTAAAATACAAATACAAGAAATGGAGATTAAAACAAACAATAACAATATTGAGCAAAACAAGGATGATATTGAGCAAAACAAGGATGATATTGAGACAAACAAGGATGATATTGAGAAAAGCAAGGATGATATTGAGAAAAACAAGGATGATATTGAGAAAAACAAGGATGATATTGAGAAAAACAAGGATGATATTGAGACAAACAAGGATGATATTGAGAAAAACAAGGATGATATTGAGAAAAACAAGGATGATATTGAGAAAAGCAAAGATGATATTGAGAAAAACAAGGATGATATTGAGACAAACAAGGATGATATTGAGAAAAACAAGGATGACATTGAGAAAAACAAGGATGATATTGAGACAAACAAGGATGATATTGAGAAAAACAAGGATGATATTGAGAAAAACAAGGATGATATTGAGACAAACAAGGATGATATTGAGAAAAGCAAAGATGATATTGAGAAAAACAAGGATGATATTGAGACAAACAAGGATGATATTGAGAAAAACAAGGATGATATTGAGAAAAACAAGGATGATATTGAGACAAACAAGGATGATATTGAGAAAAACAAGGATGATATTGAGAAAAACAAGGATGATATTGAGAAAAACAAGGATGATATTGAGAAAAACAAGGATGATATTGAGAAAAACAAGGATGATATTGAGAAAAGCAAGGATGATATTGAGAAAAACAAGGATGATATTGAGAAAAACAAGGATGATATTGAGACAAACAAGGATGATATTGAGAAAAGCAAAGATGATATTGAGAAAAGCAAGGATGATATTGAGACAAACAAGGATGATATTGAGAAAAACAAGGATGATATTGAGAAAAGCAAGGATGATATTGAGAAAAACAAGGATGATATTGAGACAAACAAGGATGATATTGAGAAAAACAAGGATGATATTGAGAAAAGCAAGGATGATATTGAGAAAAACAAGGATGATATTGAGAAAAACAAGGATGATATTGAGACAAACAAGGATGATATTGAGAAAAGCAAAGATGATATTGAGAAAAACAAGGATGATATTGAGACAAACAAGGATGATATTGAGAAAAACAAGGATGATATTGAGAAAAACAAGGATGATATTGAGAAAAACAAGGATGATATTGAGAAAAACAAGGATGATATTGAGACAAACAAGGATGATATTGAGACAAACAAGGATGATATTGAGAAAAGCAAAGATGATATTGAGAAAAACAAGGATGATATTGAGAAAATCAAGGATGATATTGAGAAAAACAAGGATGATATTGAGACAAACAAGGATGATATTGAGCAAAACAAGGATGATATTGAGAAAAGCAAGGATGATATTGAGCAAAACAAAAGGGATATTGAGCAAATCGAGGATCATATCACGCAAGCGGAAAGCATTATACAGTCTCATGACCAGCGCTTCCAGGCACTTGAACGACTTAACGAAAATTCAGTGAAAAAAAGTGAGGTTAAACAACCTCTGAACAAGAAGAAACAAATCACAAGGAGGTGAGATATTTGAGGCGCTTATTCTAAAAACACTTAGGTTTGTACTTACTTTCGATGATGTCCTTTATTACACCTGTCAATTGTGCACCAGTCCTATGTCAGGAAAGTAAGGTTCTCTGTGTTTCTGTTCTTTCTAGGAAATGACTTTTTTCCTTGGAAAATTTACTCTCAGCACCTGAGTAACAGTAACTCAGGATAATACCGTCACTTGTTGACTGTTTCCATTATGCAAGCAGAAATACAGGTTTTTAGGCATTCTGATTGGCTCAGTGCTCTTGACGACGGGTCGATGTAAACTGGTATTGTCGTCAAGAACAATGGTAGCTTTAAATGTAAATAAGCATTAAAAGTATTAAAAATGATTTTATGTCAATTCCAACAGTACGTTAACTTATAAAAACAATTTATAGGAAAAAAACAATAACAATGTCAACTTTTACAGATAAAATACCTAGATTCAGCGTTAACATTCTGTCTGAAAGCTTCTTCAACATAGCTAGTTAACTACATACATTGTCTATCATAATAAGATAACTAGTTTTATTAAAAATAATAAATGCAGACTCGGTCCCTTAGCTTTTTTGTTACTCAATTAAAATAAAATCGTCCCATGTCCAGTCTGTCATTCTTGGGTAGCTTCAACTAAACTTTAAACTGTAGATTCAACTTTACACATTCTCCAAGAGAAAAATAGAGAAAATAGAAAACTTCTGATCATCACAATATTTTGTTTACATGAGTTTTCGATAGGGACTTTCGAATTATCCATGTAATGTTTGTTTTTAGACAGAACTGCTTCAAACCTTTACATTCAGTGTTAACAAAATTAGAGAATTATAGTATTGCAAGAACACAAAGTTAAACCTTTTATTCTTTCCTTTTTGTTCAACTTCTGCATCATCTTACAAATCATGCTCAAAGGGTTAATAAGTTACCTAGAGAAAGAATAATGTAGATATCATAAAATTTCGTTTTGTTCCAGTGAGTGGCTCTACAGATGCAATATGTTTACTTGAACAGCTTCAGAAAAAGTATTTAGGAAATACCTTACCGGTTAAAAAAAAAGTCGGCAAAAATATTAGTCGGCAAAAATAAAAAGTCGGCAAAAATATTAGTCACTTGGACAAAATTTAGTCACTTTTTGACAACTAAATTTTTGAATTTAGTCACTTTTTGCCGACCAATTTCCAGACAAAAATGATCAAGAAAGCTTAGATTTTGAAAGTTTTTTTTAAATAAATCAACAACAACAAAAATGGTTATAGGTATATAAAAATGTTTAAGTTTAGTCAATTTCAAGAATAATTGCATACAACAGATAAAAATTAGCAACAAGAAAGAAAAAACGGCAAAAAAGGTGGTCGGCAAAAAATTTTCGTCCGTAAAAAATCAGCAAAAAGTGGTGTTTGGCAAAAAAAAAAAGAAATCGGCAAAAAACTTAGGTCGGAAAAAAAAAAGTCGGAAAAAAAGTTTGGTCGGTAATAAAAAAGTCGCAAAAATTTTAGTCGGCAAAAAATATTAGTCATCTAGCCAAAATGTAGTCACTTTTTGCCGACTTTTTTTTTACCGATAAGGTAGAATGTCTATTTAACTTTGGGAGATTTTAAAAATGCTCTCGGTTAAGGTTATTTTATGGGCTATGTTAAAATTAGGTGTAGATGGGTGGCTAATTAGGATGGTAAGTCTTGTTAGGATTGATAATTCACTTAGCGCGGAATTTAGTGCGAATGCTGTATACATCAGGGTTCTGCATTTGGTTCTTTTTAGTAGTTGAAATGTTTAAGAAATGGAAGGAAAGAATTGATGAGAAAAGTTTGAAAGTGAATACCGGAAAGTCTGAAGTCGTTATTGGTAGCATCTAAGCCAAGTTTGATCTTAAAAAGTGCAATTTTAGAGTTAAAGGAATGAGGTTGGTAGTAACTCGATTTTTTTCAAACTTGTCAGCATTTGGTACCTCACAGCTGATATTCAGTTTGCATTGAAGTGTTGCAAAGGTGAGATTATAGACAACTGAGTATTTCCAACATTAATAATTTAGCTACTATAGTTGATAGTTAAAGATAGTTAAAATTATCTGTCACTTTAAATTGGGTGGCGTTTGTTGGAGTGTTATTAGTAGGATAAGTTTAGCTTGAAAATAAGTTTAGAGAGTTACTTCCTTTATTTACCAGCTGAGCTTTGACGATTCAGGTGTAAGGTAGGTTGTACGAGGCATGTGTATAAAGTTGTGTTGCATGGTAGAAAGACATGTGCAGTGAAACAGAAGAATCTTGACCGTTTAAAAAGACATTTTATGGGATTGGTTTGGTGACCCGCTTAACGCCTCCACGTAAAAATTAATACCGCTAAACAGCGACACAGTAAGGACAAAGAAATCCTTTGCTTCTTGCATTGTTTGGTTTTCTCCGTTTTATGTCTGTTTAGTGATTTTATAGAATTTACTTGTTTGGCAAAAGTCGGTCGAAAATCAAGGGTTAGTTCTTCTTATTTTAGCTTAACATTGTACAAAAACATGCAAAATAATTTGATGATACGATGTGAAAGCGACACTGTTGCTGACGTTGTCAAGATAGATATCAAAGGAAAAGTTAATGAGCATACCATGGAATTAAAATTTGGTGATCACTTTAATGTCGAAAAGATGCACAAAGAACTGTTGATTACTATCTACAAAGAAATAGTGAAGAAAATTTTTGAACTTGTGATAACTTTTGTTGAAAATGAAGAAGTGTCTGTTATCACAATTCAAGGTTAGTAACTGATAATGGACCTTTTAGCGTACATTTAATGTGATATATTTGCAGATAGCTGAACGTTATTAAGTCTGTATTTCACACATAACCCTGCCTTTCATTTATTTAGATGTAAACATGGCTTGCAGCCACCATTACAAAAACACCAGTAACGGATTTGTTTTGCATACACATAACAGCTTTAATATCTCAGATGAAATAGAGTCAATTGGCAACGTTGATATAGTGGAATCTGACATCAAATTTATTTGCTGTGGAACAGTCAATAAGATGTCGTACATGGACTACAAAGGATTTTCGAAAAAATATGCCAAAGATTATTTCACAACACATGGCGAATTTTTAAGTGAAGCAATCCAATTCCCCCCACTGGATATAACGCAGTCAATATCTAAGTTTGCACATCGAGTAAAGCAAATAATGTGTGATAATAAATTAAATTTATTTGTTGTATTTTCACATTACAATGCCATGGAAAATCTCAAGTTTCTTAATTTAGAGAAATACTCTTTCTCAAGCGATGGAGAGGTTCCAGACAGCAAGGAGAGAGTTTTACTACTTCATCCAAGCGGTAATACCTTTGTTAACATAAGATACACAGAAACAGAAAATGCCGACGTCATTTTAAAGCAATTTAGAAACGGTGAAGATGATATTAGGCACTTTTCTGTTATCAATCGAGAGTATCTGTTACAAACCGGTTTGACTTTTATCAACGTTGTGGCCGCCCCAAATTTTCAAAAATCGGAACATAGCAAAATTTGCAAGGAATGTCACCTGATGGATAAGGACATTCTGTCTTCAAACATCAAGACTCAGAGTTTCCTCAATGAACGTCTGTCTTCAAGTCAAAATATTGCAACTAAAGAAAGTAAAGACGCATATATGAATATTGTAGGTCAGATCATGTGCTTTATGGCTACCATGAAAACAATCTATAATGTTCCAACACTTAGCGAAGATATTCATGAAAGAATAAGCACTCTTATTTTGTCAACACAACAGCTCCGTTGCTTATACAGTGAATCCAGAAAGAAAATTATCATTGGTCCGTTAGGAAGTGGAAAAACTGTATTAGCGATTGCTCACCTAGAACTTCTATGCAAATGGTCTGAAGCAGAATCTGTGACGTACTATATAGTGTGGAATGACAGAACAATACTCACTGATACCGTAAAGAGATTTGCTGCCAAAAAACTCAACCTTAGCAGCAATTCTAATATTAAGATCGTAAATGTGGTTGCGCTAGCGAAAGATCTCAATCTGTCAAAAGTGCCATCACTTTCACAACTGATAGCATCATTGTTGATGAGACATGGAGATATCATCCTTAATCTCATAGTGGATGAAATTGCTGGAGAAATATTTGACACCAAAGAAGCTTCATTACTGAGAAAAATGTTCAGTAGCGAGCATGGCTTACAAAATTCTCTTGTTGTGCTTTTCCCACAAAGTTTAGAGAAACATCGAGAATTTCTTACTCCGAAAGATTGTAAAGCTCACGATGGATTCAAATACCAGGAAACCGATATGGATGTTTTATATCTTAACAAAGCAATGCGAACGCCAAGAAATACTTTTAACTTCTTGTCAGAATTTGAATACAACATTTCCAACTTCAAGACGGTCATTAAACATCCTATTCTGGAAACTATAAAGTTCGATTCCGATGATCAGGAAGAAGAACGAATTCAAGAAAACCAACTTCTAAACATTATCCCCGAAAAGAAAGAAGAAATACGCGAATCTTCATCGATGCACACTGGGATAAAAGATGCATTGTTTGAAATTCCAGTAGATATTGATGTTATGGCAGCAGAATTTAAGGGTACAAGGCTTTCCAATAGTACAAAAACGTTAACCTCGGTGAATTGCAACTCTGCAGATACTGTTGGTCATCATATTCAAGGTAAAAAGCCCATTTTTATTCATGTGAATGTAGAAGAAGAACATGGAAAAAAAAAAAAGAGGTGGAGGGACAAAGAAAAAGAGAGGAAAAGGATGAGAAGGAGGAGAAGGAAGAAGACGACAGACCAGAAGAGATAAAAAACAAAATTTTAGTTATGTTAGCTATGGCGTTAGAAAATATTTGTTTTGATTGCGTCAGCGTAAATAGATTGTTTTTCCATCACACTGTGGAAGAAATGAATATCTTTCGAAAAGTTTTGTCTTTGCTTAACAAGAACTTTCTTTTGTACAACGCAGAAAGTCAATGGAAATTCTTCAATAGCGACAATACTTTTGAAAATAGGCTTCCTGAGAAAAAAAATTTCAATTTAATCACCGATGTCAATGGTTCACGAGGCAGTGAATTTCCAGAAACTATCTGTGCTATTAATCCAAATGACACAAGGTTACAACATGTGACATTGGAGGGCATGTCCAGGACTACCAACCGCTTAATACTTGTATCATCACATTGCATGGACTCCGCTGAAATAAGAGGTACTTCAACTGGTAATATCATCAAACAACTTTTGTCGGAGTATTTAGTTGAAATTTCTGTTGAATGTGCTGCATTGAAGAATGAAGATTGTCCTTACTTGATTGTAAAATTAAGTAACAGAAAATCCATTCTCTATGTCAATACGAGGTGCTGGAGGTACGCAAAACTTTTGCAAAGAGCTGGAGAATTTAAATTTGAAATTCAGAGTTTAAAAACTATGGAATTAAAGCAGCTGGTCAGAAAGTAAGTTCATTTTTCTATTTTTTTTTCTTTTTTCTTTTTTTTTCTTTCTTTGTTTGTTCAGATGAAACACCATGTACTAGGCTTTTTAATATGCAAAACATGAATGTCTTATATTGTTACAAGAAGGCAGGTTTAACATACAAGTAAATATTTACACAATAAACGAACTTTTATGTATTTTTTAGCCTTGAACCTCCTGAGATGGTAGATATCATAGGTTGCGTTTATTCATCAGAAACGTCTTGTACGATTTATTGGAAGGATATTGGATATTCCTACTTAATTGGAAAACAAGATCTTGATTGTCAATTGAAATATATAGACCGTGTAAGTTCAACCGGCAAATATGTAATATGTGGTCTGGAACTTAACGAGAGCTACAGATTTGGTGTGGTTGCCAGTAACCGAATTGGTCAGTCGAAAATTGCTGTTATGCCATATCGACATAGGTAAGATTGCCTCTTCTTTTCTTTTAATATCTTAGAATGCAGTAATAACTATTTATATTCCTCTTATTTTTTTAGTCCCACGAACCCCGTACCAGTACCTAAAAAGCATGTTTCTTTCAAAGGTATATAATAATGTAATTATCATTCTCATCCCCTCTGTCACTGTCGCTGTCATCATCATCATCATCATCATCATCATCATCATCATCATCATCATCATCATCATCATCATCATCATCATCATCATCATCATCATCATCATCATCATCATCATCATCATCATCATCATCATCATCATCATCATCATCATCATCATCATCATCATCATCATCATCATCATCATCATCATTTAGTTACGAAGTATGCCTCATTATATATTTCTTGCTCTTAGATATCGTAAAGCTCATTGCAGATAACAACATAACTGAAATGCATGAACTGATTCTATCATGTCATGATATACAGACAATGAGAGACGCCCATGGGTTCACACCGTTGATGCTTTCTTTGTTGCAGAACAAATGTATAATGACTCGAGCTCTGCTCTCTCTCGGAAGCGATGTTTTGGCGGAGAATAACTCTGGACGCAACAGTTATCATCTAGCTGCATTGAGTGGACGTGACCAAATTTTAGAAATTTTGTGTGAATATGATGCGAAAAATGTGAATTGTGTTGATCGTGTTGAAAAAAAAACACCATTACATTTCGCTGTGCAAGATCACCACTTTAAATGTATTGACGTGTTGCTGAATTATAATGCTGACACAAATGTTAAAGATGTAAATGGGTTGACTCCTCATCAGATGAAAGTATGGGATGATTATTACAATTTTAAAAACAAGTAAGGGAATTCATTAAAAATTATCACAGATTAATTAGACTTGGCATAGTAAAAGACAACAAACATAAAAACAATATTCGCACGCCCTAGCATTTTATAATGTGATAGGTAATATAAGCAACAGTTTACACATAAGATTCAAGTGATGTGAATACTAGTAGTCTTACTATACAAAGCATTTTGTTTTCAAATCATTTAAAATGTCTACCAAGAATAGGAGCTATAGTATAGTAAATTGAAGTAAATCAAAGAAAATTAAAAATACATTTTAACAGCGGTTATTATTAATATATATACACCATTTCTAATTCCAAGGATGCTATTTTCTAATTTTAGATGATGTCATGGAATCAATGTGAGCTGAAGCGTATCAAACGCGGTGGAAGCAAAATGCTCCACTGTTAATAACAATAGAGCGGATACCCAAATGCCCGTGAAACTTCTGTAGTCTGATTTGTTATTATTTTTATATGAAAGGTGAAAACATTTTGAGCAGTTGGTACTTTTTCGAAGGCACTATCTCGTACTTCTTTGAATTTTTGTATATATTAGTACTTTTGTTGCTTGGCGTCGTATAGTTGTGGGCTCGTACATTATAAATAGTTCTAACGGTTTACGCCATCTTCCACTAACAAACATTTACGCCGAGGGCGTTATTAATTTTCTGAAATTACGCTTAATTTTTTCGACTTTTTTTGTTTATTTGTGTTTTTTTTGGCATGATTATTACAATTGTAAAAACAAACAAGGGAATTAATTTAGAATTATTTATGCACAGAGAGATGAAAAGAATAACACTAGTATAACCTTTTTTAAGATTATATAACGTAATTTTTAAATATTTAAATATTTTTAATATTGCATATATTATTTTTTTATTAAGTGTAATTGTTATTTTCATATTGCTTATAAATATCCTTTATCGACTAATCAATCCTTCATTAGTCTTGATAATTTCTTGCTATACTGTTAGTTATATAATTCAAATTGTAATTTTTTCATATGTCACTTGTAGATGTTAATAGCTTGTATGCAAAAAAATATTGTAGAATAACTCTTTTGATAATGCAAATAGAATATAAGATTTCAGTTTTTTGTTGTCTCGTTTCTTTTCGACTTTTACTCTGAGATTTTTTTTAATTGTACGGAAATACTTGAGCGATCTAATGAATCCCTGATCCTCTGATCGACTGGTTCAATAACTTCAAAGTTTAAACATATAACACCTAGAACATATGTAGAGATATAAAGGCTTCTGAGATGAACTAATTTGCCTTTTATGCTTTTCAGATGTGAAAAATATGTCCAACTGGAGAGTACCTCCAACTTACCCTACAAAAACACTTCCTTTTTATTGCATTTACCTCCTAGACTCATACGCCTGTTGGAAAATGTTGAATTAGGCTACACGTTTTAAATTTGCCAAAAAAAAAAGTTAGATAATGGAAACCTTTATAATTTCTTCACTGTCATTTGTTTGAACCAACAGACAAAAAACGTAATTCGTGTGTATTCACTAATGGACAAATTGGCCGAGCAAGTGGGAAAAAGTTAATTGATATATATATATACGTGAGTAGAAATTTTAAGACATGTAAAGCATAATTCATCTGCGTGTTTGCACGCATATGTTTGAATTGGGCGTCCTATCCTATGAAAGTTAAGTTTTAAGCTACCATTTTGAAGTTAGCAAGGTTCCGGAGTATTACGCCTGTCAACCCTTTAGCGCCGGACTTTAATTTCATTAATAAATCAGAAAACTTATTCGTTTCAAGTGTTTACGCAACCTGGCGTTTAATTTTAGGCCGGGGCGTCCACGAGACCACCAAAATATACATACGCAACCACGAGGCCACGAGGACAGATTGGTTTTACATTGCTTAATCTTTTCCCAATCTTTTCTCATTTTCTTTGAAGCACTTATCTACACCTTAACGTTTCACCCCTTTATATTTTTTAAATCCTTGCAAAATAATGTAAGGGTCAACACATTCTCATGACAGCTGCTCATCACATAGCTCTATTATAGGAGTATGCTAAATATATTATCACGTTATCTAGCCATGTATAAATCTTAAACAAACCAATTTTAAGATTTTGGCTAGGAACGTAGATTTCGAGGCAGCATTCTGCTGAAGCTGGCTAGCTAACTATACCTAGCCATACTTATTCCCATTCTTTTAAAGTTTTTATTCAGTTTGGTATATCAATATTTATTTTTATGTTGGGGTTGTGGCTATCTAGCTATAGCTCCTGAGCTACCTCTGACTAAAAAGTGAAAGTAGCCAAATGCAGTTTTTAGCTAGCTACAACAATTTTTATGATGCTAAATGTAATTAGGTAACTACACATTTTATTACTGTCATGAAAACATATTCCGCAAAGTAAATTTTGTTAACTGGACAGGGTAACGATGGGCTGTTTCCTGTGTTTTTATTTAAACCGTTGTGATAAAGTTTTTTTGAAAAATAGTATTACGCCCATTACTCATGTGTGACACACGGTTTACCTGTAATAAACGTTCAACCTGGTGTTAACAACTGGCTGTTTTGTGTGTGTTTTTATTTAATTTGAAGCTGTGATATTGGGTATTGAGCATAAACGCATGTGCAACACGGTTTACCTGTACTAAGCTCAGTCTAGTGAACGACGGGCTGTTTCCTGTGTTTCTGTTTAACTGAAGTTGCATTAAAGTTTTTTTGGGAAAAGGTGTATACTACACCAATATGGATGTGAAACATTGTTTACTTGTACTAAGCTCTCGGCCTGAAGAAATATTCATTTTTGAATTTTCACGGGGAACATTCTCCGAAAAATAAAAAAAGGTGGCCGACTGTTACTACTATGACGGGGGGTAGCAACTGTGTTTTTATTTCAGCTAAAGTTATATTTTTAAAATTACATTGCAATTGAAACACTTAAATGTTGTAGCCGCTTTACTAGATTTACGACATACTGCATACCTGTACTGAAACGCTCCACCTGAATGTGTGACAGTGTTTGCGGTTCTTATTAGGCACTCCACTGGGCATTCAACGCCAGGCCGCACAGTTACTTGTGGCTTAACCCGGTGTTTCAACGTCGGTTCTCTCGGCTAGTTGAGAAAAACTACCAAACTGTTGTGAATTAGACTTGCACGACAATGTTGATTTCATGTGAAGCTCCTTTTATATTTTGTTAGTGTTCATAACTGAAGTTAGTTGTACTGAGTCTTGTGACTTGTCTTGGTGTCTGTTGATATCTCCAATAGCGCGGCATCCCTTTTGAGCGAAAATAATTGAGCGGTAAAACTGTTTTTGAGAGTTTTCGCAGGTCGCACCGAGTCTATCGATGGTGTAACATCGTTCTCGGTCCCTTTCTGCGGTTCACACAGGTGTTTTCGATTTTCTGAAAATAGTAGGCATGCGCATTAACGACTTGCCTCCCAGAAGATGCTAACGATGTTATAGTTTCCAGTCCCCTCTTTTCATCAAAGTTGAAAGACTAAGACGAAGTGCACAGTCTATGAGTAGGCTAGAGTGTGTTGTGATATTCGAATGTCGGTTTTTTTTCATGGTGATCAAAATAATACTTCTGGCCGCATTTCCAACCTCGTTTCTAGAGCTTCTTCTTCGTTTTGACCTACTGGTGGCGGTTCAGGTTCCGTCCCAATGAAAAAACCTAACAAGGTTGGGGGGGGGGGGGGGAGGAGTATGGTCGCGTTTCTTTATCCTTATCCAGCCGTCATTCTCCAAAATTAATCTTGGCTTAGCCAAGAAGATTGATTTGATCCATTTTATCCTACGTACGTTCATAAAATAATGTGCGCCCTAAATGTAAAACGGTCTTTATGTATCATGAATGCTCTATATGCATTACATAATAATTTTTATATTACATGCCGCACGCTCTCGACGCAGCGAATTGCGTGCGTATGACCATTTGATTTCTCTCGCAGCGCAGATGGTAAAGACGCATGTCTTCTTCTCTTGTTACAATTTGTAATCGTGAAAATAAAAAATTTCTTAGCATATGGAGCTACAGTGTTAACTTTTCGTTACGTATAACGAATCCCCTTGAATGCAAATATTTATCACAAAACCATTAAGTTAACAATATCAGTAGCTAGAGCCAAATAATTATTTTTTTAGTGTGTCAAATATGCGCAGAAATTTTACCTAGTCTTTTCTTTTTTTTTGTTTCGAGTAAGACCGAAACAAAGTTTACGAGTTAGTACATACTGCACAGAAACACTTACGTCCGCGGATCGTCTGTCGCCCTTTTCGCTTTGTGAAGGGATACGAAATTCACAATTCTTACGAAAGTTTCCCGCCAATGCCTACGAGGGTTATTACACGCGACAAAGTAGGGGGTGTAAATATGTGAGGATATTATTGTATAATAAACTATAATTTGATAATATTGATTGTATTTTACATATTAAACACCCAAAATACAAGTTAAACTATTTTTTTCGCTCGAAATACGAAGATGCAAACCCCCTGACAAATATTCGAAGAAATAAATCGAACGTTTAGTACGCTCTGTTAAAAAAAACCCATTGAATGTTTGTGTATGTTTCATTTAATGAGTGTGCAAAGTAGAAACACAAATGTTATTATTTTTATAAAAAAAACTACAGTAAAAAGGATGATTATATATATAAAAAGAAACATTACGTCGGCATAATAAATCCAATGGCTGACAAATCGATGATTAAGTCAATGCGGGTTGTTGTTAAAACGACAGCTTTAGAGCGTGAAAAATGGGATAGTCAGTAGTATGCTTTTAATTCCGGTATTACTAAACTAATGGAACTAACCAAAACCAGCCATAACCACCCAAAATCAGCCATAATCACCCATAACCAGCCATAATCACCCATAACCAGCCATAATCACCCAAAAATCAGACACAATAAATAACACGACAAACATTCATTCTTGAGTATGGATCTCTCACGATATTATTAATTTTGCTGATACACTATGTACAAGATGCTTTACGGTCAGCAACCTCGTTCCTGGGGCGACCCTGCTTTTTTGACATTCTCATGTTGGGTGACAGAAGGCTCGGTGTACAAGGTTGCATAAAAAGCTAATATATAATAATAAAGCTTTTTCTTGTCTTAGGAGCTGCCTTGAATAGAAAGAACAGACGGACACACCAAATTCGCCGATAAGGAGAAGAGGCCCTGAGCACGAGATTGCGTTTTTGAAGATAGATAAAACAGGGGTGCAAACTTGGTTCAGACAAGGTGTCATTTTTACGAGGAGACTGGAAAACTCGTTCTCGACAAACTCGCACGTCAATTCTTACTCTGTTATTGAAATGTTTTTTTTAATTTTCTATAATACTGAACTATGGGAACGAAAATGAATGTACAAATCGAGAAGGGAAAGACATATATTAAATATAAACTCGTTCTCTACAACTTTTTCAAAAGTTCTATAGAACAATATATGAGCAGTTCCAACAAAACAAAGAAGACTACATTCGGCATGTACTTTGACAATTCGTCGGGCAATGATGGCGATACAATATTTAATAAGTGAAACGTAAACCTAATGATTTTAGGAAGCTTCGCTCATCTCCAGTCAAACATTTCTGAGTATCTTCAGTTACATCCACATTTTGGTAAGAGAAGTTGTCAAAATACGATTATAAACAATCCTCTAAAAAGTGCACATATACCGGGCCTTCACGCGTTTGCAAGTTACCCTGCGATAACAGACGATAAGACGTAAATCTGCTGTTATCAACAAGGTAAACTCCTGACGTAACAACACCTGAAGAAAAAATATATATCGTTTTTTGCATGAAAGACATTTTTAGGACTTGAGAATAAATAATGAAATAAAATAATCTGTTACCTTTTGATGGACTAGCATTTGCATCGAAGAATAGACTTTCGTCAGGTGTGTCTGCAAACAGCTTATCAAATATATACTCAGCACTTGTTGTAGCATTTATTGTTATCTGAGGAAAAAATAACCAAAAAATAACATTATAAATAACATTATAAAGATTAATAAAGCGATAAAAAACAAACCTTTTTGTTCTTTTTTGGGATAAGAAAAGCAGAGGTGGACGGTGTTTGTGTAAGTATCTGTAAAAAAATTGAAAGAAAATACAGAAGTATCCCCCAACCCCACCCCTCTGCGGCCCTGGAATCGATGTTGCATAATAACATACTTATTGTTTCAGTGGATTTATTTCACTCATGCAAATACGAAGTTATTCCTGACGAAATGTGCACAATATAATATTTACCTGCGCGTTACCAACGTCATCACCAGCATCTGTACAATCTGACAATGGCGGAGATAGCAGTGGGTTCTGATAGCAGTCCGGCTAGAAAATCAACATTCATGATTGAAAAAACAACAACAAAAACAGTGAATCAAAATATATTGTACTTACTGTCGCAAAAACTTGTTCATGATCATTTGAACTCGTGTTTGGATCGTCCATGTTGAGATATTTAGATCGTACTTTACCCTATAAAGAAGCCAAAGAAACGTCGTCGTAATTGGTCTAACAATTTCTTCCGACAACATGCAAATAACCCCCTAACTTTATCCAAGAAACAGCCATGTATCATGTCAATTTCTCCTCTCCATAAAATTGATGATGTAAAAAAAATGTACTCGCATAAAAATTATTCGCATATTCCATGAAAATGTTTAACACAGGCACTGGGTAATTTTCGTAATCGGGCACTATATCCACAGCTTCTGATATGATGGAGGTGTCATAATCATATATTATGCATTCTGGAGCAGCAATATTGTATCTTCTTGCGGTGCTCCAAAGTTCATTTTTGTCGCAAGAAGAGTACACGACGAACGAATTTTTGATGTGACTGACATCAAGAATCATATCCAATTCTTCAGATATGTATTTCCCTAACGGTCCAAATAGTAAACGTGTGAACTGAAAAGAGAATGGATATCATCATGCTGCGATAAGATTTCTTATTAGAAACGAAATAAATAGATAGACCGCCGATTAATTCCAGCCTGAAAAGGGGGCTAGCCAACGCGCCCCTCTACCCGTGAAGTGGTCATAAACAACCTGGTACATATCATTCATCGGTGTTTGTGAAATTAAATATGGTAACCCAAACAACAACAAAACGAACTTAAAAAAAGATGGAAGAAAATGCAGCTGAAACCCTTGATTATTCTTACCTTTTCTTCGTCTAGTAAGTTGGATAACATATCGAATTCTCCATTCACTTTGACCATGTTTGCTTCAACGAGATTGCAAATTTCGAAAACAGAACACAGACACAGACACAGAAAACAGACACACGCGATTGAGGACAGTCCACGTGCAGCGAGCAGCGGGTTTGCGCATGGCATTCAAATTTTGGCTGGTTTAGGGTGATTATGGCTGATTATGGCTGATTTTGGGTGGTTATGGCCGGTTTTGGGTGATTATGGGTGAGTTTGGGTAGTTCCATAGTTTAGTAATACCGCTTTTAATTCCTAGTTTATGACAATCTTCACAATAACATCGAGTACGCTTCGTTATTTTATTGGACAGTTTTGGAATAACACTTCTATGAGCGTCTGTTTGAAATAAAACTTTGCAAACCAGCTGAGATAACTAAATTAATAAACAATCTTACTAAAATGTTGTGTAAACGTTGACAAGACGTCGGTGGAATTATTAAATAATCATCTTTTATGGTCGTGAAAACAACGTCTTGTATTCGACGTTGTATCGACGTTGATATCACTTCAGGTTAAAACAACGTTAAAAGATGTTGATGATGCGACCGTTGAATTCAAGTCCGGGAGCAACGTTGAAAAGACGTTGGATTTCCGTTGGTCGCATCGACGTTGCGAATCAACGTTGAAAAAGACGTTGGACTTACGTCGGTCGCATCGACGTTGCAAACCAACGTTGAAAAGACGTTGGATTTACGTCGGTTGAATTGACGTTGCGAACTCTACGTTGAAAAGACGTTGAATTTAGGGTGGCGACGTCGCGACCAGAATTCAACGTTGAATCAACGTTGAATAAACGTCGTGTGCCCGCTGGCAGTTGTGGTTACTATTCGTCGTTACGTTGATCGTTATTTGTTGTATATTGACATTTTTTCTGGAAAAGCAAAAATAACGCAAATAAGTCCCTTTTCGTTAGTTTTCAGAAGGTATCAGTACCTACGTCAAGTATCATTCTTCAATAAATTAATTAGTCCTTAAAAAAATTTATTCACGTTTCAGCTAGTATAGGGGGTCCTTATGTACAGGATTTTCCAAAAACCACGGTCAAACTCTCATAAAAAATATCATACAGAATTTCACTTGTGACGTCACAGCTGTTCATCACAAAAATCATGCCGTGTTTAGTCATGCATATCAAGGTAAAGTCCCTATAATGCCATGTTTATTGATGTATATCAAAATCAATGCTGCAAATGAGTAAATTCCCCTCCCCCTACAAAAAATCCGCTAATAATCATCAAAAATCAACGCATGCGCAGTAAAGATGTGAACAATATGTTAGATAAAAATCAAAAAAATACTACTAATAAATGTGCAACCGTCAAACAAAATTTGAGGCCATGGAAAACTTAGCAGCTTTAATTTTTTTAGTTGGCATCGGCCTTTCTCTACCACTTATGGTCCTAGCATTAGTACAAGAATCAGAGAAGGTTAAAGAGAATGAACGAAGGATTCAGGACCTAGAGGATGATGTCTATAACTGTAAATAAATGGATGAACAATGTAAGGACTGTGAGCGCGTACTGGATGAGTATGACAGGTGTACCTGTGGACGAAGGCTCATGGTAGAGGTTAGGATGCTGTGCTGGTACCAGGAATATATCACCTACAATGGGGGTAGTTGTGTATGCAATCCTCGGGCCTTGCTTTAAATTCTTAATAAACAAGATGCTACAATTTGAGAATGAGCTTGTCAACCCTAAAATTTTCTACAACTTTGCCACTACGTTTACAGACATCAACGATATCAACGTGGATTATCTGCCAGTATCAGACCCCATTCCTGCCAACGGTGGCAAGGATCAACGTTACATCGTTGGCTACCATACACGGGACCTCGTGGTAGCCCTGATGGTAAAGACACCTAAAATCTGGTCCCCGAATGGAGTCACCCGGTACAATGCCAGTGCCGTGCCAGCGATGAGTCTTGATTTCGAAGAGTACCCCGATTGGGTTGCGAAGTATCGTCAAATATGGAACAAAATCGAAGAGTTGATTTCCGAGCAATTGACGACGGAGCCTGTGAAAAAGGACCGTTACATCAATGCCAAGCTCAAATACTACAAGGACGTGATAACAACTAAATTTCATGGTATGGGAGTACCCTATGATGTACCCTGCCAAGTCAGTGCCAAGTCAGTGCCATCATTGGACTATCATCGGTATATGTGCAGGGTAAAAACCACTACCCTCAGGTACATGTTGTGGAATGTCGGTATAAGGACTTCAAAAAAAAAATGGCTGCTGAGCGATGATTAAAAAACCATATATTTTATAGGCACCATAAGACCTATAAAATGTACAAAACTAAGGCTTATACTCAGGTGGAGAATCTAGATACCGCTGGCATATTGTACAGATTGAAGTTTTTTTAAAACGTCATCCCTACCCTCCTGTCTCCCCTTTGCAGCTAGTTGGGCACGCTCTCGTTCGTTGATGGCGTCAACGATCCGTTTGAAGCGTTGTCGCATCTGTTCCTTTAGCAGCATATATTTCTGCTTCTCTTGCATGATGAGACTAAACTCGTAGTCGCTAATCACACCATTTTCAACAGCCTTTGAAATCAAATCCATGATGGAGTTCAATTTTGTTTCCGCGAGCAGTCTTATATTCTCGTGCTTCTTCGATTTGACACCCAGCCTTTTTCCAGCGTTCCTCAAGCCAGCTTGTCCGATCCCTACAGCTATTGTGATGCCTCCCATAGCGATACAGAGTGGGACACCAAGGCCCGAGGCCAAGACACCAATTCCGACACCCGAGGTGATAATACTAATACTCAGCAGTCCGTGGTCACAATACCTCACCCAGGTCCCGTGCATCTTGAACTTCTTTGATAGCCTGTCACGCTCTTTAATCTCACCCCGTAGATACTTTTCAATCTCACCAATCTTGTCAAGTCTATAATTTTGGCTTTCCTCCATCATGTCCGCGCCTTGCCCGGGCGCACTTGGTAAAATTGGATACAGCTTGGTTATATCGCTCATTTATTATTCAATGAGCAAATGCATCGTTAGTGCAGTGAACGAAACATTTTTGTCGTGGTGGAATTCTTCTGTTAGCATGAACTCCAAGCGATCCGTAGAGCCCTTCAATGGAAGGTATATCGGAGTGTCAAAACTCCAAGTCAGCATATCCCCCCAAGCGTTTAATTCCTTGGTGGGGAGTAAAGCGAGAATTTTTGACTTTTTGCCATCCAGCAGGGCATCACATTCATCCAGCTGAGGGCAAACAAGGCGCAGTCTAATATAAACGTCAGTCTTATATTCAGCATCATGGTCGCCGGCCTGATATAATTTTTCGGCAGGATTGTAGGGTAGGCCCAGGAGCTCCTGCAGCTGGCGATGAATAACCACCGTGTACCCGACACTGACACGGAGCCTACAGAATCCATTTTTCAGGACAAACAGATTAATCTTGTCCCCTGCCTGGCTATTGACGATAGTTGCCAAATCCTCAATTATGTACAGGCCGTCCATGATCTGTATTCTAGTTTCTGTCTGATCAGGCCCTGTCCTACGAATGACAAATTCAGTATTGCTGTAAAGATTCAGCCATACGGGCCTGATACTGATGGATTTCAGGGCAATTCTCGTATCCTGTCCTAGGTAGTCCTCAAACAGTGTAGGCTTCACAATATCGGTAATATACAGTTGCTTCATCCTTTTCTTCTAAACAAAGGATGAATATCTACTCATACAACCCCAGCGCAATGTACAGGCCCAACAGGGGAGAATGGCCACTTGGTGTAACAAACTTGGGGCATCAGGACCTGTACGTGTCTACAGAATCACACATTTCTGTGGCATTCCCTGGGTTTACCAAATACCCCATCAAAATTCCAACAAATCTGCTGAATGACCCTGTCATTGTGGGTTGGAAGGGACAAGCCCTGGACTACTGGAACATTCAGGTTAACTTCGCAACCCATTGCGCAACCACTGCATTAGGCATCTCCGCCAAGCACCTAACAGGCTCCGTACCACTCGTCAACTCAACATTCAAGTTTCATGTGTACTATCACATGCATCGCATTTTATCAAGGATGAGAGTGCCAATGTCATATAACGATGGTTTTTCAAACTACAAAAACCCCTACTCAACCTCTGGGTATGCACAAGTATGTCGTGAGTATGGTGCTAGCCCCAATAGCCTGTACAAATTTAAATCAGTAAGTGCCTCACTCACCAACGGTTCATGGTGGCCACAGGTTGATGGTGACTATACAAAATTTATAATGCCAACAAGTCAAGGCCTAACGTCGGAAGGTCCGACCAAGCTAAGTGAAAGTATTCGAGTCTACGTGGTCTTGTTGCTTGGCTCGCAGGCGGGGGCTAAGGCATCCCTACTCGGTTCAGGTGCGGACAACTACACAGCAAGGCAAATCTTGATGCAAAAATTTGAAGCCATGGTGCAACGGGAGGAGAATGTAGGGCATGATATAACATCATTTCAGAAGGTGCTGCAATATGCTCGAACCCCGGTGAATTTTGCCGTCATGCCATGTACATGTTGCCTTCTGATATGAACCTGCGTATCGGTAAAATTGAGGGTACAATAACAATATCCTGATCGCGCCTGCCAATGTAAGCGTTGGGGTCCAAGTTGACGTGAATAACAAGCCTCCTATTGCGAAGCATATGGAGGGGGCTATTAAACCACCTCCCAGGCATATTAACAAATCACCATCTAAGCATACTATCAAAACACCCCCCAGGCATACTATACCCCCTATACATGCTATACCCCCTAAACATACTACACCTCCTAAGCATACTACGCTTCCTAAGCATACTATATCTCCTATACATGCTACACCTCCTATACATACTTCGCCTGAACAGAGGGAACCCCCACAACAGCACGAGGATACCAAGACCGCATTGATTACCACCGGAGTAGGCCTCATCATTGCCTATATATGGCTTAAAAAATAGATAATATTAGGCCTTTTTCATCTTACCAACGTAGACCACAACAAACCCAACGGCAGCCGCGATTGCCATTTACAGATGCTTGGCTGCATATTCGACAATGGTTGCCGCTATCCTCATAAAGAATGAGACTATGGTACCCATAATCCCGGGTAATGCAGCACCTGCCTTGGCTGCTAGGTATTTGAGGAATTTCCCTAATCTTTCCAGCTGCTTCTCTACAAACCCCTTCCTCCTGCAGGACCTGCTGCGGCACCCCCTCCTGTAACTGCGAGTACAATGGTGGAAATCAGTAGACCAACAGCCGACACGATACTCGCTATAGTTAGACCCTGCTCTTTAAACAAAATTTTAAGCTTTTCAAGCAGGGACGTGTCATCTCCGGCAATTTTCATCAGCGTCTCCTTAATGGTCCTCAGCTGGTTGTAAATTTGGGAGGAAAATAAGCCATGTGCATCCTGTGTGGCCTCTTTTTGATCGTTCAATTTTTCTATTTCCTCCTTAAGGTAGTCGGCATTCCATTGCCCTCCGTCTTTCCCGGCCTTCTTCTTCTCAAGTTCTTTCAATTTACCCTCAGCCTTATCAATCTCGCTATCGTATAAGATCATCTTAGCTTTCAATAGTTTCATGCTTCCTCTTATAGTTTGGAGTTCGAGGTTAAGCCCCCTTCTTTCACGTTCAGTGATACCTTCATCAGTGCTGCCAAATGAAGTTTCTTCCATAAAGCTCTCCGTGGCATTTACAAATTCCTCTATCGATTCCATCGAAATGATATCATAAGCCCTGTCCTTCCTCACAATGTCATCAACCTTTTGCCCAAGTGCCTGGGCCGCTGCCCTACCTTTGTTGGGCGTAGTGACATAGTCCGGGAAGCCCATACCCCGCACGAGTTCTGCCTTCAATTTCTTGATCATCTCCCCGACAGCTCGCAACCCACCCTTATCTTTTGTAATTAATACTGTAAGGTCTATATTATTGAAAAAAGGCGTTTCCCTTCCATCCTAAACTCATCGTAAGGTATCGCATCAGGCTTCCCCAACCTCGGATCCTTACTAAGAACTTCGTAGAGGTCGTCGACCTTTGATTTTAGCAGCTCCGCCCTCTGCTCCGAAAGGCTAGCCCTTGGAGCACCCTGTTGTTCTCCTGACGTTGAGGGCCCTGGCGTTGATGGGGATTTTGGCGTTGATGGAGGATCCTCAGGCTTATCATCTTTCCCACCATCATCAAAAATATCATGTTCATATGTTGGGTTCGTTGGCATTTATTTAAAAAAATCATTCTCAATAAATGAGTGCATTTGGAACTACATTGGACCCCTACACAGAAATGAAACAGCTTTTTGGTATTAAAGGAAGAAGGCAGCGCGTCAAGGTAAGCCACGTACCTTCCACAATTAACCAGAATGAGGACCTCTATGTTGACGTGCCAAACATGGGGCAGAACGATGTCATCTTTCCGGGGAGCATCAGGCTACTATTTGACCTGGTCCTTACAGGGACAAACACGAAACGCACCCTTGTCAGCAACATAGGGAAAAGTCTAGTGCGAGATTTACGTATCACCCTGAATGGCAACGAGGTACAGAATATAAGCGACTACAACACGCTCGCAGTCTACAGAGACTTGTGGCTACCTAAGTTTGATCGTGACAATAACCTGATTTTAGAGGGGATCAACCCTAATGACGGTACCATCAGGGCTTTGCAGGTAAAGGCTACTGACCATGTGGGTACCGACGAAGAGAAGGCCATTGTTGCGGCGTATGGGAATACATTTTGTATACCCCTTGGCAAGATGTTTGAACTGACAAATGATATCCCTTTTTATCAGTTCGGGCTGTATGACAGACTGCAGTTTGTCCTGCATTTTGCTCCACATAGCGACGTGATCAAGGACGCTGGGACGGGGTCTGGGGCAACAGTCAAGGCAGCGGATGCTACCTACAAGATAACAAACATTTCCCTAGAGCTTGACAAGGTCAACCACGAGGGCCTGGCGAGTGCTATGATGTCACGTTACTCAAGATTGGCACTACCCTATGAACGAATTCTTAGAAGCAAGGTAGTAACTATGAAAAAATCGGATACCAGTAATAACCTCCAGATCGATACCCCCGCCAAAAGTATGAAAGGTGTCTTGCTACTGTTTGTGGACCCCACAACAGTTAAAGCCTACTCTGGTAAAAACGAGGTGTTCCACAACCCCAAGATCGAAAAAATATCCATCACTGTGGAGGGTGAGCCTAGTGAGCTCTACTCACATGCCATGCTCGGTAAGGGTCATTTTGAGGGGGCTGTAAATCTCTTCGGTAGTCACGATTCCAAGGTGACGATTGGGCAATTCTTCAATGAAAGATATTGTCTATTCATCGATTTCCGAACCTATCTTGATCATACCCTACATGGTTCCGGAAGACCCCTACAACGCCTTAGTGACGGCATCACGTTGCACATGACCAAGAAAGGCGACGGAACCGGGGACATCCGCTGCTATGTCTACCTGCTTCAAGATGCTCAGCTAAACATCTTAGACGGCCGTTATCATTCTGTGGGATATTAGTGACCATAATTTGTATTTGTCCTCAGAGGCAAATACAAATCAATATGGAAGAAAATAAGAGCTGCTCGAGATGTAAAAACGTGTTGGCCCTAAATGTATTTAGGGTGTTGAAAAAGGGTCAAACGACAAAATGTTGCCTGGTTTGCCTGGATAAAAAGAAACAGCAGCGCGTCAAAAACAAGTGCCCCCATGGTAGGCGGAGGGATCAGTGTAAAGAATACAAGGGCAGTCAGATTTGCAAGCATGAAAAGATGAGGGCCTATTGTAAGGAATGCAAGGGAAGTCAGATTTGCGAGCATGAGAGACAGAGGGCTTGCTGCATAGACTGTAAGGGCAGTCAGATTTGCAAACATCTAAGGATGAGGTTTCAATGTAAAGAATGCAAGGGCAGTCAAATCTGCCACCATGAAAAAAGGAGGGCCCAGTGCAAAGAGTGTAAAGGAAGTCAGATTTGCCCTCATGAGAAATTGAAGTATCGCTGCAAAGAATGCAAGAAGGGGAAGCACTCGGAATAAATACGGGTTCACAGCGTTGAGTATTAGTGACCATAATTTGTATTTGTCCCCAGAGGCAAATACAAATCAATATGGAAGGAACCAAGAGTTGCTCAAATTGTAAACACTATCTTTATTTAGACAATTTTAGGATCAGGGGTAATGGTCAAACTATAAAGACATGCATCAAATGCCTCGATAAAAAGAAACAGTGGCGTGTCAAAAACAAGTGCCCCCATGGAAGGGTGAAGTCTCAATGTAAGGACTGTAAGGGGAGTCAGATTTGCAAGCATGAAAAGGTGAGGAAACAATGCAAGGAATGTAAGGGCAGTCAGATCTGCCCCCATGAGAAACAGAGGGCCTATTGTAAGGACTGTAAGGGGAGTCAGATTTGCAAGCATGAAAAGGTGAGGAAACAATGCAAGGATTGTAAGGGTAGTCAAATCTGCCAGCATGAAAAAAGGAGGGCCTATTGTAAGGACTGTAAGGGGAGTCAGATTTGCAAGCATGAAAAGGTGAGGAAACAATGCAAGGAATGTAAGGGGAGCAAACACTCGGAAGGAACCAAGAGCTGCTCAAATTGTAAAAAAGTGTTGGCCCTAGATGCATTTAGGGTGTTGAAAAATGGAAAGACGGCAACAAGTTGCCTAGTTTGCCTGGATAAAAAGAAGGCGTCACGGGAACATAATAGGTGCCCCCATAGTAGGCGGAGGGGTCAGTGTAAAGAATGCAAGGGCAGTCAGATTTGTCAGCATGAAAAAAGGAGGGCCTATTGTAGGGACTGCAAGGGCAGTCAGATTTGCAAACATCTAAAGATGAGGGCCGAATGTAAGGATTGTAAGGCAGTCAGATTTGCCCTCATGAAAAAAGAAGATCCCACTGCAAAGAGTGTAAGGGTAGTCAAACATGCCCCCATGAGAAATTGAAGTATCGCTGCAAAGACTGCAAGAAGGTCAAACAATAAATGGCAACCTTGGCAATCATGGCAGGGGGAGCACTCATTAACGCGTTGGCATTCAGCGGTACAAACTTTCTATTCAGTAAACTTGCGGGGCATGGCGAGGCGGAGCGGAAAAGGCACGATGAAGCTATGGAGAAATTACAATCAGCCCAAGCACAGTGGGTCCGAGACAGACAAGCAAAAATAGACTGGTTCAATAAACAACGGCAATTACAACTACAGGCTGGTAGGAGCTTGAGAGAGCTGGAGGATGATATGTACAAGTACTACATCGCATCGAACGATAAGGTACCTAAGCTGTCGGATTACTATACACCTTCCCCTCAGAAAAAAGATGGCGAACTCACCTTCATCGTTGGATCATTGTCTCTTCTAGGGTTTGTAGCATACAAGTATTTGTAAGAACGTTTTTGACATATAATAAACATGTCAAAAGCATCACCACATATCGTTAACGAGAAGGAGGCGGAAAAATTAAGCAATATATACTATACACCAGAACATCTCCGGGCTGGACGAAAAGCCATCAAATTACTCGTGAAGGAGAGCGGTCTATCCAAAAAGCTAGTCACTCACTGGTTGTCTCGTCAGATGCTCTGTCTCCGGAATATCAAGGGTCCAAAACGTATCGATTATCCACATTTTACCATTACGAGCCCTAATGAGATGCACCAGTTTGATTTACTGTACATGCCCCACGATAGGGTATATGGTAGCACCTACAAGTACATTCTCACGGGTATTGATGTAGCCTCGAGATACAAAGTAGCGAGACCTCTGCGTACCAAAAAAGCCAGCGAGGTCGCGGATATGTTGAAGGACATTTATAAAGCGGGACCTTTACGATACCCCAAAACCTTCCAGTGTGACAATGGTTCTGAGTTCAAGTCAAATGTAACAAAATTGCTAGAGGACAAGGTCGTGGAGATTAAACGGGCTACTACCAAATATCACCATACATTTACGGCCTTTGTAGAGTCGTACAACAAGGTACTTGCTGAAAGACTCTTTAAGCCTCAGGATGCGCAAGAGTTGGTCTCTGGGGAGCCTAGTACCATTTGGGTCAAGCACCTGTACACTATAGTAAAAGATCTCAACAATACCAAGACTGCCATGATCGGTATGAAGCCTAACAAGGCTATGAAGTTGGATGATGTACCGCTTGCGAAAAGCGAAGAATATCCTGAGGAAAAACCCTTACCCGAGGATGGTTTGTACCTCTATCTACTACAACCAGGAGAGGGGCATGGTGACTCTAAAAGACGTGCAACTGACGCCTTTTGGAGCAAACATACTTACAGGTTGGATCATATAGTAGCAGGTAGTCGCGTGCTGTACTATTTGAAAGACGGGCTTGATCGTAGCTTCGTGTCAGAAGAGTTGATGCTAATTCCCGAGGATGTTCAGGTACCTCCGGAGCATGTCAAGGAGTGGTAATAGTTCTTCATTCGTTCCTCTAGGGCATCCAGATCTATTTCATCATCTTCATCTTCATCATCATCTTCGTCATCTTCATTCGGATCCCGCAGATAATCCAAAGGATGTAGTGTATAGAACGGGTATCCATAGACTATACTTTTGATAACATTGGGTTCATTTTCCAGATCAATATCAACCAATCGTCTATCTGGTATCGGAAAGTTGAGTATATCGCCTATTGTTGCTATATCAGCCAAATCCGATAGCCTCAACTCCTTATCCTTGATGACCTGATAACAGAGTGCGCCATAGCTGTTCTCTTTAACATCAACAAGAGCCCCGGACGTTGAATATCAGCCTCTAGATCCTCGTCCATCTCGCTTCTTGCAAATGTCCCCCATGCTTTTTCGCCTGACGCTAACCTGTTTAAAAGCTCTTCGTCAACCTTATATTCAAAACCTTCATAGTATAGCCCATCCCTATATTTAACATTTTCCATGCATGTAGGACAATAACCAGTCACTGACGCCGCCCTTATGCAACAGCGTAGTATGGGTACATGGATATTGTAATCCCTTGTAAATTGATTTTTTTGTACATATTCTTCCATCTTTTGATCCATCTTTTTTGATATTTTAATATATGCAAGCATGAAGCCAAACGGGTCAATATGATATTCCATAGAGGAGGGGTTTAGAGCTCCTCCTCCATTGGGGCCTGTGATGCTATATGATGTGGTAATTTTACTACCCACAAGAGTAGTAAAATTAGCGCCTGCTTACGACATATCATACCCCGAGCTCTAGGAGACGTTCATGTGTGTAGTGTTCACCAAGCCTGAAATGTCTCACACGCTCGGGGTTTACCTCGATATATCCACGCTCCCTGAGCCAGTTGTGGTGTACAATGGAATTCGCCGTTTCTGCTAGCACCACAATCTCACTGCTGGGATAGTCAGCAAGTTTGTTTCGAATCTTTTGTGCCACATACCCCTGCTGGCCACAGATGGAGAGGTATGGAAAGGGGTCGTTGTTGTTCTTCTGGATCACAACCATGCCGTTATCCCTTTGGGGGTCTTCGAGGTAAGGCACGGTATGTTGCTGAAGTGTTTATACTTGTTCCTGGAGCACTGCAAGCTCATCCCCCAGCACCATGAGCTGGCTATCCCTGTGGTCTAAGTCATCCTCGAGAATGTTGACGTCAATATTCCTGTCCTCGAGGGCCTGACGCTGCTCCTTAAGTTCATCTTGTAGTTTTTGGACACCTGCTCAAGCAAGCCATTTAATTAGCCCTACAGCCTTGGGTTTCCTGGAGCGGCGGATGGCCTCTAGGGCATCGTCTAATGTCACAAATACATCATGGCTATTTTGGTCTCCCTCTGGGGGTTGGTTAGAAACCAACCCCATCTCATGACGCGCAAGGGTAGGAATATCCCGATTTGACTCCGCAATCTTTTCAATGCCCAAAAACCTACCAATATCGGCACGTTTGAAAATAGGTTGATTTTGATTGTTGGACAGGGTCTCGATGGTCTCTGTGTTAAACGTAAGTTGCGAAGACATCTTTTCCCCTATGGGATAGAATTGGATTTTTTGTTTGGTCACTCGAGAATTTTCCAAATTTTAGGATGTTCAAGCCTTACGTACAGGCATGCATGTTTGGATTTTTTCAACTCAGCCTTTATATCATCCCAATCGGATATCATATTCGTTTCTTCGTCTATCATCCTCATGTCACTTCTCTCGTGAGGGTACCAGAGGAAGAGCTGTTTTTTCTGCCTTCGAAGGTTCTTGGGGAGAGCTGTATAAGACTGTGTTAAGAACCACAAGCTATGCTTGCGATGCCTACCTGAAATGGCTAATTCAAGTAGGGATTGTCTCCGCTTGTCGAGACTTTCATCAGCCATACAGTCGTCGACGACAAACAAACTCTCTTCACCCGCCAACAATGATGATAATTTCTGAATCCATTCAAACAATTGATCTTTGGGGTCTATCAGGAACACATATAAGTCCCTCCAGAGCGAGGCTCTCTCAAGGTAGGTGGTATTCCACTGTATAGTAGGGCACAAAATGACTATGTTGTGATAATGTTTTTTATATTCATTTTCAAGCAGTCCCAAAGTACGTTGCGTTTTTCCGCAGCTTGTCGGGCCTGTAAAGATTGCTGTGTGGGGTTCATGGACCACATCTAACATTTTATTGATAACACCATTTTTTCTTATCTATTTTCGGGTATATCGAGGCGCAGGTAGAACAAATCCATACGCCGCCGTGATTGTTCACCAAGGACCCCCGGCAGGCAGGGCAGAGCTTGGTCTTTCGAGTATTGTATTCGGTAGATAATGGGTCAAACGATAGCTTACCCCCTAGGTATCGCAGTACTTTGCGATACCTCTTAACAAGCCTCGCCTCTTTTCCTGCGAGACAGGGCAGGGCCCGGGGTAAAAGAAGGGTTTCTTGATTGGTGTCTTTAAAAGTTTAATATATCCCGGTACAATGTCGTGGGACAGCAGGGTGTAAAGAAGCATGTAATTTTTATCTTGTTGGACCTGTTTAATCCCTTTATCAAATCTGACGGGGTCTACAACATCCATTTATTATTTCGGAAGCTTGGGGACTATGCTCGATGGAATCCATCCCTTGGAGACGGCCATCTCACGAGAAGCCCGGCCTGCCGCGAAGTACGCCGTCATCTTGAGGACGTCATTCATGTCCATTTTGGCAGAGGGTCTCGTTATCCCCAAAAACTTCTTACCTCCAAGGGCATAAGCGAAGGTAAAACTAAGGTCTCCAACGGTTTCATATAGCATATCCCAAATCTCCTTTTCCTTGGGCGTTACGTTGCTTGGTGTTGCTTTACTCATTTATTTATTGCATTTTAAAAATTGCAGGATGAAGTTTATCCTTTTGTTGAGGCTCGGGGGTGGGCTTGTGAGATTCTCCAACATTTTTGCCTCTACCAAATTTGTACCAAATCCCTACCCCTATCGCGAGAACAGCCAGCGTCCCTACCCCGTACATGTAGACTGACTGTACGGAACTGGCCTCAGAAGAGGTTTTGACTGCAGGCTCTACAGTACCCTCTTGTTGTTTCATTTCTTCCTTCCTCTTCTTCATCAGTGCCGCCAATTTATAGCCTTGCGCAACCCTTCCCGGATGCTTTACTGGTTTTGTAATGATTCGCTCTTCTTGTCCCGGTTCTTCATTCATTTATCTTATAGCTCTGAAGGGCTATAAGATCAATTTTACCCCGATCCTCAAGGCTCTTTCTCCTTGGTATTCGCCTCATCCTCTTTTTTGCTCATGTGTCTAGCTGTATGCCCCACCACCAAGATAGGCGATAAACACCTCCCAATTGTGCAATACACAAGGATCCCGAGGTCCGTCATGGCATCTCGGATAATCGGATCCTCTTCAATGTCCTTGCGTAAATCATCGACACTATCAATATCCACGACATTTCCAATCATGTTCGCGTATAAACTGACCACGTGAGTAGTCAAAGCCTGGGCCGTCTTCTCCCCCTTCTCCTGAAGCTCACGTTGAAGGTACTCAGCATGTACCTTGTCGATGACTTCATCGGGAGCCTTGTCAATAAAGCTTTCGGTACATTTTTTGGGTAGAAGATATCCCTTGCCTTTCCTCAGGACCTCTTTCAGGGCCTGGCGTTTATCCGTGGGTTTCTCTACATGCTCATAGGTTGATTCTGCAGAGTCGAATACTTGTGCAAGTTCTGACATTCTCTTTATTGTACGACGATATCGAAAAAAGCAAAACGCGATCAGGCCATACGGTAGTATTACGGCGATTAGTAGACACACTTCCATTTATAGCAAGTGTGTTTGATCAACCGCGCTAGGCTACATTCTACTCGGAGATATATCGATGACCTTTCGTTTGGTTATCTGAAACCCACATGGGCTGCATGTTGGTGTAGTGGAGTCTTGCAATTTGCACCTCTTCGCCAGGGTATACCCCGTTCTCCCTATACTTTAGTGGCACCTTGTGATCGAACTGCCACTGACTTCGGTTTCCCCAGTTTATACCGCCTTTAAATTGGGCCTGGATGTGCTTCATGAATGTTATAATATGACATCCTAGATATTCCTGGGATGCTATCTCTGTATCATAATTTAGGACATTACGAATCCTGTTCAAAATAAGATTATGGAGATACCCAGGGCGATCGCATGTTGGACATTGGCGTCTTCGTTTTTTATGTGGGCACTTGGTACGTTCCTGTGATGCCTTCTCTATATCAAGGCATTTGATGCACAGCCTTGTTCGTTGCCCATTTCTTTTGACCCTAAACTTTTCTCGGGTTAAAAAGTGCTTACAGTTCGTGCATTTCCTGGTCCCCTCCATATTGTTTTTGTTTTGTAAAGTACTACCTTTACAAAACTTTGGACAGCTTTTAGAAACCCTCGTTATTCAAAAATGTTTAAAAAACAAGTGGGGAGGTATGCACACCGTCATCGTGCACGACTCTTTTGTCATAAAACGCCGAGAGACCGAGTTTGTTCTGTTCGTACGTGATCATACCCTGCTCATGTACCCTAAAGCCTACGTTTTTGGCCATGTCAATACCACCCCCCAGCGCACTCAGGTACTTACCCCAGGTCAGAGCATTTTGTCTTTTTGACATGCCCTTACACGAAAATTTCGTACCTTCTTTGCCCTCGATGAAATAGCACTTGGCCGTCAGGGCAATCATCCGAAACCCTACGAATTCCGCTTTGAATAATCCTCCCGTTCGACTTGAGTACTTATCAGTGACGAGCCAGTTTTTCACGTCTTTGTTGTAAGTGTCAAGCAGTTCGAGGCGAACGACATCCCTCAACTCTTCCCCAGATATGGCAAAATAGGCACTATCAGTGTCCATGTAAATGTATTCAAAATCTCGACGATCCGCGTAATTGTCCAGAAAATCGTAATAGAATTCCAACATCCGAAGTTTGGCTAGCTGATACACTGCAATACCGCATTGGTATGCTCTATCGATAATACACTTGTGTTTGCCCCTTCTTACCTCATACGCATCTCCGATCTCTTCAAGATCCTCTAGGTACGGGCTTCGCAGGGCTGCATCAACAGCCTTTTCATCCCTCGTAAACGTAGTATCTGCGTGTCTCGCTAGGTCCTCAATCATTTTGCCATAGAAGCTGTTCCCTTTTAACTTTGCTGTATCCCCCGCAATACGTTTATCGGGGTCTTTATCGGCTTGGCGTCTTGCATTGGCAATCTCTTCTGGGAACCATTCAAAGGGCCTACCTCTAGCATACTTGAGAAACTGGTAAAAGGCAGTCACTTTCAGCCCATGGCCAAGGTACCATTTTAGCACAGGGGTATACAGTAAGATCTTTTCAGCCTTTAGCAACCCCAGAAGCTTACGCGTACCTGGAACACGCTTACGCCCCGTAGTTTTCAGGTACTCGTGCATATGCTCAGGGATTTGATCGTCAGGTATTTCTTTCACCACAAACAGGGGAGCCATTTCGCTGAATTTGTCACGCAAATCCTCAGGCACCTCAATATCGACCTGCGCGAAGCCAAACAACGATCCATCTAGCACACCTCGCGTCAGTAGCTCAAAGTTATGTGCTGATGTCGGTTCAGACACCTTGATCAGCTGTTCCTTCCCACAGGGAAAGTCTTGCATTAAGGTACTCGGGTAGAGCATGTTTGCGTCATACCCAAGAATAGTCTTGCACTTGTGGGGTTCGCTGTACACGTGAGATCTGATACCCGTCACGTCTCGTTCGTGGTATCTACAGAATACGATCGCGGGGCCACCAACCATCCCCGTCTGTAAGAGCTTGTAGGCCTCATTCCTCGTACATTTTTCACATGTTTTACGTACCTCCTTGCAGGCCTTACAAGTTTTGCCATAGCAAGAGTCCTTGCACCTGTGCCTGCATGGGTCTCCCGGAGCGTATAGCTCTAGCTTG
The DNA here is from genome assembly GCA_030067915.1 of Hydractinia echinata. Taxonomy (NCBI): domain Eukaryota; kingdom Metazoa; phylum Cnidaria; class Hydrozoa; order Anthoathecata; family Hydractiniidae; genus Hydractinia; species Hydractinia echinata. Next base: position 2,236,963 of record JASGCC010000039.1, on the reverse strand, counting down.
GGGTTCAGCCGTAGGGATTTGTTCAACACGTACCGCAGTGATACGCCTGGGATACTGACCGCATCCTTCAAAATATCAATCTCGTCGGTGTAATACTGCAGCCTCGTCTTATCCACGGCTTCAATGAAAGGTTCCACGTCGGCTAGATTGTACTCGCGCAACCAGTCCATCATGGTGACGCAGACTCGTTTGTAAAACTCAGCGCAGAATGTCCCGTACTCTTCAGGAGATAGCGTGTTTTTCCCACTTAGCCGGCTATAGAAGTTCTCGTGCGCGACAGGCCCAACATGGTCCAACTTGTTGTGGCTCGTTAGCCACTCATACGGAAACATGAGTTTTTGGAGCTTACATTCCAACGACTTGCACCAACCGGCATAGCTCAGCCCGGGAGCAAGGAAATTTTTAATGTCTATAAATTTAAACTTTGAGGTGGTGAGGAACATATAGTCGTTGTCTTTCTTAGCCACCCTGATCTTATCGCCCTGCGCGATCTCTTCGACAAAATACCGCTTGATCAGGTTGATGTCGTACTTGCCGCTGTTAAACCCAATTACAGCTACCTGATTCACCCACTCATTCCACAACTCCCGGCCTTTTTTGTAGAGCATGTCCAAATCGTCAGGCTTGGGGTACATTCTCTCTACTTCTTCCACAATGAGGGTATGCCTCTTTTCCAGCTGCTCCACAAACTGTTTAACCAAGACCTTGGGATTCTCGTGCTCAATGAACGTCGGGTGGTTATTCAGGCTATCGGCAATACCAACACTTACAGGAACATGTCTCGAGAGGTATGTTAAATCAGATGTTTGCTGGTAGTTTAAAGGTGCTAGGAGGGCCTCGAAATCAAATACCAGGTAGTGAGGATATGGCCTGAATTCTTTCGTAAAGTACCTCTTGATTTTGGGTGGTTTCTCACATTCCCAAGCTGTGACGAGGTTGTACCCCTGTTCCCGTATCATCCCTTCCTTGGACAGGGTTGCACCGTACCGAGCCTTGTTCGCGTCGGTTCTCTCAGGCTGACAGGGACACCCGTGCCAATTGCAACCGTTGTATTCATAGACGGTCTTTGAAATAGGATCATAGCCGTCAACTTTCCACTCCTTTCCTTTACTATCGCGGATAACGCGTTCTCCTCCGTGCCCGCATAGCACGTGATGAATATGCCTTCCGGGTTGCTTCGACATGTATTCCACCCATTTTGAGGCATCGTAGCTAAAACCCTCATCATAAAAGACCTTCTCCGCCTTGCTCGGCATACGTTTCACCTTCCCGCCCTTGCAGATAATCGTCGTCTTGACGCCCTCGCATTCGTTCCTCTTATGTCGTGATAGGTGGCTGCTTTTGGTAAACAGTTGTTTGCATACTTCACATTCCCATTTCTGTTGGGCGTCTTAAATCCTTGATGTAGAAACAGTGCCCGTCCAGCATACCAAGATTGATAGTGTCAAAACCCTTTTTGTACTGCTTTTACCCATAGACGAGTCGCCATGGTGCCTTCCCGGAGTTTGTCTTGGGCTCAAAGACTCTAATGTTGATTTTGAATTGTTTGGCAACTCCCTCAAGATCCACCAGCCTTGTGGGGCGCACGTCCTTACGCTTAAGCCTAGGATCCTCGTAGTAATTTCGGGCCAGCGTGAGGGCTGGCCTTGTTAGAAACTCTGTTCCTCGTTTTACGTTAACCCTCTCTTTTACAGCTAAGCATCTCCAAAAGCATAAGTTGTCCGTTCTAGCATCTTCGCCAACCATGGCGTATATGCACCTCTTGTTTCGCAGCCAATCTGGGAGAGGGCCGCATCCCAAAAGAGGCTCACGTGTGCTCATCACCTTGATCTGCACGTGATCGAAGACAATTTTCCCTTCGTATGCTCCTGGGGTCTCAGTGGTCCTAACAGGTGGTAAATAAGCCTTAGTCCAAAATTCACCATCCTCCAAATCGAGGCGCTTCATTTCACATTCTTCAACGAACGCTTCGATTTCCTCTATGCTTGACAGCGACCCGGAGCTCTTAGTTTTGTGATATAAAGATACACCACCTCCACCTTGGTAAATATCACAGCCGAAGCTATACACAATCTTAACGCGCATGTCCACGTGTGACATAATTTTTTGCATAATCGGATCCTTTAGAGGTTGGTTCAAATGCTTGTTGAACCGCCATGTTTTGATCCAGCATCTGGATGTCGTCCTCAGGGCCTTGAATATCCTCCGTGTAGTCTTCCCTTGCCTCCTGTTCGATCTCGTTGTGAAGCGTTGTCCCTCCCGAAATTTGTTCCTTTGCCTTGTTATAGTAGAAAGCAACGGTATCCCTCACACTCTGTAATCGATCGGCAAGAGCGTCGCGAGTTGCCGCCACTGGTGCCGACACGGCTATATAGTTTGCTGATTGCATTCTTAAACCAACTCATTTATTATATACAGATTTTTTTGAAGTGGTGCCGGTGTTTACCAAGCAAGTAGGGGATTTCCATTACTCAACATATTGTTCACATCTTTACTGCGCATGCGTTGATTTTTGATGATTATTAGCGGATTTTTTGTAGGGGGAGGGGAATTTACTCATTTGCAGCATTGATTTTGATATACATCAATAAACATGACATTATAGGGACTTTACCTTGATATGCATGACTAAACACGGCATGATTTTTGTGATGAACAGCTGTGACGTCACAAGTGAAATTCTGTATGATATTTTTTATGAGAGTTTGACCGTGGTTTTTGGAAAATCCTGTACATAAGGACCCCCTATACTAGCTGTTTCCTTCTACGAAAATTTTTTCCGATGACATAAAAGAATGCGGAGTAATAAAAACATACAACTGCGTCCCCAGGGCTCTTTTACCTGAGGGTACGCCTCCGTAATGGCTAAGGCAAGCAAAATTTCAGGAATTTTTTTTTTCTAGTTTACTTTCGACAACTATGTGATGAGTTAGGTAGCATGTTTGTCAACTAGCCAGGTTAAGGCTCGTTTCCATTTGACTGCATTTTCCGCTATGGCGCAAGAGGCTCTTGAACTTTTTGTTGGGGCATGCGCACTTTGAAAAAATTACCGCTGGTTAAGAGAATTTTTGTGCTCGAGAGCAGCTCTTGAGCTCAACGTCAAAGTTGAATTCATTCTACTTTTGGCGACGTTGTTTTCTCTTTAGGAACAAATAGCCAATGATATTTGAGTATTTTAAACTATTACGTAATTTTGCCAGTTGTCAGCAAATTTTAAAAAACATAAACAATAATAAATGTGAAAATGGCAAACAACGAAGAGAGATGTGTTTCTCCAGACGAAAATGAACTTGAAATGAATATGCTCTATCAAAACATTTTGCAGCAACAACCAAACAATTCTAACGAACAAACTACTGTTGATGTTGCGGCAATAAGACCTCAAGAGGATTATGATATTGAAAGTTTTATCCTGGATATAGAATCTTAATATCCATGTTTATGGAATACTACCACTAGGTCTCATCATGACAAAAACATGCGTTTTACTGCTTGGGAAGATTTGTCAAAACGGTTTAGAAAACCAGGTCGGTTTGATGTCTCTTTATTTTTAACTAACCACCTTTAACTATAAAGTAAATTTACACCCAACTCTGTTAAAAAAGAACGAACAAGCATCGGAAATCGTACTAAATTGGCGGGCAACTTGTAAACAAAGGAAATGTTATTGTTTAAACTTGCAAATACTGAGGAAAAATCCATTACAACAGGCGCTAAAGTAAACATTGTATAAATGTAAAAATGTTTGAAAGATAAAACAAAATAAATTTCTAAATCATGAATAGTTCACGAGATAAATTTATGAAGCCCATCTCAAAAGGTTTTAAAATATGTTCCTTTCAACACGGTTTCTTATTTCATTTAAAAGGCGGGAGTAATAACAAAAAAATGAAATAGACGTTTATGAAACAAACAACGAATTTAGTTGTACTTTTTATTCACAACACAATAAATTTAATTACAAATATTTCTGAACCAAAATCAAACTACAAGTTCCTCAAAATCGCAACAAGTTTCTCAAAATCGCAACAATTTCCCTGTGTTTTTAGTGTTTTCTTAGGAGAAAAAAATCATTAAAAATTTCTTATATGTTCTTATAAAATTGTTCTTATAAAAAATACGTGTACATTTCCATAAAAATCATTCTAAATGCCTTGAAAAAGTATTCGTGATCGAACAGCATGAGGTCGTCTTGAAAAAGTTTTTTATCCACATTCTCTTTTTCTTTGAAACATTAGAGATAGTTTTAATTTATAGAATAAAATTAATCTTTTGTTTACAGCAACAGCCATTTTTTTCTTTAAATTTCTCGCGTGAGAAAATTGAAGCACAATGGAAATTGATTTCTGCTCAAGACTCTTTGGCGCTATAGCGGAAAATGCAGTCAAATGGAAACGAGCCTTTATTATGTTAAAAGGCGTACAATTAAAACGTTGACGTAAAAATACGGTTTATCAATAACGTAGAGATTTTAAGTTAATACACTGTCAAAATTTCAAACAGTTTTTTAAATATATTATGTAAGCTAGCTATCCTACCGCTAGCTTATTACTCCACCTCCAGTTTTCTCCGCACTTTCACATTACACAGATATTTCAAAGTATATTTTACGACCATTGAAAAAAATTGTTTTTGATGGACATGAACACATTTACCACGAATAGATCAATTTCACAATCAAATTGCCATATATCTGCGTTTTTACATAGCTAACGATAAAACGTCAGTTTTGGAGGGTTTATCTTTTTTTGATTTTCGTCCACCATTAAAACGCCGCTGTTTCTAATTTGTGCCTGCATTAACTGCCTCTTTGTATTAGTCACATAAAACTTAGTTGGGATGCTCCTAACGTTGTATGTTGATAATATCTTAAAACTTGTGTATTTATGATTTATATGGTTAAAAAACATGATAAAGTATTTGCGTTAAAGTTTAAATTGATTGAAACCCAGAGTAAAAAGAAAAATTTAGAGTTAAAAACTCCAACATCTAACTTTTCGTAATCAAAATTATCTGGTTGTCGCCATTTTCTAAAAGTACCTCGGCCGTGCTCCTCGGCAACAACCAACTGTTTAGATTCATTGTTAAATAATTTTTATATATATCGCAGTCCACTGTTTTTTTATTGTTTTTCTTTTACCTCAAAGTTTTGGCAGTAAAGACGGGCGCAAATGCGTCAAACTGTTCATCAAACAGTTCATCAAACTGTTTGATGAAAATTTTATCAAACTGCGAATGTTTGATGAAATCGAATTTTCCATTTGCGTCAACTCGTCAAACACATTTTATCAAAACATTCGAAATGATTGAAGGCCTATTCATTTACAAAATTTCAAAATGGCGGCTGATATGGCGAAACTTCTGGTATTGAGTGAGCTTATGGATTCTGATGATGAAAAGCCACATCGAGGAAAAACACGCAGCTGGATAAAACGAAGAGATGAAAAGGGATACTTTAATAACATTGTAAAGGAACTAAAAATCGAAGATCGATTTGGATTCCGAGAAATGTTCCGAATGGATATTGTTGATTTTGAGTTAATATTAACCAAAATTTCGGATTTAATTTCGCCTAAGGAGAGACTTGGTGGAACCAAACCCGTGAATGCTGATGAAAGGCTAGCATTAACTTTACGGTTTTTAGCTTTTTAAGTTTCCAGTTCCGCATATCATTAAACGCTGCGTCGTATATTGTCAAAGGATGTTGTAAAGCAATAGTAGAAAGAATGGCGACCGAATTCATCAAAGTTCCATCTTCTGACGAGGAGTGGTTACAAATTTCTCAATTTCGCCATTTTTGATCTCTGTTTCACTTTCTGACGTTGCCATTTTGTCTTGTTCAACGTTCAATGAATGACCGAATGAGCATATGTTTTTTGTTTTGGAATATCAAAAGCAGTATTCGAATGTCGAAAATGTTCGAAAGACGTTCGAAACGTTCGAAAGACCCTCCACTGTTGATGTTTTTTGCACTCATCGCGGTTATTAAAAATGACTGTTTGATGAAATTCGACTCAAATGCGTCAAACAGCCATCAAACAGCAAAACTCGGTTTGATGAACCCATTTTGTTTGATGAAAAGTTTGATCGCGATCAAACTTCATCAAACTTCATCAAACTCAATTTTTTTCTTCTTTTCTCATTTTTTCGAAAAAATCGTGTTTGATGGTTCAACTGAAATGCATCAAAATTTTCATCAAACTCGCTAGTTTGATGGAGTTTGATGAAAAGTTTGACGCATTTGCGCACACCTTAATAGGAAAAATGCACCTGTTTTATTGTTTCAGCTTTCTGGATTTTGGTTAAAACTGAAATCAAATTATATTTTTATTTTTTATGAAAAATATCGGTATACGGAAGTTTGATTAAGCGGATGCACAATATTGCATTGCTAAAAAAGCAGTATTGATTCACTGCTATAATAATACTCGCATTTTGTTTGTCGGACGCAAAAACCATAAAAATCAGCCAAAAATCAGAAAAATTTTAAACGAAACGCGGTCCGTAGCCATACCTTTTTTAAGCCAACCGCTGTCTAGCTTTGAAAACACAATGGCGCCTCGTGATGTATGCAAAGTTGTAATAACACTGGACGGTTTTCTATTTAAATTGATTTTTTTGATTTTTTTTAAATGCTTACGTGTTTTGAACTCTTGATCCATTTTCTTGGCGTGCTTTGGTTTGTAAGTTTATGACATTTGAAGAAGAAAGCTTTTGTGATGGCCTCATTGAGTGCACATTGGAATTTGACAGAAAACTTGTTATCACAATTTGATAAACTTACAAACAACGTCATCATAAAATGAATCACTATGAAACGTAAAAAGAAATTCGCTGATGAACCCTACTTGACAAATTTATAAGGAATGTGCAGTATTGGAGTAACTTGCATCGTACATTGCGTCATAGCCTAATTTAATATTTGAACTGATATTTTCTAAATTTACCAGTGACTACTCACTAAGTAACTTGTGAACTAAGGACGTTGAATTGAAATCCTTCTGAACACCAATGACTTTCTTTATTACCTTACATTTGAAGATTTAGTTTTTGACTAAAGAGAGTTGCTGTAATTCAAGGTTTTATTTATTCAGAGTGATTTGAAGTGGGCATTTGACCAAGCAGTCAAGGGATTCGGCTCGTAATCCTAAGGTCATGGTTCAGTCCATAGCATGGGTATGCTTAGTCAGTGTCTTTTCCACCCTATGGGCCAACCCATGCGATGTGAGGGATATTAGGTAGGTATTGGAGGTGTATTACCTTCGTTTCAGAACATTGATCAACATCATATTTACAAAGCACAATTTTCGTGTTCTGTTTGGCTTTCACAAAGTTTATTTACGTAAAATCCTTACTTTGGAAATATGCCTTCTCGATTTAACCTTCCATGTGGTATAACCTATTTCGGTTAAGAAAATCATTTATTTGATAATTACGTGTATATACATATTTTACAAGTAGTCACAAGCTTCTATTTAAATATTATTCTCCTGCTATATGTTGACTTGTTATTCCGACGTACCCTCCTTCGCTTATATTGGGGATATTAGTCTCTTCTTGGGTGATCTTTTCCTGGTTTGAGACTTCTGCTTCAGTAATGTCAAACGCAAAGTACGCATCATCAGTATCTGCAACATTCGACAAACTATGATCCACTGGTAACAACTCTTCTTGCTTTATTTCTTGTTGAAAAGTGTATGTGTTGGTCCTGTAAAAAAAATAAAGATGTTAACATGTGGCGAAGGTAAAGTAAAGACAGGTGAAGCAGTTGTGAAACAAAGTAAACAACGATTTTGCAACCTAATACCGTCTTAAACCCCTATAATCACTTTTTAATGTTTTGAAGACAACTTCATTGGTATGTCTCTTCTAAATATGTCAACGGATTCTCTGACATTTAATTCCATGTGTTTGTTTAAAGAATAAAATCTCCAAAGGACGAAAAGAAGAAATTCGTCAAGCCACTAACCTTGCAATAGAAGATTTCTGATATTTACTTGATGTTGGCAGATTTAAAACTTTGTCAATGTACTGTCTACCAAAGAAACTCTCCTCCTGCACAAATCAATTAATCTGTAATTAATATCATGTCTTGCAATGTAAATATACATTAAGAAAATGCATCACAGAGCCGTTCTAAAATAATACTGTGTCGAACCAACTTTTGTAATTAATAAAAAATTAGCACCCACAAATGAGGGCCAAGTCCTTTTTACCAACATGCCATAAATGAAATTTGACTTTGTCCTGTTCTACTAGATGCAAAAACTTTTGCGCGAATTATTTTTCGCCATGTTTTTTCAATTCTTATTATTTTTTTTTTTCTGCGTAAAATCTGTTTAATGTTCTTATTATTATTTTGATGGTAATTTAGCATATCCATTATTGGTATTAATTATGTTAAACCAGTATAAACATATAAACATTGAAGAAAAAATAAAGCCTAAACTAATTTTTAAAATTTGAAATTTGAAATTTGAAATTTCGATACTTCTTGGAACGATTCAATTGCTTCTAAAATACCAATAGGAATACAGTTCCAGAAGATTTTAAAATGTTCTTAAACTAACTTTAACTTCCATTTTTCGGGATCATCTACCATTAGATTATTATACTTTTTATATTTTATAAATAGGTAACGAAAATAAGGCCTGACCAATAATTAGGGTCTACTAAAATTTTCGTCAATAAAATTTGGGTCGAGAAGGTATTGGTTTCAGAACAAAATGAGCGGTAAGAAAGGTAATTGAAAATAGATTCGCGTCTTTCAATTTTCTATTATTTTCCTGTTTTACATGGCTGCCTGGAATTTCAATTAACCTTCATCAATTAACTAATTAAGAAGGTACCTTAAGTGGATAAATTTTGGCGAGTATTTAATTTGGCGAATGATCAAAATGGAATATTTGGCGGGGATTTATTTTGGCGAATGACACAAAGAAATGAATTTTTATGTCTTGAAATGTTTTATAAAAAATGAGAACAAACGTATATATAAACACAAGATTTGTTATAGAGTTAAAAATTCTATTTTTCATCAACGTCAATAAAAAAAAGTTCGTTTTTTTTGGAAAAAAACAATATTCTTTTCTTAAAAAAAAACGTTTGATGGGGATTTAATTTGGCGAACGGTAAATTATGTTAAATTTGGCGAGTATTTAATTTGGCGAATAGTCAGTTTCACAAAATTTTGGCGAGTATTTAATTTGGCGAATAGTCAGTTTCACAAAATTTTGGTGGGTATTTAATTTGGCGAATTTTTGCCGAAATTCGCCAAATTCGCCAAATTTAATCCTCGCCAAAATTTATCCACTTAAGGTATACAAAATCAAAATCAAGAATGCTCAGAAACATGTAACTTACGTAAGAAATTATGATGCGGTCTATATCATTTCTTAAATCCACGAACTTCGGTCTCAAATCCATTGGTGCTGACCAACATTGAAGCATGATTTGATACAATTCTTCTGGACAAAGTTTTGGTGCTTCCATTCGTTCGCCACTTTTAAGATAATCGCTTACATCGGAATTTTTTACTCCTGGGTAGGGACACGCCCCAAAGGAATATATTTCCCAAATAAGAACTCCAAAGGACCAGCTAAAAATATTCAAAATTTGTCTAAAATGTTTTTATGTTGTTAACCCAGAATTTGTTCATGCTTTTAGGCAAGATATTTTTGTTCATCTTGTCTTAAGTGAATTTTAACTAAGAATCCCTTTTTTCTAAAGTCCCTTCTAAAACTCCTCTTCCGTACAAGTAAAGTACAGTGATCATAAAAAACGAAATTTTATTACAGCAACTTACACGTCACTTTTAGATGTGTACATTTGATTAGTCAATGCTTCTGGCGCCATCCATTTGATTGGTAGATTACCATCCGTTTCTTTTTTATAGAATTCCTTTCCATCTGTATTCCTGGCAAGTCCAAAATCAGCAATTTTCACAATCATTAACTCGGTCAATAAAATATTTCTTGCGGCTAGATCACGATGTACACACTAAGATCATTGAAATGAAAACATCGAGAAAGAGAGAAAAGTCAGTTTAAAAAAGTAAGAATAATAAAAAAACACAAGTTATACCTTTTGCTCCTCCAGGAAACTCATACCATCAGCAATTTGTACAACCATCCAAGTCAGCTGTCGAAGATTAATCTGCGTCTTGTCTAAATGATGCCAGGTTGGTTGAAAATCGTGCTCGTTTACACGTAAGTAATCTAACAGAGCTCCATTTGAGCAATACTCTAAGATAACTAATAAATTATTATCTTTCGTGCAAGCACCGAGTAGATTCACGATGTTTCTATGTTCACCAATGTGTATTAAAAGCTTCAATTCGTTTCCAAGATCTTTGTACTCGACTTGTGTGGCATTACCTAAATTGAACAACGACATTTTGGAAGTACAACGTTCATACCATGTGGTATCAAATAAATAGACTATAGATTATCTCGCATGTTTTTCTTTTTCTTTGATTGTTGTTTTTTATGTGATATATCTTGGAAATACTTATCGGGTTACTTTGCACTAACAATATAAATCCCGTTTAAATGTACCCTGGCTAACTGGGACATTCGCTTAGTCGTACGGATTTCTTGTCCCCTTGGATTTTACGACCCTAGTGAAGCCAAAATGCCCCGCTTAAGTCGTACCCCGGATATGTCGGATACTTAGTAAGTCGTACCACTTTTCTTAGTCCCTTTAGCGAAAAAACCTTGTATGACTAGGACATCATGTCAAATGATTCGAATTGGAAATCGAATTCTTGCAAGTTCCATTAAGATCACACGATTTCCTGATAGTTTTTATTCTTCAATATCAATATGGGCGGCACGCAGTGGAGAGGAAGGTAAAAAGCGCGTACGGTTGTTGAAAAGTATGAAATTTTAATTCTAATGCATTTATTATTTTTACAATAATAAAATCCTGATAAGTCATATTTTTCAAGAAGGTCCGAGTTATCAAGACTTCGGATATCTCAGACATTTGTTAAGTCAGACGAATTTCCTGTTAACCCCTCACCCACACCCCCCACACCCCGAGGGTCTAAGTTAACGGGATTCTACTGCAGTAATAAATCCACTTCACATTATTAGCATACAAAAAGATTATATGCTCACTCTGATGTACATGTCTAATAATTTCGGTACAGTTAAAAAGACAAAGAACTAAAAATAATGCAAAAAATTTACTTTTTAAGGCTTTTACAGCTACTACGGTCTTTTTTGCCATTCGCTTGAAACTTCGAAATATACTTCGACTTGCAACAGATTCTCTTGGTTTGAACGTGTCCATATGTTTCGCTGTTCCCATCCATACTTGACCAAATGCGCCCTCGCCAAGTATTTTAACCAATGAAAGTTGTTTTCTTGGAAATTCAAATTTTGGGTCATAACTTAAGTTGTTGCATTGGTCAAGAAGGCTTTTGTCAGGATCAAGCTAGAAATGTGTATTATTCAGCTATATTATGGCAATCCAAACAACAAATCCAAACAACATTACTGTTAAAGACTCACACATTGCGTATATATATATATATATATATATATACGTAGTGAGGTTCTTGCTGTTCCAGAGTGCTCAATGCGCAAACAGAGCGTTTATAAAGTGGGAGAACAAGCAACAAATTACAACTGTGTAACAACTCTGAGTTTCATGTTTTTAACTCCCAACATGCAGAACATCATTACGCAACACAACTCGACACTGCTGAACAGTAAAGTTGAACAAGAACATCGCTTATGCAACTGTCGATCAAAGCCGACGTGCCCGCTTAACGGCAAGTGCCTTACACAATGTATTGTATATAAAGCCGAAGTAAAAACGAACACGAGCACATCTGTCTATTTTGGTGCCAGTGAGGGCGAGTTTAAAACGCGTTATAGGAACCATGTAAAATCCTTCAAACACAAGAAATACCAGAATGAAACCGAGTTGTCAAAGTTTATATGGCATTTAAAGGACACTTCTACTCCTTTTGACCTGACATGGACCATCGCTACAAGGGCATTCCCTTACAGATGTGGAACGAGAAGATGCGACCTTTGTCTCTCTGAAAAAGTGTGCATTATCCGTGCTGAACCCAAAGGACTCCTTAACAAACGCACCGAGTTACTTTCAAGATGTCGTCATAGGAATAAATTTATTATAGGAAATTTAAAATAGGCTACATATTTGTATTCCCTATTGTATTATGAGGCTGTATATAAGAACATGTGTTTAGTGTAACCAATAGTTGTAACCTGATGATTGTTAAAAACATGAAACTCAGAGTTGTTACACAGTTGTAATTTGTTGCTTGTTCTCCCACTTTATATATATTATATATATATTATATATATATATATATATATACTGGTGGCCTTGTGGTAGAGCCTTCGCTTCCAGTGCGGAAGGTCTTGAGTTCAAACCCCGGCCTGAGTCATGCCATAAATGTGTGAATTGACTCTTTCTGCTTAACGTTCAGCATGAGAATAGGATTGATAGGCGGTTGCCTAGTTGAGCGGCTGTAGTGCTTACACGCCTTCTGTAGCTCAAATAAGAGCTTTAAATGCACTAGGATCCCTTTGCAGGACCCTCGTTAATAACAGTTCTATTAGAAACTAAAACTATCCTGGGTAAATAATAGTAATAATAATAACAATAATATCTTTCCAGACAGAAATGATTATTTCGGAATGTAATGTGTGAAGGTCAACCTAGAAGAACTGACTCAAAAAGTTTTTCCTTTAATACATCAGGTGAAAGCATGAACGTTGTTCACTCTCTAATGTCGCTATTTTGTTACGATTATTTTGTTCACACCATGTCATTTTACGTATCTAAGCGAAATCGTTTCACTTTTTGCATCGAAACAGAAACACTCCGTTTTGATATTGGATAGGATCGATTTCGTGTGGACAGATAGTCTATCCGGTATGAAATTCGATCTATATCTACAACGAGTAAACATGAGCACCTATGGAAAGCGGTAAAATTTTTAACTTATGTTAAATGTTTTTGCTTTACTTACCTAAAATTCATGCAATATATTTATATTAATGTTACTTATGTATTTATGTGATATATTTATTGAGCGAAGATGGTGTAGTGGTAGCGAATTCGGCTTGTACTCATAAGGTTTCAGGTTCGAGTCCCCACTCCGGTGCACTTTAAATATAGTGTTGTCAGCCTATTTGGTGCCATCTACTGACCGCTAACTGGCTTGTGTGACAGGCAAGCAAGTTAGAACAATGCTATACGTATCTCTAGCGCTAATGTAACATAGTTACAGTCGAAGTGGAGGAAAGCAAGCCGTTAGGATGGAATCTTTAAGGACGTTAAAACTTCCCGTTACTTACTTACTTACTTACTTGCTTACTATATTCTCATTGATCTTAAACATTTACCTTCTCAGTACTCTGTGGTAATAAAAATTTGGCTGTTTTTTATACTTCTTCCGATAGTATGCATAAAACAAAACAACAGATACCACCAATACAGACACAGATACCGATACAGAAATGATAATCTTCTTTTGTGTTTCATCAGTTTTTGGTTCTACAAAGAGAAAAATAGTAGTTAGCAGTATTCAACGAAGATGTACTCCTTTTTCACTGCAGGTTGTGTTAGTCTAAGAGCGATGAACTAGCTGACAATCACTAAGACCAGCAATTCTGGTGCGCGTTATAAGCTGCAGTCTGATGAAAAAGCAGAATATTCTCATTACATCTTGCATTAATTACCATACCTTCAAATGTGTAAGTAGTGTTACTTGCTACCGAATGGTTGTTCACAACTAAAGCTACTTCGAACACATGTGTTGATCCAATGCTTCCATTTACTACAAGCTCTGTTTCAGTGACGTGTAGAGTATAAACAGATTGAGTGTATCTCTCAATATCATAGTGTCTGATGTTTATTAAAGCAATTCCAAGGTCACTAATATACATCACTGGAGTATTCCAATATAATATTGCTTGTGTTAGGCTTGTTTTCTTCATACCAATGAATGGCGGATCTAGAAATCGAAGATTTGCAGGAACAGCTTTCTGGAATGTAAATTTGGGGATAAGGGCTTGGGGTGCTATAAAGTATAAGATGTTATCTTGAAAATGTTCATTACTTTGAATCTGTAGGAAACATACCTTAACTTTTATAATTTTCTCATTACTGGTAGTTTGTTTTCACACTCATCCACATAAACAGACACGGAATATTGAAACAGGAGAGAGAAAATGATTCACAAACCTATTGCTAAAGAAGTTACGTCATTTATCCAGCCGGTATATTTCGTATTCCGAAATGTAAGGTGAAGTTGTGCCCTGCCTGTAAATTCAATTCTGTATGATTCATCTTGACGTAAACCTTCAATTTTATAGCTTGATAACCCAGAGCAGATAGTTTTCCATGGCGTATCCCACATGCCTGCTCTCAGTACTTTTAACTTCTCCGAAGACAATGAAAGGCCCCAGTCTATTATGACGTTATCATAACCTTTGGAACGTACACGAAGGTATAGGAAGCCATGTTGAATTGTACCTGAATATAAAATATAAGAAAAAAGTTTCAGGCAATAATTAGTTGCTAAAACAATGGCGTCACTAATACATTAAAGTCTCTTCACCTACCCACAGTACATTGCTTATCTGGCACTTCGTATACATGTTTGCCCATTTGGTTGACATTGGAACTTCTGGTGAGATCATGATATTCGTAGAAGGGGGAAACTGTGTTGTATGGGTTATAAGGGTTGTATGGGTTATAAGGGTTTGATGGGTTATATGGATTGTACGGGTTATAAGGGTTATATGGGTTGTATGGGTCATACGGGCTGCTGATTGGGGCATGTTTTAGTACAATTTTGCTGTAACATGGTCCATTGTTTATCCAAGCTAACGCTTTTTCGTGTATTGCTTCCAGTTTATGGAAATTGAAAATAACAAACGTTTTTTTCTTGTTGTAGGCTAGTACTATCTGAAAGGTATTTTTTTGCGATGGTATATCTCGGAAGGGTATGTCGAAATACGTCACTATGATGACATTAGTGACATCAATTTGAGTTGCATTGAGTAATTTTATGTCATTCTTTGCACGTTTAATAAGCAATTTGTCCTTTGTTTGTCTGTAGTAGATGGACCCACTTAAAGATGTGTCCAGATCTAAATGATAAGCAGAGATAAATCTTCTATATTCATTCTCGCCTGGATTGTGAGTCAGTCTGTAAGTGATTGGCTGATCTATTGATATTATTCCATTTGTATTGATCTGAAAAAAAATAAAAATGATTAAGTATAATTAGAAACATATTTTTTTATTTCGATTGGGAAAGGGTTTGAGGGAAAGATTTAGTGACAATCAGAGAATGTGCCATGGCTTTTAAATTATAAGATGCGAGGATTACAAACGTTCACTTGTATGTTAGACAGACAAGTAAGTTAGTAAGTAACGAGAAGTTTTAACGTCCTTGGGGATTCCATCCTAACGGCTGGCTGTTCCTCCCCTCCGACTGTAACTATGTTACATTACTGCTAGGGATACGTATAGCATTGCTCTAACTTGCTTGCCTGCCACACAAGCCGATTAGCGGTCAGTAGATGGCACCAAATGGGCTGACAACACTACATTTAAAGCAAAAAACAAGCATTTCTACTCACGTAAATCCTGGATACACCACTGGAACGCTTTAGTGGTAAAAGAGCATTCAAATGAAACTCTTCTGCTATATTGTCACCTTTCTTCATCTTTATATCTCCATTTTTTTCACCAAATGGATACAACTCTGCAGAAAAAGAAAGAACGAGCAGCATGTGTGAGATCAAAAATAATTAAACGAAGAACGGACCTTTGACAGTAAAAACAATTTCATCTTCCTTCTCTTGCAATGTTTAGTTTAAAGATATTAAGGCATTATAGACCTTATAAGAAAAAAAATATATAAAAACAGAGAGGTTGTGAAGGTTGTGAAGGTTGTGAAGGTTGTGAAGGTTGTGAAGGTTGTGAAGGTTGTGAAGGTTGTGAAGGTTGTGAAGGTTGTGAAGGTTGTGAAGGTTGTGAAGGTTGTGAAGGTTGTGAAGGTTGTGAAGGTTGTGAAGGTTGTGAAGGTTGTGAAGGTTGTGAAGGTTGTGAAGGTTGTGAAGGTTGTGAAGGTTTACTTATTTCTTCTTTTTCCAACAACAAACCAAAAATCACGAAAAACATGAGTGAATATTTTTCAGAGTATCTTTTAACATGCAAAAGTAAATAAATAAATATAAAAACAGCTTAAACGGAAGTCTCCTGGTTCGTGGACAGGTTATTAGAAGTTACCTCCTTTAGAACAATTCCGCGACGACAACAAGAAAACATGCCTTCCCGGTATTCCAATGTTTGAGGTTTTATCAACAAATTTCGATTCGTTAGAGCTGAAAAACTTCTTCGAACCGCAAAATGGTTCACTGTATCCAATTGAAGCATCGCTACCATCTACTTTATTATAATTTAAAATCACGTACGTCACGTTTCCATCGGACACAAACGCAGCTTGGTGTGTGTGAGTGACGAGAAACATGCTGATTGGATGAAACTTTTTGAATGTTGCTTTCTCAATATCTTCGGCAGCCAGTTTCATAAGCGGGCTGTCTTCAGTTATGACATCGTAATAAAATGAAGATGAAGAGGTTAAGCAGCTGTCACTTGTGGAATAAATTGAAATGAACGTTTTAGATGATGGAAATTTCACGGAGATACTTGTTGTGTGTATTTCATTAATTAGGATAACTCCACCGCAGAGCTAAATTTGAATAATAGACAAATAAGTGATTTTAATTGCACTACTCTCTAGATAGCATAATTTGTGTTTCCTATCTTTTTACCCCCCACGAATCGCTAATCTTATAAATGTTTCCTACAGAAGTCGTACAAAAGTCGTACAAAAGTCGTACAAAAGTCGTACAAAAGTCGTACAAAAGTCGTACAAAAGTCGTACAAAAGTGGTACAAAAGTGGTACAAAAGTGGTACAAAAGTCGTACAGAAGTCGTACAGAAGTCGTACAAAAGTCGTACAGAAGTCGTACAGAAGTCGTGCAAAAGTCGTACAGAACTCGTACAGAAGTCGTACAAAAGTGGTACAAAAGTGGTACAAAAGTGGTACAAAAGTGGTACAAAAGTGGTACAAAAGTGGTACAAAAGTGGTACAAAAGTCGTACAAAAGTCGTACAAAAGTCGTACAAAAGTCGTACAAAAGTGGTACAAAAGTGGTACAAAAGTGGTACAAAAGTCGTACAGAAGTCGTACAGAAGTCGTACAAAAGTCGTACAGAAGTCGTACAGAAGTCGTGCAAAAGTCGTACAGAACTCGTACAGAAGTCGTACAAAAGTGGTACAAAAGTGGTACAAAAGTGGTACAAAAGTGGTACAAAAGTCGTACAAAAGTCGTACAAAAGTCGTACAAAAGTCGTACAAAAAGTCGTACAAAAGTCGTACAAAAGTCGTACAAAAGTGGTACAAAAGTGGTACAAAAGTGGTACAAAAGTGGTACAAAAGTGGTACAAAAGTCGTACAGAAGTCGTGCAAAAGTCGTACAGAACTCGTACAGAAGTCGTACAAAAGTCGTACAAAAGTCGTACAGAAGTCGTACAGAAGAAGTCACTCGGTATTATTTTACGTTAGTTTTAAGTATGTTTAATTTTTTAATTATTTTAAGGTACCTTGCAAACTTTAGAATATAGTTTTAACACTCAATAGTTTAGGCGAAAACTTTTCTAGGCATTTTTATCTGTACCAGAGATTCATGATTGCATTATTTCCGTCACAATTTCTTATGACAAGTAAAGTTTTTGTTTCAACTAGAGTCCTTAACATGACATAATAATTCTACGTAGACATTTACACTTACATTAAGACGAGAAGCATAACTTGAAAACAGCAAAAATGGTTTTTCCAAATCAATAATATTGCTCGTTATTTCCCATTGCCCATATGGATATATCGCTGAAATAAAGATCAATGTTAAAAAAAAATTAAAAAAGAAAATTTGAACTATTCAGTGTTTGTTTGCCTACCCGAATCACAATTTTGTCCATCATTGATGTGAAATATATGCTTCCCCAATTCATTAATATTTGTCGAGCGCACAAGATCATGATATTTGGGTGGCGAAAATGGAATACTTCGGTCTAACAACACATGAAAATAACAAGGCTTTTGTGAAAGCACTGAAATCGGTGACTCCCGCGTGTCCAAGCGATGAAAATTCATGATGACAAATGTACTGTTCATGTTGTTATGAGCAATGACCAACTGAAAAGTGTTTTTGTGGTCAGGAAAATCATTCGTGCTAACTTCAAAATAAGTAACAATAACAACTGTTACCATCTTGGTTGAATTCCCGCGTAATTCTTTTACATCCCTGTTCACACGCGCGAGAATATCACTGTCCTGTGTTTCTCTATAGTAAATGGTACCAGAAAGCGTGGTATTAAATTGCATGTAATATGGTGCGAAATATGTGTTTGGTTCATTGAAATTGATATGTGAGATGTAGATCTCTGAAATTATTCCATTGGTACTGACCTAAAAATAATATTTGATCTAAGAATAATAATTGATCAATTTTCAAATTCGTTATTAAATTGGCTATTTTGTGGCAAAAATCAGGTCGTAAAAACATATTGAACGAATTATTTTTTTCAGAGGTCACACAATTACTTACCAAAGAAATCGAAGAAAATATAATAAACAAAAAAAACAAAAAAACAAAAAAATCAATAAACAATTAGATCTTACATATAACTTCTTTAAGAGTTTGTTCTTTAACGGGATTGGATGGATTAGGGTCCAATCTTCTATGTAGTCGTATCCCTTTCTCATTTCAGTGTCGTTGTATTTTTTCCCGAAGTTGTACAAATCTGTAAATGTAAAAAAATAGGTTTTGTAACCATCATTCTCACCCTCAAGGGTCTCTTTGCCCCTGAGTCGTTACGAAATTCATCAAAATGCAAAATGTCATGGAAACGAGGTTGTGTACCAATCCAACTTTTATACACCCTCTTAATTCTAAATTCCAGTGAACACATTAACCGTGGGTTTACTAAAATATCCATTTTTCAGGCAGAACGAAGGAAGAATGAGCACCTTCCCGGTAGGAATAGGGTTAATAATAACGATAGATTTACAGACGTCTTACTTCCTTTGGAGCAATTCCGCGATGGCAATAAGAACACGTGTCTGCCAGGTATACCAATGTTTGAGGTTTGATCAACTAGTTTTGATTCATTAGCATTGAAGAAGTTTGTAGAGCCACAAAACGGATCTCTGTATCCAACTAAAAACTCTTTTGAAGTGACGGCGTCATAATTAAAAATGCCGTACGTGTCGCTTCCGTCAGATGTTAAAGTGATTTGAAAAGTGGGTTTTTTTTTCTTGTACGTGTGAAAGTAAGTGAAAATTAAAACTTGCTTTGGTTTGAAATGATTAGCACTGATTTTGTTTACATCACGTGATATGACACCTAAATTTTTGTTGTTAGGATCTTTGGTGAAATATGGCTTATTCCAATCACATTGTTCAACAGCCTGATTCGAATACACTATAATAAATGTTTTTTCAGTTGATTGAAGTAAATTCACGGATGTTTGATGTTTTTCGTCAAAAAGTAGAACGCCTTGACATGCCTAAAGAAGGGATGTTGATTTAAATAATGGATATTCACAAAGTTGACTCTCCACAAATAAAGCCACCGGGACACGAGACAATTTTTTCAGGCGATGGTAACAAATTTAATTTTGTTACTATCGCCTGAAAATTTTATTGTGTCGCCACATCTGTGCAACATTGATCATGCAGCAAAAATCATTCAGCAAAATTGCTGCATTGTGATTGGTCGCGCGTAAAAGTGTTGCACAGAATTGTGGCGAGACGGAGAATATTCGTACGCGTAACCTTTTTTGTTGTTGCTTAAAAATTGGATTTTGTATCTTGTTACTGGCAACAAAAATATGTTGTGAGCAACAAAAAGCTTCTCTGGCAACACAAGTTAAGTGACCGTATGCAATAGTCTGAATAACCTAAATCTTAACATAATAGAGATTAAGGTAAACATTTTTAGTGATTCAAGTTCTATGGGAATAGTAGTTTTGAAATGTTCAAAGGTAAAGCTCTTTGCTTGCCGTTTACAATAGGTTTACTGCTCATCTTCCTCAGCAATTTTGCTCCTGTGATATTCAAATACATCCTTTTGGTACTCGCTGATTATTTCCAGTTCTTTAATTTTACATTGGAGATTGGAGACACAACCCATTTTTTTTCCTCCGTCAAAATATCACGTTTATCTTTAACCTTCTCCAGTTCCAGCTGTGATTCCTTTCCTTTTTTTCTCTCGCATTATTTAGCAGCTGTTGTAGCCATCTTTACCACGGGTTTCATTGCTTCTTAAATCACCTCTGGTATCGCACTTGTTTTCGCGCTTAAACTCTTCAAATGCTGTGTCACATTCCTTGTCACAACTTTCAATAATTTTCTACAGAGGTTATCTTCTCTTGATGCCTTCTTCTTGTTTCTTCGCCTTCCTGTCGAAGTTCCTTTTCTTTTCTAAGAGCTTAAGATAGGTTAACTTTGTTTACATTTCTTACAGATTCCCAATCGAATCCACCAAATAATGAATCATCTGGAAGAAAAAAGCGAACAAACCAAACGCATTTTGATAAATATTAATTGGTAATCTAAACTGATGTTTTTGTTTAGGTCTCAGTCCTATTTATTTATTGCGTTGTTATGTCCGCAGTTTCCTTGAAGTTGATTCAATATTGGTGGATTTGACTAGGAGCCTGTAAAAAAGGTCAAGAAATTTGACCTCAAGCTCTTAAAAGAGAGAAGAAACTTCGAAAGGAAAGCGAAGAAACAAGCAAAAAACAACAAGAGAAGATAACCTCTGTATCCAACGTTCTAACAGGTAGTATCGCTTTCTTAAATCTCCAAGTATTTGCGCAAAGTATGAGACATTATTTGACGTCAATTTTTTTTGTATTATCCTGTCGTAATAATTTAAAAATAGTCGAGAACAGTAAAAATGATCCATCATTTGGATCTTGATGACATCAGCAATGACCCACCGACACAAATTTTTTTTTAGAAATTTGTTACCCGCTCTTGAAATGCTAATCAATAAAATATATAGGATCTTGTCCTTTCGACAAACGGTTGAAGAGATATTGGGATTTTAGGTTTTTTTTGATGATGTCTGTTCTGAAACGGGTGGATTCACCCAGCTTTTGCATATTGTCTTTACCCATAAAATCTTACACAAAATGTAAAAAAAAAAAAAATTCGGAACACCGTGTGTAAAAGAGCAGCCGATTTTAATATATAGGAAGAATTTTATTCGATGTGTAGGGTCAATAAAATATCGTGGAACAGCATTTTCAGTGATTTAAATTTTATTATCATGATATTAAAGATAAAACGTTAGGTGGCTTTTTAATTTAAGCCAATGTGACCCCGAAGAGGCAAATAATCAAGACACAAATATTAAAAAATGGCGGCATGTTAGCGGTGGACGAAAAGAAACATATTTATCAAAAAGAACATGGCACTTAACATGCTTACATAAAAAAAAGAAAATAGTAAAATATTTAAACGACTAACAAGTTGAAAGTTTCAAATATATGTTTTTGTTATACATATGCAAAAAGTGTGTTTACAAAGTTAGTCGAGCTTTTTTTGCTAAACGTTGGACTGTTCTTTGTTTTCTTTGTGTGTTTTTTTCTTTCATGGCGTTTCATTTTTTTTCTTAATTTGTATTATGTAGACTGCCATTCTTCTTTGCTTTGATCAATTACATCAATTTATTTATCTAAATGTTTTACATTACAGAACTTTAATGATAATTTGACTGTTGGAAACGTCTGTCTATATTTGTCTATGTTTTATTATGTTTTTTTCCCATGTTTACTTTTCTATTTCTGATAGCATTTTTATTTACATTTTCACACCTACGCATTTCAGCAATAAAAATCATTCACGGCTTATTATTATTAGACCTGACAACGAAACTGACTTTTCCCCCCTTTATTCCATCGATTCATAGTCAACCTGGACGTTGTTTAGGAAGGATTATCGACGCTTCCATTTCTCACAGAAAGTCAATTGACGATTAAAAAAAAACCCCACGTATGTAGAATAATAATTTTACCATTATATTAGCAGTATATGAAGAAAAAAGTGGGATCGGCTGTTTCAGGACGCCGTCGTTGAAGAGTCTTCTACCATAAGGATAAAGTACTAAACAAGACAATTAAAGAAATGTTGAAAGCGCTGTTGACGAAAATGTTTTCTCATTGGTCAAAAAAATTTATACAGGTGCGTATCAACCAGGGGAGAGGGGGAGGGAAGGAGGTGGAGAGGATAAATGCCCCACCTCACCCCCTTATAAAGGAAAAATTCAGGCTGCACCATTAAAAGAAAAAACAGTCGAGGTTTCAGAGCGGACCTACGATGAGAATGAATCGAGTGCAGATGGTTGTTCAACCTTAAGTGGTTATATTTCTTTTCAACTCCTTTGATTCGTTTCTAAATTTACAAAACCTTATAGCAAATTACGTAACCTCTTTAAAGATAACAAATGAAGTTTTAAATAAGCGTTAAACAGCAATCCGTTTTTGGAAGGAGACAGGGTTACCATAAGAAAACTATTTTTTGCTCCTTGGTTCGTTCGTTGGTTGGTTCGTTTGTTGGTTTGCAAATAAATCCTTTGAAAGTAAAGAAAACATATTTTCGTCCCTAACCTCTTATTTAATTACACTTTGATGGAATATGTCGTGGGAACAAGGTTGCCAAATGATTTCAACTTTAGAAACTATATTTACCTGTCTTTCGACAGCTACTTGGCATGACATGCACCATTTCTTTTTTCGTCAGATGGAATTTAAACGAACAGTACTTGAAGTACCCAACAATGACAATGCTTGTTTTATTCTCACTCCCTGTGATGATGACGTACGTGTTATTTACATTCCAAGCAAAGTGGACTTTAAAAGAAGAGGAATTCTTTGGGTAGTTTTCTTTGAGTACGTATGTAGCAGTGAAAACAGCAGTTGGTAGGAAATCAATCGATGCCTTTCGTTTAATATCTTTAGATATTTGATTTAAGACACGTGTTTCTTTTGTTTCTATGTAGGAGGCGTTTTTAAGTTTCACATCGTAAAACGCATTCGCAGGGTAACTCAAATACCTGTTAAGGTACCAGTTGTACTCATATACCACAGTTACACCATAACGAAAAATGGAAATCTAAAAAAATTAATATGTCACTTACATACAACTTCTTTCTTGTTTACCGTGTTTGATCGAAAAAGAGTCCTAATTATATTGTGGAGGGAAGGGGGGATTCCATCACCACCTCACTTTCTTTAATAGAACGACTAAAAAACTCTTCAATTGTGACTTAGATAATATGCGATGATATATAGCGATGAAGGTCGCAGCATGCTGATGTCAGCAGCGGGGATCTCTTAAATAAAACAATAGGCAAAGTCACGAGACCTGAGGCGAGCGAGAGAAATTTAAAAATGGTAGCATGCTGAAACAACATGAGACAGAACAGTTAAAATAAAATAAAATCAATTTCATAGCCTTAATTAATAATTACAAAAAAACGTCATATAACTTTGCATATGGAATACATTAACGATAAAAAAATTTTAGGAAGTCAATCCCTTGCTTAAAAGTTTAATCTGGGAATTGCCTTGGCAACTATGTATTGAAATATGGTCCGAGAAAACATATTTCTGATTCTTTAAAAATTATTATTACGTACTTTGCTAAACTATTTCAGATTGTGATATTATGAAGTCCTAAGTTTCATCTGATTTTTTTACTTACATAAAGTTTGTCATCAAATTCTGAAAACAGTTTCTCCCATATTCGAACGTTCATTTGATCAGGCCAGACTTCTGCAGTAGAAGTGCGGGTGTGGTTATACACAGCAAGCTCTGATGGCTCCAACATCTGCAGTTGTGGCATAACTTTGAACGTCTCATTGTTTACATGCTGTGAATAGCATCCTAAAAAAAGTAAACAAATGACTATCAGTTCAAAAAATTCCTCTAAATTATCACAATATAATCCCTGCTATTTCATAATGGCTTTATGTGTCTTTTTCTATTGTTTTTACATGGTAGATTGTAAATAACTTTTTCCATCTATAAGGAACTTAATGCTAGGACAAACTATGTCTCCTGCTAGCACCTGCCATATTGGTAAACACTAATTATTTAACGACACTTGTGTAATTACTGCAAAATATACTACTAATACACGATTTTTTATTGATAGGAATATCAGAATTATATTTCTGGTTGGAAAAAAAAGGTGTATTGTTTGGAAGAGTTGATAAATAAGAAGAACGTGGTTAAAATTTTGCTATTTTTATAAACAGCTATTTATTTAACAGTAATATCCCATGAGAAAAGAAGAGAATACCTTCTTAAAATAATTTTGCGTGATGAGTTTTAAATTAGCATAAGAAAAAAATTAGTGGACGTTACGTTTAAACTTCTAAGGTTAAAATTGCATCACCTCAGAAAATCAGAATTTGTTCACTCGTAACGAAAAACATTTAACGACTTTAAAACTCAGGATTTGTTCACTCCAAAGGAACAAAAATAGTTTACTATTTACAATGAAATAAAAGAACCACGAGGGAAAGAAATTCTACAATCTTGAACAAAAAAGTTGAGACATTTGTTTATTATTGTCACTATCATTTGAAATTGGTCATGTTGATGTCAGCAACAATTAGCAAACTCAAGAGTTTGTATTTAGCCAAATAATCTATAAGATACGCGGTCCTAAGTCCACTCTCAGCATTGACAAGTGAACTTTAACATGTACAAAATGTACGACTCTAATGTAGAAATAGCCTATGCAATTACTTGTGGTGAACTGTTGTGTTCTCAACATATTTTGACTAGGATTGTAGGTAGATATCTGCACTGACAATCCACAAGATGTTTTATATTTTCTGTTTGTTGAGTTTAAAATATTTTTACTACCATATCGAGGTTAGGGATATTTTTACGAGTACCAATTAGCAGATTTATACATTGTTTGGGAATTACCCACGCATGTAAATATGATTGTTTTTGTACAAAATGTCACATTAGGGATCTATATAAATCTTTTCTTTGTTCATGAAAAACGTTAAAGCAGCTACAAAACGAGCTGTTGAATTTTTGACTTTTGAACATTGGACACCCAAATATAACTGAAAATGACAGAAAGGTTTATTTCCGTCCCAAAAGATCTTTGAGATAGGCCTAAAGCTCTGGGAAAGAAAATGATAAAATATTTCTACGTGTGCCTAATACCATAATTTATTCAACACTTTACCTTATTCGACATAACATTTCTGGTGAAATATTTTATATATAATTTTGCTTTATAGATATATATTTATAGTTATATTCTTTTGAATTTTGGATAGATTATTACACAAAACCAGTACATCCATGGTCTAAGCAACAACGATGACTTTAAAATCATTTTAGAGGTATTAATTACCTTCTTAAAGCTAGTAACTAGCATTTTTTACACAAATATAGCTCCTCGTGTTGTCTTTGTTTTCTCGTGAAAACAAATTTTCGATTTACTGATATTTAATAGGGACCTAACGGAAGCCGCGACGTTCTGAAAAAAAACGACGACGCCTATGCATAATTTTTAACGTCGTCGTGTTTAACTGACGAACTGACGAACTGACGTTAGGTCACAACATTTGGTAAGAGTGTCACCTTCTGTCGATGACGTCATTCTTTGTGTTTACACAATATTTTGATCAAAGCTTGGAGCCCTGCTCAGTGGATACACAGAATAAAAAAATAAACCTCTTACTCACGCCTGGCGCTTTTTAAAAAAATTCCAATTCATTATTCATTAATATTTTTTTTATGGACAACTATCTTGCATGGATTCATTTAACGACCAGTGAATAACTATTCCACAGCTTTTTCATATCGATTACTTAACAGCGCGTTCCTTACACTTAAGACCAACCTCGTCCCCAGGGTCTTGTAGCCCCTGAGCCGTTGTTACGGAGTATCAACTTCATCAACAGGCAAAATGCGCTGGGAACGAGGTTGACGTAAGACTGCACTCTTAAAAACAACCCTGTACGAATATTCAAATGGGCATCATGGGCGTTACAGAGTTAAACATTACATTTGTTATCTTTGGAAAGGTATCGTTTTGATTATCTTCCCTACGTTGAGCAATATACGCTTTAATGTCAACATCAGAGTGAAGTCAAGCTAACTCACAAATGGAAGAGAAAAATGTCTAACAGTAAGTTATTGCTTACCAACAAGTAAAACAGAAACACTGCAAACTATTTCAAATGCAAATTTTACAATATTCCATGTAAACATCGTATAACAGTATTTTTCAAGTTCCAATGATAACTAAAAACATTTTTGAAAACTAATCCTGTTTTAATCTCATAAATTATTAACTGAAAAGCATTACTTTAATTCAATTTATCAAACATGATTTGTTTCTTTCGTGAGAAAGTTTGAAATTTATCACCTGGTAGCAGAATCTTAGTGATTTATAATTCTTAGGGATATAAAGATGCTTGCAGATGTTTTGACCGAATTTGCTCCAAATTTGTTGGTAATAATATCAGAAAATCTATATTGTGTGTTAGATATATGCTACATTTCAACTTCGATCCCAGGCTCTCATGGCTCTGTAAAAAAGGCAAAATGCTCTGGGAACAAGTTTTGCTACATGCTTTTATACCAGAAAACCCTTAAGAATACCGGTTTTATTTTTACATTTTAAGGTTCAAACTCCAATATTTTGTATATAAGTTATATATCTGTTAAAATTGTCGAAAATGCAGTCCTCTGAATTCAGACCGCTTTGCGTGCGTTAAAAATGCAGGAAATATTTTTGGCCGAAGTAGTACATGCTATACCTTTTTTCTCGATTCCTGTGAATTTTTCACGAGCTATTATTATTAAGTCGAACGCTCTACCAGAAAGCCATCAGATCAGCCAAATTATGACAAACGACAAGTTTGTTATAACTTTTAGCTCTACTCAACCGTTTTAACTAACAGCTTATCTAACAACAAATTAATACAGTATGTATAAGTTGATTTTCTAATTAACTAAATGTCAAAGAAAACCCGAGGTGACGCAATCCTTCATGGCCACACCGGAATTCTCTGCCTTGGATATTTAACTGGCGCTGTTGCCCAAATTGGGTCGTTCTGTAAGTCCCGTATTCTAAAAAAGTAAAAGCTTTAACGTCAAAGAAATTATTGAATGCATGTTAAAAGAATTAACATGATAATTAATATAAGAAAATCCATTAGTTCAAAACAAAAGCAACATGTAAGCAATAGCCAGCCGGAAGGGAGAAGGCCAGAAAAGGATTAATAAAGACGATAGTTTCCGAGACTTTCTTTTTCCTAAGGCTATGTAAGTTTCGTACGATGATAAACCTTATTAAAGAATTTATTTGGCTTCTTTCACCAACCTGCCTGAGTAAGCAAAGCTGTGCATGTGGCCTTCCCACACAAGAAAGAACTAGCGGAGACTGGCTTTTTGTGGCAATACACATGAAAAACAACTATCGAAAAGTGACTTTGTCTGGTAGTGCATACAAGAAGCAAGTAACGGAAAGTGACTTTGTGTGGTAATATACACGAGAAACAACTAACGGAAAGTGACTTTGTGTGGTAATATACACGAGAAACAACTAACGGAGAGTGACTTTGTGTGGTAATATACACGAGAAACAACTATCGGAGAGTGATTTTGTGTGGTAATATAAACGAGAAACAACTAGCAGAGAGTGACTGTGTGTGTTAATATACACGAGAAACAACTAACGGAGAGTGGATTTGTGTGGTAATACACACGAGAAACAACTAACGGAAAGTGACTTTGTGTGGTAATATACACGAGAAACAACTAACGGAGAGTGACTTTGTATGGTAATATACACGAGAAACAACTAACGGAGAGTGACTTTGTGTGGTAATAGACACGAGAAACAACTAACGGAGAGTGGCTTTGTGTGGTAATACACACGAGAAACAACTAACGGAGAGTGACTTTGTGTGGTAATATACACGAGAAACAACTAGCAGAGAGTGACTGTGTGTGGTAATATACACGAGAAACAACTAACGGAGAGTGACTGTGTGTGTTAATATACACGAGAAACAACTGACGGAAAGTGACTTTGTGTGTTAATACACACGAGAAACAACTAACGGAGAGTGACTTTGTCTGGTAATATACACGAGAAACAACTAACGGAGAGTGACTGTGTGTGTTAATACACACGAGAAACAACTAACGGAGAGTGACTGTGTGTGGTAATATACACGAGAAACAACTAGCAGAGAGTGACCGTGTGTGGTAATATACACGAGAAACAACTAACGGAGAGTGACTGTGTGTGTTAATACACACGAGAAACAACTAACGGAGAGTGACTGTGTGTGTTTGTGTGGTAATATACACGAGAAACAACTAGCAGAGAGTGGCTTCGTTTTTGGCAAATACATACAGGGGAAGTTTAGGCGGTTGTGCAGTAAAAAATTCTGATTAGGCGTATTTTTACATCTATTGTTCATCTGTAATATTTATTATGATTACGCCTTAATTTTGCGATCCTAGTGGTAGACGATTATTAGGGTGAGCGCTTATTCAAACTAGGCTGGAATCGAGAACTGGACGTTTAATGGGTCATTTACGGTAGATATCACATTTCAAGTAAAATAAGCTGCTGAAGTGTTTTCTATCCGAAACGTTATATTTTATTATCACGGACGGCGTGTGCACACGTTTTTAGCCTCAGATTTTAGAATGGGTTAAAATCTAGTAAGAACAACCAACAATTTTTTCATAAAAAAGAAACAAACCAGGACATGAATTCTCTTAGAACTCTCTCTCGAGAGCTACCGAAAATTGCTTTTACATGGAATCGTTTTTTCTTTTCTCGCCTACAATATCTGTGAAATGATATTGGCCATATTGTTTTTTATTAACACTTTATTTTTTATTGCAGTATAAGTACTAGTTATCGCACAGTGCCGAGAAAAATATCGGCAATATTTTTTGAGTGTTTTTATGTTCTCGTTACATATTTCACGAGCCTTTAGGCGAGTGAAATATACGAGAACATAAAAAACGAAAAAAATATCAGCCGATATTTTTCGAGAGCATGTGCGATAACTTGTTTATCATATACTCGGTCTTATTTCATGTTAATTTCACATAGTCGGTTGCACACTGCTTAATTATGTTCCATATGACAAGCATTGTTATGGGGGCTAATAACATCACTGCAGGGTAATTTATTTCATTTATATTCATGAACTTATAAATTATTTGAATTTATGAAGTCACGTACGATTTAGATCATTATAACAAATTATGTTCTTTCACGCGTGACATACGCGTGAAAGAATTTGAATGGAAATAAAAACTACGAATTTTTAAAAGAATAAATTATCATTGTGAAGCCAAATAACACAGAACTCCGTCGTCGTGCTATTATATAATTCTTTTGAGTTGACTGATATAATTCAATTGTTTTTAATCCCCGGTGGAGAACGCGTGCTCTATGATTAATGATTATTTGGTGACTGTTGGAACAAAAGAAAATTTTCGAATCATAAAATGTATATTTGTGAAAATAAATTCACCGACAAGTTTTCATTTTTAAGAACATAATAGGCTTTTTCTACGAATTTTCAACCAATCAAGGGAAAAATATAAGCTTTTTGCACGCTAAATCAGCCAATCAAAGGAAGAATATAAGCCTTTTGCACTCTGTATAAGTAAAAATTGCACCCGCTTCCCGGCAGAAAAACAAAATACAGCATATATTTCGTGCAGATTAGCCAATCAAGTTGCGAGAAAAAATCAAAGTACATGATAAGAGTTGAATACACAACATAGACACTTCAATTACACAATACATATAAATTCAGTTGCGAAAAAAAAACAATGATAGAAAACGGAGGCTGGGTTTCGTTGCATTTTCACAATGAAGAGCAAAATAAAAACAAAATCAGGTTGAAAAAATGCTCAAAAAATTACTAGTTCATGTAAAAAAGCGTATAATGCAGATGCAACATTTATCACGAATCATCATCCGTGCAGTTATTCTCTACACTGAGAATGTTTGGTCCGACTGCAGATTTAAAGGTCGCTAAGAGATGCTAAAAGCTAATTCAAGTCGTTATGGCATGGTAAATGACAAAGGGAAGGGGATAAGTTTCGTTTAAATCAAAGAATTGTCGTGTCTTATGGCTTACGTTGTTGGGGCCAATCAGATAGCCCGATTCCACTGTGGCTTGAAAGTTTAAATTGTAACCAGGACAGAAATTATTAATATTGTTTTTTTGCAAATCAAGCTAAAATAAGAATAACTCTCATCCCAATGAATACTAACCACTGGTGGGTTTAGGAATATACAGAACAATATTTTCCGCAGGGCGATCATGTAGAAAAACCACATTCAGTTGTCAACTTGACGTATAACGTGGGCGTCATGAAATTGCAACCTTATTACCGGTGACTTTGTTTTTATGATAAACTTGATCTCCGTAATAACGGCTCTAGGCAAGAAACCCTGGAAACAAGGATGCTAAAACTTGTTTAAGAATATACAAGTTTCGGGGACAGTTGTTCTGAGGCCCTGATGCAACCTCGTTTCCAGCGCCTGCTGAAATGCTGTTTTATACGCCACTGCTATTAACAAAGCTGTAATTTTAACTACTTCATAAAAATATATTTATTTATTAAATGTTTGTTAAAAGTCTCAGGTTTCGGCTCTCCTTTGTAGGGTTTAAATTGACACGAGTCTTTTATAAGTTTCCACTTTGTGCGTTCAAGATGGCGGATGTAGCTGTACGAGATGCTGAACCCAGTGATTGTAAACTCATTCTACAAATGATTAAAGAATTAGCTGTTTTTGAAGGCGAACCTGAAAGTAGAGTAAATTTAACCGCGGAAATTTTACAAGAGGATGGATTTTCCTCTGATAAATGGTTTTACAGTTTAGTTGCCGAAGTGGAAGTAAACAAAGAAAAGTTGGTTATTGGGTATGCACTGTTTTTTAGGACATATTCAACTTGGGATGGGCGTTCAATGAAAATTGAGGATCTTTATGTTAAACCAGAGTATAGAAAGCTTGGAGTGGGTCGAAAACTTTTACAAGAAGTCACAGCTAGAGCGCTTGAACATAAATGTATTCGTGTTCACTGGTGCGTTCTTGCTGAAAATGAGCCAGCGATCAAATTTTATGAAAAATTAGGAGGCGAAATTCAACATGAATGGAAAGTGTGTAATTTAGTTGAAGAAAAAATGAAAGCGCTTGTAAAGTAAACACGAGCTGTAGTTTATTATTCAATACTTTAAAAAAAAATGCTTCTGTTTTTATTGCCCAGCTATTTATATAGTCATTAACTGTTGAATAGTCTCTAAATTTACCGGCATGTCGTTCTGCGTGGACAATTTTCTAAACCATTTCGGATTACCTTTTGCTTATGCATGCGCAGTTAGTCGGGGTTAAAAGTTAGGCGCCATGCATTCAAGAGATGGAATGAATGGCTGCATGATATCCTAATTTTTCTTTTCTTTTTACATTCTCCTTGTTGTCGTTATTTCGCCTTATTTTTTTCGTATATTTTTTTATTATCCTTTTAAGTACTTCTAATAAAAAATCTATGAATAATCTTCTGTTGTTTTTGCAAAATAATTTAAAATTTATGTGTTGATTCTGCACGTGAGTTTATGTTATCTAGCTCTCCACCGCCACTGCTCGAAGAGTATTTTAAACTTTTCAACCATAGCCCTTAAATTACCGATTTGAATTTAATTTCTTCATTCTTTTTTAAATCCGGTATTCATTATTTTGCCTCTGTTTGAAGGGAGAGAAGCGATATAGTTAAGAATTTGCAAAAAACGTAGATAAATAGATTTAAGAAACTTGCCAGGTTCAAATAAAAAAAATAAAAAATTTTAAGTCACAGATTATCAAAATTTTAGGAGGGTTCAACTTAATGTAAATGTTATTTACAAAACGTAAAGTGTGTGCTCTGTCCACAATAAGACGTTGGAATAGCGTAGTTGTGTCGTGATTACAAATAGGACGTACGGCTCACAAACGGGTACGCTTAACGGACCCGCTTAAAAACGTAACAGGCCGGAGAAGTGTTTCGAAACAGAATAACGTTTACAACATGGATAAAACAGTTCCACAGTTCTTTAGCCAACCAGCTTTCTTGTTCTCAGTTGAAAAAACTGATTCTTATGAAAAAATCATATCGGTATCAACATGAATGTTAGCTAAAAAAATTACCGTTAAAAACACGTTCTACTTTACCTGGATGTATTTTACGGATTTTCAACATATTCACGAAAATAAGGCTAGTAAATTATATTCTGTCTCTAACCGTGAAAATGAATTCTCGCAAAAAGATTTATTTACCTTTAACCGCGAAAATATACCCTCTTCCAACCACGAAGAAAATGTACGTAATCATGGAGAATCGATGAGTTTTAAATTCTATAAACAGCCGAAGGTCAATTCTATAAAGTTCAACCCGCGAAATTAGATCCCAGCAAAACATCGAAAAAGACAATCTACGAAAATTATATTCGCAAAAAATCAAAAATAGGCTGACCCATGAAAATAGTAATAGACAAGTAAACGGGTTTTTTAATACTTTAATATTTATTTTTAGCCCTATTTTCCCTGAATTCGCACTAATAAATATTGAAGTAAACAAAAGACTGTGCAGTATAGGTAATATATTGAATACAAAACAAATAATTTACGTAAATCTTATTTGATTGGTTGACTGAAACATCATCTGATTGGTTGAGAAGGTGTACGACCAAATAACGAAGCAAAAAGATCGTTTCTAAAAGAAAAATTGATTAAAATAAAAGCAAAAAGTTATACGGCAAAAAACGAGTGAAAATAGAATCGCGATCCACGAAATATTTTCTTAAAATTTTTAAAAAGTCATAGAAACTCTCTTTGAATCGCCAAAATTTAAAGCAACCTTCGATTACCTTGCTTGGTCAGACATGATTCCAACATTTTGAGGTGCCATAAAACTGACCAGTTTCGAATGAACGTCGTATCTAAAAATAGGAATGCGAAAATATAACAAGAAAAAATCAAGCAAAAAACGAACAACGTAACTCGTTTTTAGTGGAGAATGTCTTACATCCCAATCTGGTGCGTACCTCATTAGGTAAAAATAAACTTCAAGAAACGTGTTTACATATTAACTTAGAAAGTATTAAGTATTAAACGGAACAAGACTGTTCTGTTCAAAATGGTTGCGCCATAGCTTTATTTTACACCCCCGCAGAGAGTAGTTCATCATTTCATGCTAACAGGTGAACAAGGATTCACGAAATACCGACCCGGTAAAAAATGTATGACGGCGAATTCCGTCGATGGGCTAACGGCTGGTGTACATGGACGTCTGTAGCCAAATCCTGATTTTGTGTGCAGTCCACAAAAAGCAAGGGTGACAAAAACAATTATACATTACCGCGATCATCATTTAAACTCATTTTAAACATAACCTAAAGAATGCCTACAAGTAGATTTTTCTTAGAGGCGTTACGGCCATTTACACCTACCTCACTTTGCGCCCTTTACTTGCTCTTGTATCGATTTTTCGTTTAATTTTACTTCTCATTTTTTGGAGTTCTAACCATTGTCTATAAAGATGACCACAAATATGATATAAAAATACAATCGATGCAGAGCGGTATGGCATATAAGCCGCATAACCGAAACCAAAATACCAATGATACACCAATATTATTCTGGCTAATGCGGTCTTTTAACAACAGTCGGACAATAAAATAAATCTCTGATAGCTCTGTCAAACGTAAAAATTTGAAACAATGCCATTATTCCATTTTAAATAATTATAAGGACTGACATATAAATTTCCACCACTCTTTCATCTTTTTTCGCCCACATAAGGTGCAGAGCAGAAAATAAAATGCAAGTAATACCTGCTAGCTGCAACAGGGTCGTTTGAATCTACGTTTGATTTTCTTTCAATCAATTCTTTTAACATCTAAAAGTAAGACAGAATAATCAAGCATTGCACTGTTCTTTCTTTTGATTTATATTTTGTGGTTATCCTCAGTAATATCAAGGAGGGTGGTTCTAGAGTTTTAACGTTTCCATCTGAGTTACTGTATCCTTCTCTGCACAATTTCTACCCGATTAGAGAAAGTCTTCTGTCGGGATCGAACCTAATACCTCTTGCACACAAATCGAACGCTCTGCTGACCGACCTACTGAATAATTGTTTGGCACACAACTATGGCTCTCCTATAGTAAGAGAAGTTTAAGCGTAGCATTAGAATGCTGGATGGTGTGACGCATATAGTCTGAAAAAGTGGTGTAAATCTTACTTCGTGATAAAAATCTCCATCGTCGAATATATCCTCATCATAATCTTTCAGATGAGAGTCAACAACCTGAAAATAATTCATTGCTACAATTTGAATCCAAGAAGATATACAACTATTTTCATAAGCAACACAAAACAGCTACGAAATTACGGTCCACATCACTAAATGCACTGACCTTAGTGAATTAAGGTTTAAGCCACCGGTGTAAACCAAACATTACAAACCACTAGTAACTAAGCAAGGCCTAGCTGCTGTTATTTTATATTGTAGAGAATTCAACATTGAATGGAAATTATTTTATAGAACAATTAATATACCCTTCAATCCAAGAACCGGTGGATTAAGCGGTGGAGGATTTATCAGTGTAAACTTTTCTTTGTATTCTTTCGGTCGTTGCAGTAATAAATGAGAGTCATTTTCAACGCGCGTTTGTGCTTACAACGCTCGTTATTGCTCTTTTAGGCTTGGTTCTCACCTGGCACTAATATGGGGTTAGATAGCGGACAAATTCAATATGTCAAATTGATAAGTCAATAAGCATAGTTTGATCAATCAATTTGACATTGCGACTATCAAATTGAAGATTGATATGTCAATTCAACAACCAGTTTGAAATAGTGACATTCAAATTGAAATATAGATATTGAAATTAAATTTGTGTATCCACATTGTTGTTTCAAATTGAGAGTCATTAAAACAATCAAGTTTCAAGTATTTTTCCGCCACTTAATATTCTTTGATTCGAAATACTTCAGTTCAAGGTGAACAACAATCGGTAATAGTTGCTTCATAGTAGCTTAAGGCTTTGCTGTTTATCCTTTGCACCTTGAAAAGATTAACTCCAAGTGTGAGTTACTCTAGTTCCATAGTCAATATCACACTTGTTGTAAACATGTTTTTTTGGACCTGCAAGGGAGAGACTTCTGCTTGCATAGTTCGAACATGATTTATGTCGAGATCTATTGTCGTTTTTACAATCCATGTTTATTTGCTTATTTTTAGTTAGGTTGTTGGATACCAGTAGCTACGCTTTTTTCACGGATTTCAGACTGTTGTTGTTTATAATGCATTTCTTATCAATATGTGTGTATGATTGCATTTAATAACCCTTCACGCTAAATAAAATACACACACATAAGTCCCACCTCATCTGCGGTATCATCTGTTTTTCCTAATATCGTGTATGGTGAACGTTTGAGTTGAGTTCTTTTAATCAGACGATCTTTATCAGATAACACCTAGATGCGTATAAAGTAAACAAAAACAGGATGTTTAGCACGGCTATACATCTTTTTTTATAGGATACACAATGTTTCTTAAGAGGCCTGGGACGAGCAAACAAGTGTCATTTAAGGAAAATTTATGTTAATCAATTCACCTTCATAATATCTATGCATTGATAAAGTTTAAATGCACATCCCTTAATAGGTCGAAAATTGCTGATGACAGAAAATGTCAAAATTTGCTATTACTTAAATATGACATCATAATTTATGCAGCATAATTAAATCTGATTCTTTAAAATGTGAATATCTTGAGAACGAAAAGAGCTTTTTAAAAAATTTAAAAAGACTTGTTAATCCATTTTGTAAGCTCTATAATAAAGTCCAACATTATTTTGTACCTTGGGTTCCCTTCGAGGGTATAAAACAGGGGTCTGACTATATATTTTGAAAAAATCTGCTTTAAAGTTAACAAACATCAAAGTTGAATGCAAAAGTATGTTTCTTATAAAAAAGACCTGTAATGCGTGGTATTGAAAGACTTAATATCAATCTATCAAATTTGTGAAGAAAAATAATTGATGTAAAAATCTTACCTGGTTGATCTGTTGTAGAGTAGATTTATCAAACGAACTAAAACTCTAAACAAGACAAAACGTTTTCAGTTACGTTATCTTTTAAATACAATATATATACTATTCGTTAGCCCGTGGAAAAATCCACGGGTTCGCCCGTCCTTTTTATACCGCATTGCGTGCGTCTCGCTACTTGCGCAGCTAAGCCACCATTTTGCGTGACAGACAGATGGACAGATGTGTACAGGTATTATAATATAGACTAGCCGGGAAACCCAGCGTCGAAACGCCGGGGTAAGCCACAGGTCAAGGCGTGACACGGTGGGGAACACCTGTGGAGCGCTTAAGAAGAGCCGTAAACTGTGCCACACGATCAGGTAAAGCGCTTTAGTACTGGTATACAGTATGTCGTAAATCAAGTGAAGCGCATACACCATTATAGTGTTGCGACTGTAACATATTTTTCAAAAAATAACTTTCCCGCAACAATAGCTGAAATAAAAATAGAGTTTACAAACCGTTGTTACTCCATTATAGCAAAAACAATCGGTCAATATTATTTTATTTTGCGGAATAAGTTTTTGTGAAAGTTAACAAATTAATCGTGACACTGGCTGAGCGCTTAGTACAGTTAAACCATGTTGCACAGGCGTATAGGGATAATACCCTTTTGAAAAAAACTTTCTCGCAGACTCTGTTTAAATAAAAACACAAGAAACTGTCCATTGCTAACACAGAGCTGAGCGGTTAGTCCAAGTAAACAGTGTTGCACATCCGTACAGGTGTGATTACCGAGAAAGTTTAAAAATTAATTGTCACAGTGGGCTGATCCCTTAGTACAGGTAAACCGCGTTCCATATGCGCATGGATAAAAAGCTGTTGTATCAAACTGAATGAAAGGCTAGCTAGCTAGTAAAATCAGATTGGTGAAAATAACACAAATAGAAATAATGCTGGCTAAGATAAAAAGCTGTTGTATCAAACTGAATGAAAGGCTAGCTAGCTGGCTCATTTGAAATCTATATATACGTTCGTAGCCAAAATCTTAAAATTGGTAAGTTCAAGATTTGTATGCGGCTAAAAAACGTAACAATATATTTACCTTAACATGCAAAAACATATAAAAAACAAAAATAAACAGCTTTCAAAAGACAAAAACAGTCTTACCAACTTCACTTCAACGCCACCGCTTTCAAAATGGCAGTATATCTATTTCATATTCCTTCGTCCCGTAAAAATCGGATTCTGCGGGATTTTGCCGGGATTTTCCGAAAAAGCTGCGCGCAACCATTTTGAACAGACAGACAGACGGAATACGGCTATTATTATACAGATATTGTGAGAATGTATAAATTTCAACTGATGTTAGATGCGCTTATTTTTTACAATTTTCAGTATTATATTTTATTTAGATTCTTCGAAAAATAGGAAAACTTGTGATTAAATTTATAGCTAGTAATAAAAAATTGGAGGAATATGAATGAATGAATGAATAAATGAATGAATGAATGAATGAATGAATGAATGAATGAATGAATGAATGAATGAATGAATGAATGAATGAATGAATAAAAGTGTGTTAAAAAAAAGACAAAAAACTGTTTAGAAATAATTGCTTCTTAAGTAATTCTAGGCTTTCTATTTTTAAGCCTATAAAAATATTCACGCTAAATAAGTTCTAATTATATCCTTGATGTTGGGCAAAAAAAATTTTAAGCAAAAGTTTTTGCGTTATTACAACTAGGTTTTTATAAAAAAAGCCTATAACATCATTTGTTTTAAAATCACAGTTAAGAACATCTCATCCGACACAAAAATAAGAAATCTGCTTTTATATACCTTGCTGGTTATTTTGCCAGAACTCAATCTTGTTTTTTCATACCATTTGTTGATGGTTGAATCTTGGAAGACCTTTAATGCTTTGTGTCGCTTGCTAATTTCTTCTTCGTATTCTCGTATTGTCTAAAAACATTAGTCAGACAGTCTTAATATTTTTAAAAAAACGATAACCTAAATTCATGTAATTTTAAGCACCACTTGATGTTCTTTCTTTTTCATGTCTGAAATTATAAGCAGCTGTCTAAATTTAATATTATCGCGAAATCTTTGCAATGAGTTACACAAGATAAAAATATACTAAAAAATGTTGACTTATGCTATGACAGGGTAAAAACAGATCATACTCTGTGTTTTAATTTAAGTCAAGTGTCATTGAAGTTATTTAGTGTCGCTAACAATTGATTTTGTGAACTTTCATAAGAACTTTTCTTGCAAAATAAAAAAATACTTTGTCACTGTTTTTGCTATGACAGGTTGCAACATGAGTTGTTATTTAGACAGAAGTGGCGTGAAAGTTATTATTTGAAATGGATATTATTATAGTTCACACTGCCAGCCCTGTGAATTCAAAGTACTTAAAGTCGGCATGACGACGTTCACCATTAAAATGGAGTGAAGTGGGTTTTCCTTTGTCTACAACAAACAATGTATTAAAAACTTAACATTAATTTTTTTTTAACAAAATATTATTTCCACATTCTTTAAAACAAGGTCGGTTCTGCCGACGTTATAAAGAAGTTTTCTCTGCATGCCGAACTTGTCACACATATAGGGTGGCATACAAAATCTGTCCTTAAATCAATGTTGCTCGGCCTTGTAGCTCATCTAAAGTAGAGCAATGCCGAATGCTTACGTGAATTCGCAGGGCTGCACCACTCAAGCACTTCACTTTAATGTGTGACACACTGTATGCTTAATTTAAATGTGTGATGGGACCTAATCCGTACTAATTGTTCAATCCACGTCTGTAACAATAGCCACATTTTGTTACTCTGTTTGCAAGATGAAGGTTGTGCTAAAGGATGCACAAAATATTTAAGTACGAAAAAAAAATTTATTTTCCTGCTTGGTTATCAGTCCACAAAAATGTATATGGCTTTTTTGTGCTAGAAATACGCAAACAGGTGGGTTTTTCATAGATTTCTACACAGGTTAAAAACTTAGTAAATACTTTACAGAGAACATACCAGAGTGTGTTTCCTTTTACTTGGGAGATTTAAAATATTTTTACTGGTCTTTTCCTCCACTTCTTCTTCTTCTTTTTCTTCTTCTTCATCTTCAGTATCACTTTTTATTTCTTCATCAGACAAAACGTCACTCTTTTTCTTTATACCAGATGTAAGTAATGTACTTGTCTCAATATTCGTATTTAAAACCATATCTTGCAAAGATAGTAACTGGCGAAGTACATGTAACAGCGATCCTTTTGCTAAAAATTATAAAATACGAATTGTGGCATTTGATCTATCTATGATACCCATTGAAGTATAATTTGCAGACAAAAATGAGTGAACCCACTAACAGAGTATTAATAAATGATATTTCACTTTAAGTAATTTATTATATATACTTCAAGCCTATTTACTTTATTGTAGAAATTTGCCACAACAATTTACACCACAAAATCCAAACAAATAGGGGGAAAATTAGTCTCATAAAATGCAAAAATAGTTAATTAATTTTATTTTTATTGTTTTTAAAAATTTTAAACAATACTCAATAGTCATCCATCTTATGTTGTATTAGTTTCATAAAAAGCAAGGAAAAAATGTGACTCAGCGCATTGCTCGACATAAAAACCAAACCTGTTTCATAAACTTCTTTGACTTGTCCATGACTTTTGAATTCTTTCATTGTGTCATTTTGAGGTAACCGATTGGTAAGTTGTAATGATTTCTGAAGTCTTATTCTCGATTCTAACATTTTGTCAAGGATGGCTAAAAAGGAATTGAAAGTAAATTTTATTAATTTGTATGTTCTTCATCAAGTTCAACAATGATAGACAACACTTCTTATAATAATGAAAATACATTTGTTTTTAACACGTAAAATGTGTGTGTGGAAAACTTTCTGCGTATTTTGAGGATATATTACACGTTCCTACCGTGTATTGCTTTCTATGCATTTTATGTTGCCTTTTTTAAAAAACAGGTCCTATGGGCTATACCAACCTACCAGCTGTTAACATACAGTATCCACATAATTTAAACAAATGATATAGGTAGATATACCTCAGTCCACGTTTAGCTGTTGTTGAGGTTGGACCTATCTAAAACGCTCCGGTCTTGGCACACGTAGTTGAAGAAAGAAGACTAAAGCTTGAAGAGCTCCTGCTTTGACAGCTAAGTCCTTTTTAATTTATTATATATTGTACTGTCTTCTTTACTGTATTTATACCTTTTTCATTTCTTTTATAATTTTGTTTTGTTAGTTTTTAAATTGTTTTGTTAATGAATTGATTTTATTCTAGTCAGTTTTTTATGCAACTGTTATTTAATATGGTAGCTTTGCTGTGTTGTGGGTTCCTACTGCTCCTTCTTTGTAACATTGAAAGAAAAAACAGGCTTGCCTTAGATCCTTCAAATATAGTTTTGGAAGAACACATAATCATCCCTACGATTTAAAAATAATTTCAATCAGGTAGGAAACTCTGTTTTTACGCTAAAACTGATTTTTGTGTTCTTTGGTTTTTTGAGCAATACAAAAACTTCTTTCAAAAGTAGCTCACCCAACAACAACGAAATAAGTCGACTAGATAGGAGTTTCTTTTCTATCCCTTTATTTGCTGCCTGCAATGAAGTCAACCAGCTCATTCTCGAATTTATTGGCTTTATCAAAACTTAAACCAAGCAGGCACAAGTATTTCTATTTTTAAACCTCTTGCCAGGGGACATTTGCCTTAACCTAGCCCCTGTTAGGTAACCCTGTACTTTAAGTTTAAAACCTGTGGCAAAAAAACACAAAGCACTTTCATGTGACGAGTGTGTATTATTTGCAAATAAAAAATGTGAGCGTACTTCTGATAAAAAATATCAGCAATTTATGAAGACTCCTAAAGATAAACTGTATTTTGTTTGCAGTATACCTGTCTTTCTCATAATTTGCCCCTTGATAATAAAGAGTCATTTGGCAACAAAATCCCAGACAACATCAATATTACTATTAATGAAAGTTTTGATTCCAAGATATTAAGAAATGGGAAGGGCTTAAATATGGTCTGTCTCAACATTAATGATCTGTCATCCAAACTAGACTATGTTAAACTTCTGCTACATCAAACAAAACTTGATATATTTTCCATTTGTGAAACTAAAATTGAAGATACCATTACTGACAATGATGTTAAAATTGATGGCTATGTTTGTTATAGGAATGATCAAAATAGACAAGGTGGGGGTGTTTTGATTTTTTGTTAATAAAAAGTTAGATAGCTACCTTTTAAAACACCAATACTCCAAAAATGTTGAGTCATTATGGGTGAAAGTGTGCCTGAAAAGAACTAAACCTATTTACGTATGTGGGGTTAACAGGCCACCTGGAGGTAGTGATTTGCAGAGTACTAAAAACCTATGTGCTCCTATTGAGACCAAAGTGTTAATTAGTTCACTAAAACATAATAAAGTTACAGGCTTGGATATATTTGGTTTGCGACTGTTAAACACAGAATCACCAGTTTAAGTATTTAATTATCAAGTTTTTTCAACAAATCTTTATTTACCGGTTATGTACCTAAATGCTGGAACAAAAAAGGTCTTGCCTATATTTAAAAGTGGCAATAAAACATATTCTACAAATTATCAGCCTAATCTCCATACTGTTAATTCCTATGAAAATTTTTGAAAAGTTAGTGCATGATCGAATTTCTCTTTTTATTTCTGAGAACAACTTCCTAAATGACAGACACAGTCTATATTTCAAAAACTCTTTTCCACAGAAACTGTGATAGTCAATGTCTCTGATTTTATTCTTACTCTGAGCTTGATCAGCAAATCTTTGTTTGAGCTGTGCTCATTGACCTTAAAAAAGCTTTTGACACTGTTGATCATAAAATTTTGATAAAGAAAACTATGGTGTTTTAGCAGATGCTGCGTTTGACTGGTTCAAGTCTTTACTTAACAGGCCGAATGCAGCTGACTTTTGTAAATGACACAGGATCAGATCTGTTTCATGAAGACGCTTTCAGGGTGCCACAGGGATCTATGTTTGGATGCCTGCTTTTTATTTTGTATATTGATAACTTAAAATTTGTCACCAATTCAAATTACCACCATCTATATAACTTACCCTTGTCTGGCAAGTTGACTGAATAATAGCAAAATGACTATTAATACGGACAAAATTAAAACTATCTTTTTCTGCAAACATAGCCATTTAAAAAAAGTTGAGAACAAAACCCTCAACTATATGGTTATTCCTTTGAAGAGGAGTAAAGAAGTTAAATCTTTTGGTATTATTTGATCAAAAAATAGAAAAATCCTTATTAAATATTCTACAATTAGAACCATTGCATCTTGTTTAACACCTGACACAAGACCATGCCGAGGAGCAGATGGCATTACAAGTGCATTAACTACAATATTATTATTATTATTAACAATTATTATTAACAATTTTTTTTTCATTTAACTAGATTCTACGACATGGCCCGGAATCTAGTTACATGAAAAAAATGTAAATATAAGAGGAAATTTTTCATACCTAACTGAGATTTGGTAGCTTCACCTTTCCGTCTGTCTGCCTGCTCTTTTGATTGAGCAAATGTACTAACACCACTTCTGTCATCATCATTGTTCTCACCAAATAAAGTTTTTAAGTCATTTGGGATTTTACTGGGGTCAAATATCATAGCGTTATCAGCCAGTTTTTCATTCTCAATATCGTCATCTTCAACCATACTGTCATCATCAT
Source organism: Hydractinia echinata (assembly GCA_030067915.1). Lineage (NCBI taxonomy): Eukaryota > Metazoa > Cnidaria > Hydrozoa > Anthoathecata > Hydractiniidae > Hydractinia > Hydractinia echinata. The sequence goes on along the minus strand of JASGCC010000039.1, from coordinate 2,193,986 downwards.
GACTATCATCTTGATCAAGAGCAATATCATCTTCATCTTTACTATCTTCACTCTCATCATCACTATCATCATCATCATCCATGCCTTCTTTGTCACCCACTGCATCATCCTCACCACTATCAACTTCTGCATCAGATTCTCCTTGATCTAAATTAGGGTAGAATGTGTAAATTTAACTTAAACATATGGAGATTTTGCAAAACTTCGAAAAGTACAGTCAATTCAATTAGTTAACTTACAAAATAACTATTTAAAATAAATTTATTTGGCCAGCAGCCATAGATAGATAGATAGATATGCATATTTTACATGGCTATGAAGTTAACTGCATATTTACAAAGTTAAAACAAAATTATTAAAGCACTAATGTTTATATTTTAGAACCCTACAGGAACTTACCACATCAGCAAAACACTGAGTTTATATGTGAACATTACTTCGCATGTATACAAGAACGGCATGTGCAACATGCTTTTTTGCGGCAAGAGGTGTGTTCATTAACAGTTTATTGAGAACAGAAGATTGAGCCTTGTATATATCCAAAAAGTTTGCTTGATAAAGTATATATAGCTAATGGAGTTACACAATTCTGTAATACTTCAGAGGTTGCAGCTGTGACAAACACGATAAAATTGACAGCACTGTTCTGCATTTCAAGAATAATTTAGGAGAGTTTGATAATAATTTGAGCAAGTTCAGGAGTTATTGACCAAAAAACGACAACTTTTTTCAAATTAAATTGGCGGTTGTCCTCCGAAACCATCCACACTATCTCGAACTTGCCTGGAATGCAATTTCTTGTACCATGCCATGCCATGTGGACAGTTGGAAGAAGGCATGACAGTAGGAAGAAGGCATTTAAAGAGAAAGGAGTTTATTATTTACCAAGTAGCTAAATCATCATCATCATCATCATTCTCGGCTTAACGTCCGTTTTCCATGCTAGCATGGGTTGGACGGGGTATATTAATGACCCTCTTCCAATCTGATCTAGACTGTGTTAGATCTAAACTCAACTTCCTCTGTATCAAGTCTGTCCTTATAACCTCCTGCCAAGTCTTTCTCGGTCTGCCTCTGGGCTTTGCCCCAGGAACTATCAAGTCTCTACACTTTCTTACCCAATTATCCTCCTCCATTCTTTCCAAGTGCCCCAGCCAATTCAATCTTCTTATCTGGATAACATCTTTAATTCTACGGAGACTTAGCCTGCTTCTTAGCTCATCTGAACTCTTTCTGTCTCTCAGACTGGCGTTACACATCCACCTAACCATTCTCATATCATTCCTTTCTAAACGGTCAAGATCTTCCTGCTTCACTGCCCATGTCTCACTACCGTACAACATAACACTTCTTACACAGGCCTCATACAACCTACCTTTTACCTCAATTGACAGGACTCTGCTAGTCAACAAAGGAAGTAACTCTCTGAACTTTTTCCAAGCAGAACCTATCCTGCAAGTAACACTTCTTCCAACACCCCCTTCACTGCCCAACATATCACCTAAGTAACAGAAGTTCTCAACTATCGCTAACGAGCCACTGTTGTACATCATTAAAGCTGGAAATACTTCATTCTCTATAATCTCACCTTTGCAACGCTTGCATACAAACTGAATGTCAGCTCTTAACCTTCCACTAATACTACTGCACTTCTTATGTACCCAATGCTTGCAAGTCTGACAAAAAATTGAGTTACTACCAACCCCTTTCCTGCAAACTCCACAAGGCCACTTTCCAACTACAAGGTCACACTTGGCTGCAATGCTACTAATCATGACTTTAGACTTTGCTGTGTTTACCTTTAGCCCTTTCTCTTCTAGTCCTTTCTTCCACTTCTCAAACTTTTCAACTAATTCTTCCATCGACTCTGCTATGAGAACCAAATCATCTGCATACAATAACTCCCATGGACAACCTGTTCTGAACTCCATCGACAGCGCTTCTAAGACTAGAACAAACAACAAAGGACTAAGTACAGAACCCTGATGTACACCAACATTTACACTAAATTCATCACTAAGTGAATCGTTAATCCTGACACGACTTCTAGCATTGCTGTACATAGACTGTACCATCGTAACTAGCCACTCATCCACACCTAATTTTCTCATAGCCCACCAAATAACTTTACGTGGCACTCTATCAAAAGCTTTCTCTAAATCTACAAAGGCAAAATAGAGATTCTTTCTCTTTCCTAAATACTTTTCCTGAAGCTGTCTGAGTAAAAATATTGCATCTGTAGTGCCACGCCCTGGAACAAAACCAAATTGCATCTTATCTATATCAATCCTTTCTCTAAGTAACTTATCAATCACTCTTTCAATAACTTTCATTACTTGATCAACCAACTTCAAACCTCTACAGTTACCCCTTTCTAATGCATCACCCTTGCCCTTGAAACAATTCACTATTACACTCGACTGCCACTCACTCGGAATAGCACCATCCTTTATAATCTGATTAGCAAGACTTGTAATAAGCTCAACTCCAATATATCCAGATGCTTTTACCATCTCTGCAACAATACCTGATACTCCTGCAGCCTTGCCAATCTTCAATTTCCTAATAGCCTCCACTACCCATTCTGTCTTGATCTGCATAGCTGGCCCTTCTACAACATCATCATCAGACAAATTATCCTCATCCCAATCAAACTCAGTGTTAAGCAACCTCTGATAATAATTCTTCCAAGCTACCCTTTTATCCTCCTCTGTGCTAGCCAAAACACCTTCATCATTACGTATACACTTCTCACCGACAACATCTTGATTAGTCTTCTTCATTTGCTTTGCTATCTTGAATACCTCATTGCGCTGGTCTTCCCTTCTTAACACATCTGCAAATCTGTTTCTCTCTGCTTCTGATTTTGCCTTATACACTGCTGTACGAGCACGGCGCTTAGCTTCTAAGTAAATATTTTTACTACCACCTGACTTCCACTCTTTCCAAAGTTTCCTCTTTTCCTTTATACACTGGTCAACCTCATTATTCCACGTATCAAAAAACATTAAGAACAGTTTTTTTTAAGAACTTCAATAACACATGGTAAGTTTATTTTAATCTTTATAATCTTTTGAATCAGACGATAGTTGTTTATCATAGCCGTTAACAAGTTTCAAAGGTACATGTAAACACTGGCAGTCAGGGAAAACTGCTAAATAAGAGTGTACTGCTAAGGGATCGTCTCAAAATGTTCGTATGTTTTTTTCGTATAATTATACGAACGCTACGAAGTACTTCGTTTCGTGAAACGATTGTCATACGAAGTGCTTCGTTTAAAATAAAAAATGTAAACGAAGTTTATACGAACTTTTTTAATATATGATACGAACTTAAACGAAGTCTTTTTATCATACAAAATGAAATTATACGAACTTTGAACGAAGTAAATTGCTATACGATCTTGAAACGAACTTCAAAAGTACCGGCGTAATTGCGCATAATTATTTCAATACGAAACCAGAAACAAAGGAATTAAACGAATTTTTTTAAAATACGAAAAGAAATGATACGAACTTTAAACGAAACCAGAAATAAAATAAGTAAAATATACGATTTTGACTTCTTTGAAAAGACTAGCAAAATTGCATATTCATAGGTTCAATCTACACAATCTACGGCGATGTTTTCGCTTTATACGATCCCGTTTTCATGATTTTTAAACGATCTACGGCGATCTTTTCTACGATCCCGTTTTCATGATTTTTAAACGATCTACGGCGATCTTTTCGTTTTCTACGATCCTGTTTTCATGATTTTTAAACGATCTACGGCGACCTCTTAGCTTTTACGATGCTGTTTTCATGATTTTTAAACGATATATGGCGATCTTTTCGCTTTCTACGATCCCGTTTTCATGATTTTTAAACGATCTACGGCGATCTTTTCGTTTTCTACGATCCCGTTTTCATGATTTTTAAACGATCTACGGAGATCTTTTCGCTTTATACGATCCCGTTTTCATGATTTTAAACGATCTACGGCGATCTTTTCGCTTTCTACCATCCCGTTTTCATGATTTTAAACGATCTACGGCGATCTTTTCGCTTTCTACGATCCCATTTTCATGATTTTAAACGATCTACGGCGATCTTTTCGCTTTCTACGATCCCGTTTTCATGATTTTTAAACGATCTACGGCGACCTCTTAGCTTTTACGATGCTGTTTTCATGATTTTTAAACGATATACGGCGATCTTTTCGCTTTCTACGATCCCGTTTTCATGATTTTTAAACGATCTACGGCGATCTTTTCGTTTTCTACGATCCCGTTTTCATGATTTTTAAACGATCTACGGAGATCTTTTCGCTTTCTACGATCCCGTTTTCATGATTTTAAACGATCTACGGCGATCTTTTCGCTTTCTACGATCCCGTTTTCATGATTTTAAACGATCTACGGCGATCTTTTCGCTTTCTACGATCCCATTTTCATGATTTTAAACAATCTACGGCGATCTTTTCGCTTTCTACCATCCCGTTTTCATGAATTTTAAACGATCTAACGGCGATCTTTTCGCTTTCTACGATCCCGTTTTCATGATTTTTAAACGATCTACGGCGATCTTTTGGTTTTATACGATCCCGTTTTCATGAATTTTAAACGATCTACGGCGATCTTTTCGCTTTTTACGATCCTGTTTTTATGATTTTTAAACGATCTACGCGATATTTTCGCTTTCTACGATGCCGTGGAAGACCTTAGATAATAAATCCAATTAAAATAAACGAAGTTCGTATAACGAAACGAACTTTATAATTGTTGAAAAAATTTCAATATAAAGACTATAGATAATAGTCCAATTATAATAAACGAACTTCGTATAAGCAAATTTTTATACGAACTTCTTTAAAAATGATACGAACTACATACGAACTTTATTTTAAATGATACAAACTTTATTTTAAATGATACGAACTTTATACGAACTTGTAATTTTGATGATACGAAAAAGTTCGTATTAAAAATAAAATGATACGAAAGATTTAATAAATCGATACGAAGTTTTTGATACGAAGTATACGAACTACGTACGAACATTTTGAGACGGTCCCTAATTGGGAGAATCTCTAAATTAGGCGTAAGACGGTAGACTAATTAAGCACCATGGCGCCTATTTAGGATAAATTAATTTTTTAAGGGCCTAGTTCAACCCCTTTAGTACAAAATCGAGCCACCAAATGAATTATCTTACCTTCGTAAATAAGGCCAGGGTCTGTAAAAACGAAATGTGAAAAAAATGCGGGAGTGATTAGTTGTTTTGACAGATTTTGTGCTATGCGCGCCTAATTAGGTGACACATGCTGTCTTAGCCATAAATTCAAAATGGTGTATCCGCCAAATTAGGATTATATCTGCCAAATTAGGATTAAATCACAAAAAGGTTATTTATTAATTTCGGCTCTGGCAAAAATTTTTGATTTTCTTAACACAAGACTGTTCATCGGTTTCTCAGAGCGTGCAACCTTGGAAAGGAATGTGGTTTTGGCTTATCTGGGCTTATTTTATGTTTATGTTTTTCTGTAACTTAATTAGACGCCCTTTAACCAAATTAAGCTGGTGCATGCTCCAAATTAGGAGTAGTATGTCAAATTAGCAGTACACTCTTAGTTAGCAGTTTTCCCTGACTGACTGGCCGTATATATGTGAACCCATTCTATATGAGGCTTATCAGTGGTACCCTCGTAAATGGACAAAATCTCAATGGCCCCTTATTCATATAAGATGGCTAGGTACCTGCCTACCTATTTAAGGCAACGGCTAAAATAAACCAAATAAAAATAAACTAAAATTACCACCATCGTGCCATTTTTTAAGGTCAACTCTTGTTGTTCTTTTTCCTGAGTATTTTGGTTCGTTTTCTGTTTCAGTTACGAGCACTGCCTTTTTGCGCAAATTGCCAAAGGTCCCACCCTCTTGTACTTGTAGTGATCCTTCGGTAGAAGTAACTTTGGCTTTGGTAAGATCATCTTCATCTTCTGGATCGTTAAATGTCACAGAAAAAGCAGGGTTCTCGAGTTCTTTGAGTTGATCACGAAGCGTGTTTGTTTTTTTCGCCATCTTTGAAAAACATGCGGGCTTGTTATTGCGAACTATTTTGGAGTTTATGTTGATGATTCGACATTAAGCCGAACATGGTATTATATATTTTAACTGCCTTCCAGCCTCGTCCCCCCCCCCCCCCCCCGGGACTTGTTAGGCTTTTTATATCTGGACGGCCTAAATGAAATGTCCGCATTAAAAAAGCTTGACAAGTCTTGTGGACGAGGTTGACTGACTTCTTTTTTTAACCTCTAGAGACAATATCTAAAAGACAAAAAATGCCGCAGGACGAGGTTTTTCTTTTTCTTTTCATTATAATAATATAATTTATATTATAGTGAAAAGAAAAAGTAAAACCTTAAAATTAAAGCCTTATATTTTTATAAGCTCATCTGCGATTAAAGGAGCTGGCTAAACAACAAAAGAAAACATAAAATAGTTGCTTATAAGAAATTTTTATGGAAAGACTAACCAAACTTTTATAGGAAATTCAAGGTTTTTTGAATGCCACTTAGATAATAATAGAATCTAATTTGTTAATTCAATGAAACGTATTCTTATGATTTTGCTTAAATGTATATATGACTAAATTGTAGTAATATTTTTAAAACAATTTCTACAAGTTCAGGGATCTTTTTTTTTCTGCTTGTCGTTTGTTTTAATTTCGTTACTTCTAGGGATTCTTCGCGCCATCCCCGATATCAAAAAAGCGAAAAGAGGTCCTGGGGACGAGGTTGTGAATTACCCAGAAACTAAACCTTTATAAGACAAATAAATTCGTTCGAAATAGTGGATATTTCCATTCCCAGCATTCGAATTAGCAGATATGGACTGTAGAAACTTAGGAACTCTTTTAACAGAGTAATTTCGGCACATATTTTATTTCACGAAAAGCGAATTTTGCATTTTTTCGACGAATTACATCTTGCGCATGACCAAGTGCTATTTTGTAAGGATCACATTTGGGACCACCAAAACTGCTTAATTGACGGGGAGAAAGAATAACTAACAATTTTTTTTCCGTTTATCACATTGTTCGACATTACATTATGTCACGCATATAAATAATACATATTTACACAAGATAACACATGACAAACCAAACTCGATCCCAGGGCCTGTACAATTTTTTGATAATAGGACGATCATCCTCATATCAAAAAAACGCTACAAACCCTGGGATAGAGGGTGTCGATAAACTAAAATCTTCCAACCCTTATTTATAGTCCTTAATCCCAAAAAGATTTTCCGCCATCAACCTAAATGTTTCAGCGTCGAACTAACAATATATAACTTTAATTCAGGAGAACATACTAGATAGGATATAATAGCTTCTATTTTTCTTTTTTTATGTCATCTACAGTCTAACGTATATGAAAAATCAAGAAACGGTTGCCGAACATGTATAAAAAAATACATTTTAAAGAACCATGTGTAGATCAAAATATACAAACACTTGGAATTTGTAAACAACATGAGTTTTAACGAAAAAACGCAATATAATTTTCTCTTGAACTTAAATCGAGTAAAAAACACCTTAATAAAATCAACGTAATACGTTTTCACTCTTCCTCCAATCATACACTGTGACTAGTCATGCTGCACATAATTGAGTCAGCTAGCATCTCCGCCTTGCCTCACCTTGACAGGACCTTTTAGAAGAATAGTCCTCGATAACTCAATGGGTTTGTTTGGTAAAACTTTGACCCGTTCAATATAAACCAAGCAAAGTTAACTCGATATAATCTTATTGTAACTGTTTTTCACCGCCAGAGTTTCATGGTTCAGCGAGCTTTTCTTTGTACCAGTAGCTATTGTGCTTCTGACAGTGTCATTGGATGATTCTGGTGAAACAAAACCAGATTGGCTACTCGGAGACAGCGATTGTCTAAACATGGAAATACATAGTTCATTATGTTACAACTTACAACGTATCTTTTGCGCTTGATACAAAAAACTTTATAGCTACGAACCAGCCATCTCCCTACAAAGATTCGAGTTGTTAAAAACACGCGCCAAATACTATTTCTCATCTTTTACATAACAGAGACAACCAATAGACAATTATTTCATACTTAAACTCTCGGTCGTTGATCGTTATACTAGGTCTGACTACCTCTCCTGCACAGGTGTTTTGTGTTGATTTGTTTACGAACACTTGTCCACGAGTGGGATTAAATCGAAAATCAGCTGGAAGGAATCTTCCTTTCGTTGCATCAGCACGAGATCGGGAGATCTAGTATAGATAGAATCAAGAGTTATATTTGATCACAGCCTTTGCACTATCTAGATCTTTACTGTTCTTAAAAAGTGTTCTAGTAGTGATGTCGCAAATTCGTATTAAGAAGCAGAAATAACCGTTGTTAATTAAAGGTAACGGACCACACTCCTTGTTGAAAGTTGAAAGTTGCTACAATAAAATCACGAACCTGTCTAAGAAAATTTTTTCTTGTATTTCCATAACCATCAAAAATATAATCAACAAACAACAGCTTACTACCTTGGTAGATCTGAAAATAAAAAACAACAAAATTAAAAACATTTGAACAAGAGGAATCTAAAATCAAAGTTTTTATCGTTAAAGATGATTTTTACACCTAAATAGCGCTCTGTTTGATATTTTTCATGCTTCTTAATCATCATGGTTAGGAAAATTAGTAGCTTTATTTTTTTAATGTTGTTTATTTTTTTCGAAGCTTTGAACTTTTCAAAGTTTCACAGCCCTCTTCAAAACAAAACACATTGTTGATCAGTTTGTTTGTTCGTTGTTTTTTCTTTAGTTTATGCAATATCTTCGATCAATATTCGGGGCGCTCATTATTTCATTTAACAAGTGCAGTCTTTAACTAAAAAGAAGCGTTATTACATAATCAACTTTTTGTATTTTGATCAAAGTTAAACATCCACTATAAACAGATAACTTTAGTATAATGTTTTGCTGCAATATTATTTATTTATTAAATCCAGCAATGGATTCGTATAAATGTTCTCACAAATTTCAAATGAAACTTGGGCGTTTAATAGAAGCATGGGCGTAAAAAATGTTTAAATCATTTCTTCATACTCAACTTACGCCACATGCTATGTATCATGTTGAAAAATAAATGTTATTTATTCAAGCATAAAAAACAACAGAGTTAATGTGTTTGTTTTATTTACTTATAAGCAAAGATTTACAATTCTATATTGTGGCTCAATGGTCTAGTGGTATGATTCTCGCTTTGGGTGCGAGAGGCCCCGGGTTCAAATCCCGGTTGAGCCCGATAAATTTTTTTTTTTTTTTTTTAATTACAGAAAGTTTGCTTTCATATTAAAAAAATTACCATGATGCGAAGTCCCTTTTTTAATATAAAAGCAAACTTTCACCTCAGCCAATCATTTCAGTATGTCTTTCCTTACACCATTTATTATTCCACCAGGTCAGAAAGCTTACACTACATAATGCGTAACACTTGTATGGATTCAAAATGATATTTTTAAGTCATAAAAAAAGTTTAATAATGAGACCATTCTAAACTTTTTTGTATTTTTTAACAACACTGTAGCAGCTAGGGGAGCGGACACACTTACCATAAACATTCCAGGCACAACATTATGTCTTGATACAAGAAGAGGAATACAACTCTCTGTTACCACAGATGGTATGATATATCTGAATAAACGGTATGCGTCATAACGAGCCTAAATCACAGTAAACGTAATGTTGTAGAAATAAGGCTAACTTACATTTAAAGGCTGTAAAAAGTTAAATAAATGCTGGTTTTCAAGCGAATTTAGCCGCAACTCCTAGCGTTTCGTATTTAGGCAAGTCGATTAGGAATTTCCCTAATTGCAGCGCCTGTATTTCTCCAGCATTGAAAGTTGAGATAAGTTAGCTTTCAAATATATTGATTACCGACCTCCAAACTTTGCACGTTTTTAGTCTTAATTTGGAACAAAATAATTTTTAAGAAATTTTGAAAGTCAAAATAGCCATTGTTTTAAAAAACTGTGAAAAAGGTGAAGAATTCTGCTTTTACTATTCTTTCACAAGAATCCACAGTAAAACAGTTCAACAGAGAGGTCTCAATGAACATTGTTACACTAAAACGATGATGAAGAATCGCAGCGATAGTAAATTGATAAGAAAAACTACATTGTTTGCGACGTTTCGGGTGTTCACACACCCATTTTCAAGCAATCAATAATGTACACTTTCTCAAGCGGTCTTTGTGACTTTTATATCATTTACCCAAGTCTAATCGGTACTGTTATCAATAAGTGTTTTTCCAAAAAGGGTCCTGCGATAAACGTATGTTAACCAACTAATCGAATTCAGCGTCACGAACACAATTTTTAATAGATGTAGTTGATGTTAATTTTTCACACTACTGTTAACAGTTTATCGTAATTATCATTTTAGTCAGGTAAGTATTTTATTTGAATTTTTTTTCATTCTTTGCAAAAATACAGTTATTAACACGTGTTACCTGTACGCAAGGTATTGTCCTGTTTTTATTCATCTCACAATGTAAAGAATCGATTGTTGCATCCACCGGACTATTACAGGAGCTAAATTAAAACCAGTGAGTTTAGAAAACCAATTGCTTTTCAATAACAACAATCATCGTCCAATCAGATCACAGAGTTTAAAGGGAAGCAATGCACATTTGTTTACTCATAAAAACAATGTCCTGGAAAAGTGAGATCCAGATCAATTTAGATTGTTTAACGTCGCAAATTGTTAGCACACAAGTGGAAAAGAACTTACCTAGAATTTACAATACTTATAACAAGCAACTGTGTTTTTGGAGTTTTCTTTAAAAACAAATCAAATTCCACGTCAGTTAATTCAGCAATCCTTCTTTTATTACACCTGTGGAAACAAAACATTAGCTAATCACCCATTTTGTCCTTCATTTATTCATTCACTAATTTATGTATACATTTATGTATCCATTTATTCAATCATTCATTCATTCTTTTAACATATTAGGTACTTTAATATTTTGCTCACTCTAATTTTTCACTCTCCCTTGATGTTTATTTAGGAAGAGAACGAAACTATGGAAGAATATTAATAAGATTGTGGTTCCCCATAATGACCAAAAATTGTTATTAGCTATAAGTGTATATCTTCTACCCTTCTACGTAGTTGATTGAAGTTCTTCAACAATTTTGTTTTGATGGAATAAACTTTGGGAACACTGACATTTAGAAAACATTGGTACCAAACGCAAAATTATCAAGGTGGAAACACAAGGACTGTTGTTATTCGACTTGTGCCTGGCATCTTGAGCAGTCCCGTGAGACACCAGCCACCTCTATGACGAAACCATCCGTCCAGAAAAATCTATGTCAACTTCTTACAACAATAAACAAAAATGTACATCCGTTACAAATCGAATCGTTGTTGCTTCGGCATATGGAGCAGAGCCCAGCGTTGAGAGAGGTTACAAAGTGGTCGTGATGACTTTGGCAAAATTCAGCAATAATCTCGACTTCAATAGAAGGTCTAACAAATCGTATCGCTGTTGCTTACACTCACAATGCAGATTGCAAAACTTAGAGAGGATACAACAAAGCAACTGTCTAAATGTCTACAGAAAGTCATCGTGCAATACTGAACAACCTCATGGGCAGTTGGCTTATGTCTCCAGATGAATGTAGCAATACGTGCTGCTACAACACAAACGTAAACCTCCAACGAAAGACACACAGAAAAGAAACAACACGAACAGAATGAACGAGTTCACTCAGAATATTCAACAGCCGCTAAGGTAGCTTTAATAATCGTCTTGACTTTGAAAAAAAAGAACATCGTTCTATTCTAGCTCAAGCACAGTCAAAACACCTATAAGTTGGAAGGAAAACACAGAGCCTTACACACTGTTGAACTGTACCTGTAAGGAACAAAATGAATCAAAATTTAGGAAAGTGGAGTATGACTGGTGAAAATCTCTGCCCTTTTACAGAAATAGTAAAAACAAAACAAAAATAAACAGCAATGGTTGATTAGGCTTTCGACTTGTTTGTAATAAGAAATATGATTGACATTGTGGTCCCCCACAATGACAAACGCAACCTGCATATAATTATTTTGTTACGCACTTGCACTGCGTATGTCCTTCACCAAGCAACTCAGAACGTAACGCTCTATAATATTTAGTTAAAGTTAAATAAAGTGGAATATTCTGATGCTTTTATTTTATCTTTTAAATTGAAATTTGTTGATATCACTGCAACAATTTGGCGAAGAATTAAACGGCGACAATAACTATAGCGAAAACAAACGACCGGAAACAAATAACAAGGATAATCATTATTGCAGACTAAAATGATTGAAAAGATACACAGGACATCCTTCTTTAGGTAGAACAGGTTTTGTTTTTGAACTTTGTTGCAACATACCACACTTGAATGGAGAAGGACTCCTAAAAAGAAAAGAAGAAATTTTAGAGATCTTCGAATCGTATTTTGTAGTCTAGACTAGCTGTTAAAATATAAAACAATGACAATGAAAAACTTCACACACAATCATGAAGTTTAAATGATATATATTTCGTTTTGTCTGTATTATTACTCTTCAAGTTTATCATTTATTAAACATGAAGGTTTAGTATGCGACGTTTAATGCGCCTAGCACCAGGTAACGTTTATTGCAGTTGTTAAAAAACTCGACCTAAGCAAAGAGTCAAATAATCAGAAAAAGCAAGTATAAAAGAATTTAGTAACTGTTTATTTGAGTAAAGGGTCAGTTGCTGTAGGTACACTGTTTACTGTGTGAGTAGGGTTATAATAATGTAGTCAGTGGTAATACAGCTAGTCAGTGGTAAAACAGCTAGTCAGTGGTAAAACAGCTAGTCAGTGACTGCAATGAGAAATAAAGAGGTAGTAGCACTTGGAAAACAACTCCTCTGCAATATACAAGCTAAAGATGCACATTGTTAGCTTGCCATAAAAACAACTCCTCTGCAATATACAAGCTAAAGATGCACATTGTTAGCTTGCCATAAAAACAACTCCTCTGCAATATACAAGCTAAAGATGCACATTGTTAGCTTGCCATAAAAACAACTCCTCTGCAATATACAAGCTAAAGATGCACATTGTTAGCTTGCCATAAAAACAACTCCTCTGCAATATACAAGCTAAAGATGCACATTGTTAGCTTGCCATAAAAACAACTCCTCTGCAATATACAAGCTAAAGATGCACATTGTTAGCTTGCCATAAAAACAACTCCTCTGCAATATACAAGCTAAAGATGCACATTGTTAGCTTGCCATAAAAACAACTCCTCTGCAATATACAAGCTAAAGATACACATTGTTAGCTTGCCATAAAAACAACTCCTCTGCAATATACAAGCTAAAGATGCACATTGTTAGCTTGCCATAAAAACAACTCCTCTGCAATATACAAGCTAAAGATGCACATTGTTAGCTTGCCATAAAAACAACTCCTCTGCAATATACAAGCTAAAGATGCACATTGTTAGCTTGCCATAAAAACAACTCCTCTGCAATATACAAGCTAAAGATGCACATTGTTAGCTTGCCATAAAAACAACTCCTCTGCAATATACAAGCTAAAGATACACATTGTTAGCTTGCCATAAAAACAACTCCTCTGCAATATACAAGCTAAAGATACACATTGTTAGCTTGCCATAAAAACAACTCCTCTGCAATATACAAGCTAAAGATGCACATTGTTAGCTTGCCATAAAAACAACAAATATATAAGATTAGAATTGTAAAGGTGTTTTTCTGTTTTACGCAAATACAACGGAGTACGTCACTCCGTTAATTCAAACAATTACGGAAATCATCAGTAAAGTCGTTGAAAAATGGCGAATTTAGACCTCGTTAATCTCTATATTAACAATACTTGTATTTTGTCTGTCTGTTTAACATGCCTTCCCAATCGCTACTTTGTACTAAGGATGTACAAAATAGCGATGTCCAGAATATGTACATCGGGCGGAAATTCGACGACGGGCGATACCGTAGATTTTTTCACGGGGCAACTAGTTGTAATAATAAAAGTACTGGCGATCGGTTTTGTTAGTCAGACTCTTTTATAGGAATGGCAACGCTTTGAAGTCTATAAAAATTAGGAATAATTGAAGCATAGCTGCCTGAACTACAAAAGCTTAATAACTTGACCATTTGCGCAAAAAGAAACATTTTAAATAAGAGAAGAATTTTAAAATTAAGAACATTAAAATTTGAAAATAGAGAGGAAATATTACGAACATTATTGAACATCAAAGATCAACACTGATTCGAATTACTTTAAGTACACCCTTCACCACAACTCTATTTCCTTCTATACTATCAAAATTAGTAGCAATGTTAACCTTGACAAAACAGACGAGCGAGGGCGTGCAAGTGCATCATGGTTAAGTAGGCGATCTTTCATCACAGTTTTGTAATCACCTGCAGATGTGTGTGGTCGACGATTGGGGTGCGAGGTAAGTTTTAACCTAAAACACGAGTTGGGTTAAAGTGTTAGTTGAGAAGCTCAATGTTGTAAAAATAAACATAGTTAAAATTTAATAAACCATACAAAGTGTTACAGAATTACAAATTTTTTTTTGAATAATCAAATTTGAGGAGATTTAAGGCGAAAAGTTCCAAAAAATTAGCTATAATACTATTTTTTGAGATGAATTGGGTTTTTGCACGAAGCGTGGCAATCCTTAGTATAATTACCTGAATGTGAAAATCAGATTCTTTGTTTATGAAGACCTGTGCAAATCATTTAAGGACGAGATCATGCCATGTGTGCATAAATAAAATCTGATTAGTCAGGACTTTGTCGAGATAGAGCTTCCGTGAGATTGAATTTTAAATAGTAAATGTCCTGTACGTTTTTGCGTTTGCAGATTAATGACAGAATCGTGGTATCAATTTGGTCAAAACGCTTTCAGGGTAACTAACTTTGTTTATGTAACAAAGGAGTTTACCGAACACTTTATTGCAATGTCAACAACAAATCAAGATGACATTTTAAACAGATTACCTAGACATTTCAGAGAGAGTGGTTGGTGCAGAAGGCACTCTTGATCGTGGTTGCTTCCACACCTCCTGTGATACGTTGGTAGGTAGTAACATAGCTGATTGAGTTAGATCTCTCTGTATCTTTCTCGTTTTATATGGAGATAAAACACCAGTTACCACACGGTAATGCTCCATCCAATTAAACACTGTGTTCCTAAAGGATTGAAAAATATGGCAATCCGTGTAATTTAATTTACCACTTTTAGGTGGTTCTTGGTTCATGGTAAAATATTGCATTTACAGAATTCGAAAATAGTGCCAATTTTAAGTGATTTTGAAAAATACTTTAAGTTACAGTTAAACAAAACTACTTTTAAAAATAATGATGAAACTCGAACAACTTGTAGAATCAGCTTTTTCATTTTCAATATATAAAAATTCTCCGCGCATTCAGTTCAAGATTATTCCATCAAATCCTTTCTCAAAGCTTTTTAATACTTGTATGTTTTATTCAACCATCTAAGCTCCAATTTTAAATACTCACTTAAATCTTCTTTGCAATCCTTTCAATTCTGATTGATAAGAACTGACGAATTCGATTTCTTTCTTGGCATTTGGAAATCTCACCTCCAAGTCGTGTGTGCGTTCTTCTTGAATATCAGAAGGAGAGTTTCTAACCTTAAAAATAAAAATAAATTAAAAGGATTTTCGTTTTTAAAATTAAAATAAATATATAAATAAAAAATATACTTTTTCTTTTTTCGTTTGCTTCTTTCCCAATTCTTTCTTCTTCGACACTGCTGACAACTGAACAAACGACAAAAAAGATTTCGAACTAAGAGACTGCATAAATGAACCAATGAACTGACAGGTTAGTTAGGTAAATATATAGTAATAATTTCCAAACGAAGAACTCTTCAAAACGATAAAATCACTAAAGCAAATCACACTATCCTGAAAGTCTCGCTCATCCGCGTTACTCGCCTTGTCGAAAAAGGATCCAGTGAGACAAGCATACTGTATCTCATCCACAATATATTAGGACAAAATTTCCTAAGAACTTTATTCATTTTTTCTCATTGTATTGCAACAAATAGAAGTAAAAATTGTATGTTTTGAAACAACCCTATACTCGAACTTTAAATATAAAGAATATAAAATCTAATAAATAAAAAATTATAACACTAGAATACATAACTATGGGACGACGTGGTAAAATCTTCTTTTACAAGAGATGTATACCTGAATGGCTGCTTGAGAGGAAAACTTCTCCAATGTTGCAAGCATTCCCTAAAGAACAAAAGAAAAGGAAAAAGAGAATAATGAAGTCTGTCTTCTACACAGCATACAACTGTAGATTTTTCACTCACCATCTCAGATAAGTTTGGTTCTGCAACATCATTTGAAGATGGTCCAAGTTGTATCTTTGCATGTTCGCCATTTATGTTGACGACAAGATGCATTGAAGTCTTGCTGTTGCATCGGAATGTTATCAAAGAATTTAGCTGCAAAAAAATCGGTTAGAAGGTAAAAAAAACAGGAGAGGAAGGTGAAGAACAAAAGGTGTATATATAGAATTATAAACATCATTTGTTTATAATTAGGCGCGTTTAAGAGTTTGTCTTGTACACTTCTTTGTTTATTAAACTTAAAAATAAGACCAGTAAGAAGTACTAGTTAAGACATTATTCCAACGTTAAAGAAGAATGTCCTATCATTTTATATTGCAATAACATGATCAACAATACAGTTGACTTCCACCTGAGATAAACTCGATTAATCACGTGATTCTAATTAATGCTGACAAAACGCTGACAGTTTAACCTTCAGCACCTGTGGATGTCGCTCCTGAAAGGCTTTAATTAGTTAACAAGACGTTGTAATACACACTTACTTGAAAAGACAGGCGTGGAATCGATTTTGCAATTGACCATTTCCATTTGTTTACAACTGTACCAATCTGAAAATAAAAAAAAAAGGTTTAAAAAGTTTAGAAAAGGTGCACAATGCAAAAGAATGGAGCAGTAAGTTAAAAAAGGATATATATGTATCAAAAAGGGATCACTATATTTTATTATCGTACAATAAATAGATAAAATTTGCGTATGTTTTACTGAAAAAGACTATTAGAGAAGTAGTGAATCTGCATCAAAAATAAGCATAGTCGACTTCGTCTGACAAAATAATATGAAATATGGCAACACTAAACATGTCATTAAACACAGATTTGTTATTTTAATTTTTATAAGCATTTTCTTCAGCTTCTTTTGTTTAACTGTTATTTTTTGTAGAAATGAATATGTATTTTGTTGTTATTCCACCTGCAACTGGGATCAGGGAGGGGGCCTTAAGGTAGTACCTCCTGCTTTCTGTAAGACACCAGCTATTTCTATGAAGAAGTCAATCAACAGACAACACATATGTCAACTTCTAACAGCAGCACAACAAAAACGTACAAATCCTAGCGTTGTTGCTTTGGCATATAGAACAGAGGCCTGTGTTATGAGAGGGTGAAGCAAGGTCGTAATGCAATCTTTTTGACTCTGATAAAGATTTACATATCTAAGTCGTATCTAGAAAAGGAAAGTTATTAACCCAAGACTGAACAACATCATGATGCATTTGGCTCGTATGTCTATAAGGTAAATGCTGTATTTACCCCAATAGAAAACTAAATAGGTAGCCTTTGTGTTACTGGTTAGTCCTTCAAAACGTTTGGTTGCTTTTTTAAAAAAAAACTGAATGTCCTTTGTTTTGTAATGACTGCTTGCATCATTTCGCACTACTTTCTTATCACAAACATGGCAAGACCAACAAACCACATCAGATGAAGAGATCTACTACGACATAAACTTTATACACTCAAAATAAACTACTGCTAAGCAAGACAATTATGTGAATTAAGAGACAGTGATAGACTCTTTTTATATAAAATATTTTCAGGGAATCTAAATGTTGCAATATATTCAGGACCACTGACTTTCTACATTAGCATGCTTATGACTGGTAAAATTTTATCTAACGTCAACTCGACAATTACTTTATTTTTCATTCGCATCTCTATACTAAAATTTTCAAAAATAAAAACAGCTTTTGAAAGAGAATGAGAGTTACACCTGCAGACATGAGAAATAAACACGTAAGAAGATTCTATCGGAAATCATTACAATAGAAGTGTCACATGTAAATAACACTGAAAGTGATATATGAACAAAATATTAATAGATGTAGCTATCAGAGGTGTAGCTATCAGAGGTGTAGCTATCATAGGTGTAGCTATCATAGGTGTAGCTATCAGAGGTGTAGCTATCACAGGTGTAGCTATCATAACACACGCAATGTTGGATGCATTGATCAAGGTAAGTTATACAAATGGTTTTTTTTCATAACATATAAAGATCAGCTGGCACATCTATGCACTCAGCACTCTATAGCTGTAAGAAAATCCTCAGGAATTAAAATCTTTCATTTGACTGATTAAACTTTTCACAATTCTATATAATTTCATGTTTTGTGCTATAAAAAACTGATATGAAAAGGTACTACTTAAAAAAAAAGATTTGTTCTTTTCTTCATAACAATTAGTTTTGACTGTTGGTACCTGAATCTATTTCTTATCAATGCGATCATGCTAGGGTAGAAAAAATAGAAGCAAAAAATGTATCCAGTGAAATTTCTAAAATATTTTTTCATTATAATGATTTTCTTGTAAAAATATTCAATCTTCGCCGGATTTCTCTCTTGCCCTAACTTTAGTACAAAATTCTTTTGT
Source organism: Hydractinia echinata (assembly GCA_030067915.1). Classification (NCBI taxonomy): domain Eukaryota; kingdom Metazoa; phylum Cnidaria; class Hydrozoa; order Anthoathecata; family Hydractiniidae; genus Hydractinia; species Hydractinia echinata. Next base: position 2,175,184 of record JASGCC010000039.1, on the reverse strand, counting down.
CGAAAAAATCTTTATCATCACACCTCATTTTATTGTAAATTTCTTTGTTTTTATTGCACAACCACAGAAGCGTTTTTGTTGTTATTATTGACTTGGTGACCAAAAGTTGATGCAAAAACAAGAATAAAATAACATTACAGATATCAATAACATCAACAATGTTTTTAAACTTACATAAACAAAACTTTTTAATTTTTCAGATTATCATTCTATCTACTTGTTTAATAACAGGTAAGCTTATGTATATAACTGTAAATAATTCTGTTTACACTCCAGTGGGGAAAATTCAAAACTTGAAACTCAAAACCATACAAAAAAATTCACACTTCAGCTTCAGACTTCATTAGGTATCAACCAAAAATACTCTGCTATTACTGTGTAGTGGGGCTGGCTATAACAGAAATATACAGCCAGTCCTCTTTTTTTAGATATTTATGTCAAAACAAGATAATGTATATAGTAAATTCATTTCTTACCAGCCAATGAAATTGCATCCGGATTGCTAATTTCACTGGGCTGAATAACGGTTTCTATTCTAAGTTTTAAATCCATTCATCTTGAAAGGAAAAATTATAAATCCATACTTTAATATACTGATAAATTAAAAGGGCAGATAATTTTTTTTGGAGTATGTCCTTCTCTTGATTTTAATAACAAGATTATTCTACAAAAAGCATGAATTTTTAATTTTTTAATTATCTCTTAGTTCGTTCACAATGTGGACAGAATGCAATTTCTAAACGCATAGTTGGAGGTGTGGAAAGTGTTGAACATGAATTTCCATGGCAAGCAGCTATACAGTGGAGAGTTGGTAAAAGCAAAGGAAAACATATCTGTGGAGGTTCTTTAATAAACCCAAAGTTTGTAATAACTGCTGCACATTGTTTTGTTCATGGTGTAAAGGCATTTTATTACAACGTCACACTAGGTAAGAGTATTATACACTCTAGTAAGACATCATATCAAACCTTGATTAGGGGGAATCCATAAAGTATGTACCTACCAAATTGCTCATTTCCAGAACACTGTCCCTATCCATGTATGCAAGTATAGATGGTCAAAGTGCATACGTAAGCACTTATGAAATTCTTCCCTTCTTCTTTTATGCACCTGTATGCTTTTAGTCTGACTCCCCTCCCCTCCTAAATGCATACATACTTCACAGATTCCCTTAAAATCAGCCAAAGATCAGAAAAACTATTTAAGGAAGCTCAACAGCTCAACGAAATCTCTACAACGTCTCCTCTATATTCATTTACTTCTAAAGAACCTTTTTTAAATTCACTAGGAGATCACGCCAGAGATTCAGTTGGAATCAAAGAACAAGTGATAACCATTATGAAGATCATTCTTCATGCCAAATATGATCCTACAACAGACGATAATGACATCGCCATGATTGAACTGTCAAGACCTGCTGTACTTAACATGTATGTCAACACAATATGCTTGCCACACTTCCTTGATCTTGAGTTTCCAGGCAAAATTTGTACTATAACTGGTTGGGGCAAAACAGGCTCTAATGAGTCTTCAGCATCAAATATCTTAAAAAAGGTGAATGTGCCCATCATCAACTATGGTATTTGTAATCATGAGAAATCATATAAAGGTCGATTAACTGGTAATATGTTTTGCGCTGGTTATGTAAACGGTAGTGCAGACACTTGCCAAGGTGATTCAGGAGGCCCTCTTCAATGCAACTCAAAAAGGACAGGTAAATGGGTGTTGAATGGCATTACGAGTTGGGGAGAAGGATGTGGCACAAAACACAAATATGGAGTCTATGTGATTGTTCGACATTATTTACCATGGATAAAAAAATTCATCAGTGGAAGTCCAACTTTAGTACCACCACCACCAATACCAAAAAGCCCCAAAATACCACCAATACCACCAAGTCACAAAGTACCTCCAACACCACTCAGTTCAAAAATGCCACCAATATCATTCAGTTCTAATGCCCTATTAACACCAACAAAAAGGGCAACCAAAGGTATTTTGAAAAAATCAATATTTTCAAGCAATGGTAAAAATTACAGCTGTTATCATTTTCATAAAGATCAAATTGTATCATTTCTTATTTGTAGAAATACAAGTGACAGAAAGTAAAATAAATATTTATAAATATATATATATATAATTAACTACACAGTAATGCTAGTAAATTACACAAACTGCAAGTGATAAATAATAATAGATTAGCATATAAAACATTTTCATCATTGTTAAGTCTTACGTCCTGTTTTACAAAAAGCCCCTTTAACATTACTCACAGAACGTACTTGATTTTTAAAAAGAATAAACAAAAAGTTACCTCATCATGGCAAAAACCAAATTTACTCATCGATATAAATCTAAAATTACATAAGCATGAATTTACATAAGTTACCTACAACGAAACTAACATAACATTTTAAAGTTTTGACAAGGCATATAGTATTATTAACGTTTTTTTACCATTTAGTTTAGTGTTTAGAACATTTTACATAATATTCAATAGTTATTCTTCTCAAAAACATGTCTTAGATCTAGTTCACAACATTATAATTTCATATACTTAGTGAAACTTTCAAGATATATCTCAAGAACCAATAAGGATTTTTTAAATATATAAAAATAAATGCCTCGCTTGTTTTCTTGTGGGAGGTAAGCTTTAAACAAAAAATGGTTCTGGTTTTTATAATGAGGACCTGGAAAGCTACGCACTACAAACTGTGAAAATATAAAAATAAAAAAACCTACATATATACGATTTTGTAAAAAAACCTTCTTACATATGAAGAAAATGATTCAGCATACAAAATTGCATTTTAACATACTTAAATTTCACCCCTGAAAAGCATCAGTTTTGCTAACAGTTACCACCATTGAACAAGCTAATATGGTTCACATATTTTGTTGAATCATGACGTTATATGATATTAGTGAAACCAGCTTTGCTATATGCCATGACTAAACATTTTCTCACCTCGTTGTGTTTCAAAAATGATTAAAAGAAATAGTATGAACAATCCGCATCGAAAATGTCATGATGGCAAATGTGAAACCTTTTAGACCTTCTTGGGAATCAGTTTCATATTATATTTATACACTAAAGTTAGTGAAGTCAAACAATAATTTTCTTTTAAATATATTTATATGTGCATAAGGTATAATATTTAAATCCTCGAATCACTCTCTAAGTCTAATATGACCACATACAATTTTAACTTACAAAATTTGACCATTTTCATGATAACAAACGCCACGTCCCGTGGGAGTAAAATGTGCAAGCAATCGAGATTTCTCGCTGTCACCATAAACGAAGGTGTAATTACCCCAGGCAGAAGCAGAACTTATAACAGCAGTTTTGCCAGATGGATAACTAACAATTTATTAAGGTAACTTGAGGTAAAAACATCACTAAGGCCACGGAATACAATTTATATTTATACAATCATACAATTTTTTCAGGCCATAGTAACAAATTCAATTTTGTTACAATCATCTAACAAATTATCATGTTGCTACACATCTGTACAACAGGTAACTTAATAAGCAAGAAGCAAAACATTTCGCACAATTACTGCATTCTGATTGACAACATGCAAAATGTTAAGTCGGATTTCTGTGACAACCCATTTTTATTAAAAAATGTTTAAATCGATTTGATTTTGTGTCCTGTTCAAACAAAATGAGATTGTGAGTAACAATGAAAGTGTTGCAGGTGAAAAAAGCTTCACTGGTGACACAAGCCTACATCTATTACAATAGCAAATAGCATAAACGTGACACCAGAAAATTTTCTTCATGTTAAGTAGAGAAGCAGACAGAATAGAATAACATATTATATATTAACATATATAACAAGAGGAAAGAAAGTTGTTTCAATAAAGTATTTCAAATGTCTCAATTATATCTTTTTTTTTGCCAAATTCATTTCTAAGCCACACATAATATGGGAAGAACACAAACACTTTTCAGTATGCTTTTAAAAACAAACACTAAACTTATGGAGTAGTATGGAACTATGAAAGTATAGGAATAGTTCAAACAAGAACAGTCAAGTCATTATAATATCTTTAGAGATATTAAGAAACTTTTATTATTGTTTATCATTTTTTGTTTATCATGGATCTCACATTGCTAAGAACACTACCCTTGGCATGCATGAATAAACTTAGCAAATGAAAAGATACAGGATAGTGATAGTACCATCAGAAAGTGTCATCATAAATGGAATCTTCTCCTCCTGTTGTTTTTGTTCTCTCAGACGTTTAGCTTGAGCAGTACCTTGTTTGTATTTTATTTGTATTTCATATTTTGTATCTCCGTAATATCTACAAGAGCATTCTGTAAGTGTTTTCAAACTCTTTGCAGCTTCAAGTTCTTCCTGCTCCCTAAATGTTAAGAAAAATGTTTGAGAAACACACTTTGTAACACCTGTTTATCTATTAAAAAAGATCTAAAAAGTTTATATGATGTTAGGCCATTTTTACTACGTAACAATTCGCTCACTATTTTTTTACAGATTTATTAATAAATAAAACTAGCTACAGGTCTTTTGAAAGAATTCACTGACGCATTTAAGTACAAAAATAACTCTTCAAAAATTCACTGATTAAAATAATTTGACAATTATGTGATTTCAATGAAATTACAGAGATATAGGGCTTGAAGGTTTTTTGGTGACACTACCAATCAGTCAGTTTTGTAATAGTTTGGGACTAACTTTAGGCAATTTGACTAAATTTAGTTCCAGGTGGTACCTACAATCCTGTTCATATCTTTTTGTGAAAATAGCAGTTTTTTGGCCATTTCGCAAAATGGCAAAACGGCATTGCCTGACAAATGTTCCACAGCCAAAAACCTGCAAAAGTAAGGAACATTAAAAATGGTCTTGTTGCAGTTTGTACAACATCTGCATTATAAAAGAATTAAAATGATGACCTGCAAAGATCAAGCAAATCAATAAAATAGGCCATGCTGACGTCAGCAAGAATTTTTACAGTTTCAGGTTTCGGATCAAACCAAATAACTTATAAGATCCTATAAGACCTAAGTCTATTTGTGAACATTGACAAGTTCAAAGCGAGTTGGTCTAATATAAAAAGGCTGTGAATAATTGCTTGTGGGTACAATCTCTGAAATTAAGAATTTATTCCAGTACTTTTTTGAACATATTTGTAGATACCCACAGGGGAGATGATGTCCAGCCAGTTTCAAGTACAATTAATACTTGGCTTCACTAATTCTAAAAATGCTATTCAGATATTAAACGAAAATGCTGAATTTCTTACTGTTTTTTATTTTTCTCTGTGCATAAGCTTTTATCAAAATGTATACTTCATTTACAAAGAAAGAAATTTTATCCAAGCAGAACATGGTCATATCACTATTCAAACACTAAATGTGGCACTTGTCAATAAACATACTTTCAAATTTTAAACATAGCTAGGCATGCTTAGCTGAAAATTAATATTTATTTTGAAATAGTTACACTCTAATATTGAATTATAAACAAACACTCTACTGTTTCATTTGCAAATTAATTGAGGAATTACTAACTTCTGTTTCATGGCTTGTTGCAGTCTTGCTCTGGCCCATACTAACAAAGTCTGGTGTTCAGGATCATCAAGTACTGAGGGTTGTACAACCCAACCTAAAATTAAATTAGGACAGAAATAAGATTAGAAGTGAGAACATTAAATAAATAAATAATGAGTATTGAGGTCCTTTTGGCTACAATAATTTGTTTTTTGCTGCTTAATATTAATATTGCAAAAAAATCACTCACAATCAATTTCAATTTTCAAAGCACCAGGTAAAAACTCAAATAAATGTACATGCTCAAATAAATGTACATGCTCAAAAAATGATCCCAAAATCAACACACAGGAAAACCTAAACAACACAACAAATGCTACCTCATCTCCTCCTGCCCAAGAAAAGAAACTGGGCTTTCTTGACATTAAAAAGCCTAAACAGTGGTGTAAGTACAGACAAAGATTGTGCTTTATACCACAAGATGAAAGTAGTGCTGTCGTGTCACAAGTTAACATATTATTTTTTCCTTTGAACATTTGTACACAGATTTAACATTATTTATTGTTTGTGGCAACGTACACATGCGTAGAACTCTTTGTACGTCTTTGCTGTGTGAGATTGTGTTTTTGGTCAGGAAAATAATAAGCCTGTGGTGAAATTGACAGAAATTCACCCATCAGAAAATCCATGAAAATTTGCCCATCATTGTTCGCAGTTACCCATCTTTGACTAATAGAGTCTTTGTTATAATATTATATAACTTAAAATTATATTATGATCAATGTGGAGAAGCTTTTTTAAATAAAGACACAGTGAAAAATTATTCTCAAATAAAAAAATTATGAAACAATAATATGTAAAATGTTAAGTATAGTAGCATGCATTGAACAAGCAACTATGATGCATTAAACCATGACATACGTTTTGATAAAAAATAATGTTGAAGTACATGAAATACCATTTTTGTTCATGGTAGGTAAAAATTTGATAACTTTTTGCGCTATACATGGGTCGATATAGTGATTTATCAACCCCTGCATTGTTTTTTGAAAAAAAAACTTTTTGTCACTGTTATGAATTTTTGTTTTTGTTGAGAACTCTACCATTATATAATATCTCTTCCTTATAATAAAACTACTTCTTTTTATATGAGCTTTCACAGTACTGAATGCTTTATATATTAGGGATCGTCTCCACGATCGTTTCAAATTTGATCGTTTCAATTCGTATCATTTTTTTTTAAGCGATCTCTATACGAATTTGAAACGATTTGAAACGATTAAAACCAACAATAATTCGTATCCCATTCGTATCAACATTTATAAATTTGCTTTAAAATCGTTTCATTTCAGTTAGAATCGTTTCGCAATCGGTTCGCAATCGTATCGTATCGCTTCATATAAATTCGTTTCAACTCCATTTTAAAATCGTTTCAAACTGTTTTGCAAACGCTTCGTTTCGTTGCCTGTAGATCGTTTCAAAATCGTTTCTAATTTATCACATTGCAATTATCATGTGTACTATTTGTAGCCGATTTCTATAGAACCAGTTACTAAGTAAATTCTAAAGTTTTTAAATAAATACGCATAGTTTTAACTACGTAGCGCGCTGCACTCGAAATTTCAAAAATTGTGAGAAAGGATAATTCGCAAGTAACTTATTTTTTTTCTTAGATAAGATTTAAATATTTATTAGACATAATATTCGCATATTGTAAAATCTTTTTTTCGCCATGTAATAACAAAATATGGCTTTGTTAGACTTGGTTTTTTTATAACAAAATACGGCAAGAAGTTGATGTTCTCTCGCTATTTTTTTAATTTGAAACAGTCCTGGTCATATGAATGCCACGATCAAAAACGGTCGGTGTTATTATGAAGAACGTAAGGTATAGAGAACATTAAAGTCAGCCCCTTTCCTTCATGCTGACACTCTTATGCTCGGCTGGTGCATTACACTGAGACTCGAACGAAAGACGGAAGACCATTTGGAACCATGCCACAAGTCAGTCCGTCCTTCATCGTCACAGAGAATAATGTGAGAAGAGTGCGCACCCATGCAAGTTAAATATAACCAGAACATGGGAGAGGTTAGGTGTCCTGTACCTTAATACAGCTTTCGGACGAATGTTCTCGTGATGTAATACCAAAGAAAAAACATGTTGAATAAAGTTTTAAAAATCTTTTTAAAAGGGGAAAGAGAAATCAAATATGTTTAGTAATAATAATCGAAAAAATTGTATATCGTATTAAAAAGAAGTCCAGAAGTTCTGTCTCCCACACGACACAGCAGGCAATAAGTCAGCCCTGCCCTCGGTTTTGTGAGAAGAGACGTTCTGCGAAGACTCTAACAATTGAGTCTCCTGTACAGTTTTGCTTCATGTTAAGCTGTGCCAGTGACAAGCATTTTCGAAGCATGCCACCGGCGACTTCTGCGATATACAACCTAATAATGCCCTAACCTAATGAATTCATCTTGAAACATAAAAATCCAGTAACATTCGAAAAGAACAACAGGTGTTATTACGCAATGCAACGTATTCAATTTCTAAAAATAATTCATTTTTAAACGCGCATGTTTTTCATTCAAATTCCGAACTTTAAGTTCGTTTTTTTCTTTGATTTTTTTAACATATGAATACTCTTTCGTAAGAAACCTGAACAAATTATTCAGAAAGCTAAATAATTAATTATTCATGTTTGTCCGATTAAAAAAATCTATAAATAACAAGAACATATTTTTCGAAACAATGGAATTTATGGTGGCAGTTAGAAACAATGCAAAGGTGCGTAAAATGATATCACGAAAAAAAAATTAAAACTCCGAAAGAACTAACGATTGTTTGCTTTTTTTAGGATTATTTTTAACAAGTTATATTGTTCCAGATATATTGTTCCTTTAAAATAATTTTTAAGAATCGATTTTTATTGCGTTTTAATTGTTTTTTAATTAAGCTTCAAAGAAAAACAAAATTTGTTTTACAATTCGTTTCCGAATTCGTTTCAGGAGTTGTTTCAGAATCGTTTCAGAAGTTGATTCTTAATCCTTTCGGAACTTTGTTTCTAAATCGTTTCCCATTCGTTTCGCATTCGTTTCCCATTCGTTTCATTTTTTAACTCACAAATTTTATTTTATTTTAAATCCTTTCGTAATCGTTTCGTAATTTTAATATTTGTTTCATGAAACGATCTGAAACGATTTTAAAAAATGATGATACGATCACGAAACGATCATAATCGTTTCAATTCGTATAAAATGTGAAACGATGGTGGAGACGGTCTCTTAATAACATAAAAGATAACCTTTTTCGTGACAAACCCTTGATGACACTGCAAAACTTATCAATTGCTGGTTCAGTGGTGGAATGGGTACTAAAATAAAAGCATCTTGATTAAAACAGGACTATTTAAACTAGAAATTAAGAAACAGAAATAACTAAAAGTAAAAACAATGTTGGTGGACAAGCTTGTGTAAGAACAAATAACATGTCCACACACAAAGTATGGCTAAGTGACACACACAATTTAGGCTATGAGGTCATCACCAAATATTTAAAAGGCTTGACACAAGCAAAACAATGAGGTGTAAACAAGTTAGTATATTTTTTAACGTTATGATTCACCTCTATGATAAATTGGTAAAAAATTTACTAAATAGTAGAAAATGTCGATATTTACTTATACTGCATCAGTTAAAGTGAAAAATCTTTTTTAAGCACAACATAGTTAATAATACTAACCATCTTCGATTTTATCCTCTTTTTCTTTATGCTCTTTTATAATGCTAATCTTTCGAATGTCTGCAGATTTTACAGAATCTTTAAAAATGAAAGAAAAAATATGTCAAAGAAACTGATGTAATTGATGTAAGTTTTATTAGAATCAAAACAAACAAACCTTTTTCTGCGGAATAGTATTTTTCAAATCTTGTTTTAGGCCTTGGCACATTATGTACAGGAGACAGTGTTTCTCTACGATATGCAAGAATAGCTGGTCCCTCAGAACCGCTTGTCATTCCACTTTCCTTACTTAATTTATTACTCAAAACTGAATGAGAAAGTTCTAATTTAACTTTATTTTTTCGGCGCTTCTCCATTTTCTCATCCTCAGAGTCTGATTTAACATATACGCCACTCATAGCTGTTTGTGGAATCGAAAATACTCCTGAATCAATATTTTTTATTCGTGGATTAGCTGGATTTTCAACAATATCTTTATATGCTTGAGTCTGCCATGCTCTAGATGTGTAAACTGTATGTTTAATCAAATCTCTATATTCCAACTTGACCAAATAAATAATATTATCTGGCAAATTAATGTCAATAAAGACGGTGTTATCGGTACGCTTCTTGGTTAATTTCAAGTTATTGTTAAAATCCCAAATCAAATTGGAATTATTTTGTTGAATTTTTAAATTTGTCTGTGGAGTTTCAATTTTCTTTTCCAAAAGTAAAATTCCCTTAACTTTGCAATCAATAATATCCAATAGTTTTCCTAACTGAGATAGGATATGTGTGGCAGAAAATTTGGTTTCTTCAAACAAAAACTTTCCATCGTCTTCATCTTCACTATCAATAAAGTGTTCCAAAAAGTTTTCTGCTATTTTCTTTGCTTTCTTAGATTGTTTGTTCACCCCTTGTTGTTTTGCAACATCTTGCTGAATGTTGGTCTTAACACCTTGTTTCTTCTTTGAAAATACCAAGTTTAAATTGTTTATTGGACGCTTGCGTTTTTGTTTATTCAAAAAAGTGTTTAGTTTATCCTCTACTTCAACTGACCGAACTTCTTGCAAATTTGTGGGTAAAGACTCTGTTGGTTTTCTTCCTCTTTTTGTAAAGTATGGAAATGAGACTTCATCATCAAAGAAAAACAATACTTCCTGCTTGAATGAGAACATTATGATATAGTGCAAAAGAATTCATTTTTTGGTTTACCTGCAAAAAATCATTTTTGAAACTATAAATCAATTCACCTCTATTTATCTGTGCATTAACAGGGAATAATACAGCTCAAATATAGTAGAGGTAACCACTTTGTTTGCCAAAGTTAAAATAAAAATATCAGAAATGTGAAAATGAAGAACACAACAGAGTAAATAATAAAACAACTAAAATAATATCAAAGAATAAATTCTTTTTAGAAAGTGGTTAATTTGTCTCCAACAGCAACACTTTTATTAATGTCTCGTGCATACGTGACTTCCTACTGGTTGAGTTTAAATGTGGATTCTATTGCATTCCCGTCCCCTGTCTCACTTTGTGGCCACCCTGAGGCAATTTTTTGTCATCCAACCAAACGTGGTTGTTTTGTCATATTTCAAGATAGGAAAATAAACACATAGAGATAAAAACATGATATTTATTAACATGAAACTTTGCAATGTTTAAAGCATCTTGTTATTGACATAAGACCATTAGGCTGGGAATGAGTGATTCAAGTCACAGTGTTTTCACCGTTTATCCAAGCTCCATTTGTGCAGCACGCATGATAAAAGGCCATAAGGGGTCACATCCATATTCATGTTGCCACTCAAATATTAAATTGCCAACAGTGTATGCAGTAAAAAATGCAATGCTGGAATCATTTGTTTGTCTCTAATAAAAGGTCCATTTTGTTGCCATTATTGCTTGTTCAAGCGAAATTAGCTTCTTTAAATGGAATTGTTTTCATGGTTTTAAAACTAACTGTGACGATATTGAAAGCTTTGTGTGATCCCGTTTTAACATTTTCAAAAGAATCGTAATGAAGCTTTTATTTGGAATTATTGCTTGTTCAATCAAAATCCTAGTGATCACAGAGAAACCAAACTTCCACTAAGACTGCCGTCTTTTGTGATCCTATAAACCAAGCCTTTTTAATTATATCATTGTTATGCAACGTACATTTGAAGTTACATTTTTACCTGTTGCATATTTTGCAATAACGAAGAAATAAGTTTATTACGTAAATTTGATATACGAAAAAAGAAAATGACTTCCATTAACTTGAACTCTTAATTTGAAGTTGATCTTTCTGAAATAAACTGGTTACCGAGTCAAATAACGCATCAGGCATGATAGGAAAAGTATATTATACATAGTGTGTTTACGAGGGGCTCAAATACGAAAACACCAACACTATGGACACATGGTTATTAAGGAGTTTTGATTGTAAAAGTAAACACTAGCCATAAGCAAACTCACTCTGATAGACAATATATAAGCCAGAATACATTTAAATGCTTCTTTCTAAAAATGATCAGAGAATGGTGAATATGTCAAAAAACATTCTAGCTCTCCTGATCTAATCAGAAGCCTTTAATAGTAAATTAAACTTATAATTTTTACAATTTTGGTGGTTCTTTTGATATATACTGATTTTTTTTTGTGGTTAGCCTCACTAAATTCTTGAGATATTCCGATTCCAGTAGGGACCACAATAACGGCACTAGAGTGTTTAAAATTACCATTATGCTACAGGAATCTTTTTGAAATTTTTGCCCAACTAGACAATGATCTTATTATGTTACCAAACCTACAACCTTTTAAACAGACATGACAGGTATATAATATCCTTTCATGACCATCCTGATAAAATTTACTTCCCTCCTTGTACTAAAATTATAAAAATCGGTTTGTATGACTTGTTGGCTCTTAGGTAATAGACGACTTTCATTGTGACGCGTGTTGTTTATAATCCCCAAACCTCTTATGGAAATCGACAGCCAAAATTAATGCAGGCAGTAAGCCGTAGACCAGTCCATTCCAAATTTTATTTTCAGGTAGAGGCACCTTTTGATCTTGAAACTAGAATATAGCTTGCATGTAGTTTAGATTTAGATCATATATCAGTGAAAAGATGCTAAGAGCCACAGTACTACAGTATAAAAGTTTTTAACCATAATTTAGCCTAGTGAACTAAACTCAATGGAGCTAAACACAGTTTAGCTCATGTTAATTGCAGTTCCCAATACTTGATAGTTGCTATGCAGATGCATCATTAAGGGTACACAAGGTTGTCTTGCTCACCCAAGGCATCTTTGTCTCAATTAACCAAATCAAAGCTATGTGTCATAACTTGAAGCAACTTTCTTGTTGTTGATACTTTAGAGTAGGGGACTAAAGGCTTGGGTATAGTCTGTCCATATTAGGAGGTTCTAAGTTAGCCAATCAACAATCCAGGGGCCCTATAAATAGGAGAGAGTTACTCTGATTTAGTTTCTCACCAGTAGTAGCAATAACTTGCTTAACTAAAATAATTTTCCCACCCACCCACCCACCCATATATTTGGTTAATTTTATTTTATTTTTCTCTTTATGTGACACACCTGCATCGTCGCCACACTATGTTGGAACGATAACAGATTATCTACAATCGAACTGGTTCATCAAGGCTACATACGTCGTCGAGCGTAAAGAGATGTCCAATTGCTTTAGCTACACGGTTTCCTTGAATTGGCGCAGTTTGGCTTAGTACGACCAATAAGGTTTTAGTCCAGTGGTGGAAGCAATTGGCAACTTTACTCAATTATGTCAATGTCTTAAATATAACTGGTGGGGATGCTGGGCTGCCCTGGGCAGCCACAAAGTGTAGAGATGTGCGTGTACCCCTGGAAGAGTATGGTGAATTAAGTACAGGTGCGAGGAGATGAACGACGGTGCACCACGCGAGCAGGACAGATGACTGGGGAAATAACAGCAGGGGGATGCGGCGCTGACAGTCAGAGGTGGGGCACCAAGAGGTTAATAACAGGTGTGAAATGCAAAAGAAGCTAGAGCTCATAAAGAGTAGGTTCTTGTGAGGTATGATAGAGGAAATGGAATCACAGGAGAGGAGCTCCGGATGTGATTGAGAGATTAGTTAAGCCAGAAAACACTACTAGGAGAAGAGCTCCGGATGTAGTGGAGAAGAGCGAATTGTGATTGAGAGATTAGTTAAGCCAGAAAACACTACTAGGAGAAGAGCTCCGGATGTAGTGGAGAAGAGCGAATTGATTGGGAACACGCACGTGAGCTTGAGACAATATCTTCTCTTCAGTCTAGCATCCTCACCCGATTCCGCCAAATTATCCTCAGTTTATTCTTACAAAATTGAAATAAATTTTCTACTCCAAGTTTGTGTTTTTATTGGGAACTACAGCAATTAATCATCTTTCCCTTTTTGATATTTTTGAAAAAAAATAAATACAGGGCAATAGCAAAAGCAGGGAAGAGAGACAGGTATCCTTTCTCTAACCATAATTTGACTTTCTTTACCTAAGGGATCGTTTCAAAATGTCCGTATGTTTTTTTCGTATAATTATACGAACGCTACGAAGTACTTCGTTTCGTGAAACGAATGTCATACAAAGTGCTTCGTTTAAAATAAAAAATGTAAACAAAGTTTATACGAACTTTTTTAATATATGATACGAACTTAAACAAAGTTTTTTTATCATACAAAATGAAATGATACGAACTTTGAATGAAGTAAATTGCTATACGATCTTGAAACGAACTTCAAAAGTACCGGCGTAATTGCGCATAATTATTTCAATACGAAACCAGAAACAAAAGAATTAAACAAATTTTTTTAAAAAACGAAAAGAAATGATACGCACTTTAAACAAAACCAGAAATAAAAGAAGTAAAATATACAAGGTTGACTTCTTTGAAAAGACTAGCAAAATTGCATATTCATAGGTTCAATCTACACAATCTACGGCGATCTTTTCGCTTTATACGATCCCGTTTTCATGATTTTTAAACGATCTACGGCGATCTTTTCGTTTTCTACGATATCGTTTTCATGATTTATAAACGATCTAAGGCGATCTTTTCGTTTTCTACGATCCTGTTTTCATAATAATTAAACGATCTACGGCGATCTCTTAGCTTCTACGATGCCGTTTTCATGATTTTTAAACGATCTACGGCGATCTTTTCATTTTATACGATCCCGTTTTCATGATTTATAAACGATCTACGGCGATCTTTTCGTTTTCTATGATCCTGTTTTCATAATTTTTAAACGATCTACGCGATCTCTTAGCTTCTACGATGCCGTTTTCATGATTTTTAAACGATCTACGGCAATCTTTTCGTTTTCTACGATCCCGTTTTCATGAGTTATAAACGATCTACGGCGATCTTTTCGTTTTCTACGATCCTGTTTTCATGATTTTTAAACGATCTACGGCGATATTTTCGCTTTCTACGATGCCGTGGAGACGATCCCTAAAGACCTTAGATAGTAAATCCAATTAAAATAAACGAAGTTCGTATAACGAAACGAACTTTATAATTGTTAAAAAAAATTCAATATAAAGACTATAGATAATAGTCCAATTATAATAAACGAACTTCGTATAAGCAAATTTTTATACAAACTTCTTTAAAAATGATACGAACTACATACAAACTTTATTTTGAATGATACGAACTTTATACGAACTTGTAATTTTGATGATACGAAAAAGTTCGTATTAAAAATAAAATGATACAAAAGATTTAATAAATCGATACGCAGTTTTTTATACGAATTATACGAACTACGTACGAACATTTTGAGACGGTCCCTAAGGTCTGCATTTTTTTGCCAGTCAATTTTTCTGATTTTTACCACACATGCGCAAGAATCCCGTAAAAATGTAAACATTGAAACTCATCTATAAGATTAGGGTAAAAAAAGAAAATAATAATCAAATAGCCTATAATAGAGCTGTGTTGTATAGCTAGCTAGCTATTCTCGGATCCGGGTTAACATGCTTGAAATTTTCTGATCATTTTCAATAAAAATGACCAACATATTTAAATTCAGCACCAAAATTTATGGAAACATGAAAATTTTCAAGTTTATACACTAAGTACAACTTCCTCTATTAGTAGCCAAACTTTTAATGTTTTATGAAGAAATGACCACACAAATTAACTGCAGTGAAAAATTTTCACTGCGGTTAGATATTATGGTCAAACTCTTATAAAATTTAAAAACTTTAAATTACAATAAATTCTGTTCTAATAATCTTTTGGTACTCTAAATTTCCTATGTTATGTAATTTTTGCAGATAAATCCAAATATGCCACTCATTTTTCTCAAAAGTTCCTCGTTTTCTTTTTCAAAATTTGATAATGTTAACCCGGCTCCGGAGGGAATAGCGAGCAGCTAGCTTTTCGTTTTTGGATTTCTATTACGGCTAGAGATATAGCTAGCTATACTTCAAGTATCATACATTTTGAAACCCAGACTTCACTGATGAAAGCATTTCCATGATAATTAGATTTACTCTTCCCATCAGAAAAACCATTTTAAACAAGAAGAAATTGGGGAAAAAACATTCACAGCAAATGTTACCATTTTGTACTCATGTAAACAATTAAATTCGTCGTCAAGAATACCCACGTGGGGAGAAACAAGAAAAAGAACGCAAACACAACCAGGTCCAGCGCCCCCCTTCTCTATTTTTTTCTTTTTTGTCTGTTTTTAATTCTGATGAAATTATAAATGTGATCTAAAGATGTCTCTGAACATTATCAAATTTTCTGAGAAAATCCAGATTCAAATTATTCTTCCACTTAGCACAATATTAAAATGTGTCCCGCTCTTATTATGTATCAGAAATCAACCTCGTTCCCAGGGCATTTTGCCCTCTTGATAACGGCTCAAGGGCCACAAGACCCTGGGGACGAGGTTAATCAGAAATGCTAATGATTTTTTAAGCGTGATTGTTTTTTGTTTTGTTCGTCTTGCGATTTTTGTCAATAGAGTAAGAAGTAGTTGTTATTGAGACATCACTTTCTCCTTGCAATAAGGTAGTTGATAAATTTTCGCTACCCAACCTCGATCCCAGGGCCTGTAGCGTTTTTTGATATGAGGATGAAACGCGTACGAGGCCCTGGTACAACAGACTTAATCAACCAATGAGATTGCGTTCACGGCTTTTTAAATTATGTTAAAAAGATAATTAATGCAGACGTTTTTTTGCAAGCACTGCATTTTTTTATCAACAACAAATATGGCGGTGAGCATTACGAAGATTTTTCTGGTTACTTGTTTTTATGAAGAAAATATTTATATTCACGTTATTTTTGACTTCCTTGCATCGTTTACAAATTTATCAAAGCTGTTAAAAAATTTTAAACATTACTTTTGTTTCCTCACGTCACTGATGGTGAAAAAGGCAGCTGACAACTCAAATGGAATAGTGCGACGAACATCCTGTCCTGCGAACGAAAGTAACAGGTACTCTCACCTTTTGTTGGACACAATACTGAAAATTTTATTTTTGTTTTCATATGCTAAAAAGTAAAGAAAAACTTCGTACAGATGCAACTCTGTAGTGTGTATGCTGACTAACTGGCTAAATGCTGTTGGCTTAAAGATGCACAAACACAACAAACACAACAATGACAACCAATTTTTCTTAAAATGCCACACGTGTCAAGAGATATCTTTTAACAAACTATTGGGACAAAATACTAGCTAAAGTATTGAAAAATTAATGGAAATAAATTAGGGAATAAAGTATAGCTAGCTGTATAAATAAAAAGAAATATATATATATACAAGAAATCACAACTATATCACATATTATTGTTTTTAGGCAATGAGAAAGAAAATATTGCAACATAAAGTTTATGGTGCGTCTGTTGAAGTATGTAGGCTGCGTGCTGAAACAAACTTAGTAATGGAACCTCAAATATCACAATTATGCAAACTAATACTGCCGTAAATGTAAAAGACAATTAAAGATTTTCTGCCGGATTGCACAAATAAGCTTTCAGAAAAATTACATTGTAAAGAGCGTTATATCATCACCAAAAACTCATTAATGTTATTTTGTTTCAAACACCTAGTGCTGATATTATGTCCAGTATAATATAATCTTGCCAATGCTTTTTGCCCTCATCGACCAGACCGTCCAAATTGCTGCATATATATATATATTTAATGGTCTTCAATGGTACTTGGTGGACTTATATGGTAGATTTGTTTGATAATGGTGCATAAACTCCTATACCAAGAGCAGAGGTTGCTATAATAATGCAAACGTTCAGATCTTCTTTTGCAACTTCAAGAAGAATTTGGTTGGTTTTACATGGTCTTTGTTTGTGGTGTATGAAATTGCACAATAAAACAATTGCTACAATCATGTTCATAAATTATTGGAAAAACTGCTTTTGAGCCTTTTTTCGGAATTTCCCCCCTCTCCCCCTACAGTCAGTGTTGATTTTGTGTTGATTTGTGCCCCAAAATACTGCCAGTGACTCTGGAAAAGACCTCCAACCAACACTGAAGATTGGGGGGGAGGGGGAGAGTGGTTTTTCCAAAACTATTATGAACATGATTGTCTCTAAAATTTGAGACTTAGTTTTTTTAAGTGGCTTTTTTTATAAAAGGTTTTGTGTGCGTTTGTGTTGGCTAAATTAAGAACAAGTACTACTGTGTCATTAATTGCTTTGGGTTCCAGAATAATAACACAAAATTGATAGAAACAATGTATTTCTATTGGAAGGAGTAGATGATACAACACGTTCAGTATGCATAGACTATTTATAGAATGTTTTGGGGAATGGGTGGGAATGCAGGTGCCTCCCTCGTGCTTCGTCATATGCACAAATATATAATGCATATCCTGAGCGTCAGGATATGCATTATAGGTGTCTTCATGCTCTGAGCGTCAGAAACATGAGACGATGGTGTTTTCTTTCATACCCTGAGCGTCAGGTGTATGAGAAAATTGAACAAATATATAACACATATCCTGAGCGTCAGGATATGCATTATAGGTGTCTTCATGCTCTGAGCGTCAGAAACATGAGACAATGGTGTTTTCTCTCATACCCTGAGCGTCAGGAGTATGAGAGAATTGAGATGCCTTGAGCGTCAAGTGCATCGGCATGTCCTGAGCGTCAGGCACATGCTAATTACTGGTGTTTTTATTCATACCCTGAGCGTCAGATGTATGAGAGGATGAGATGCCTTGAGCGTCAAGTGCATCGACATGCCCTGAGCGTCAGGCGCATGTTTCCTATTCCAGTAATGATTACAGTACACATATCTACAACTACATGTCCTGAGCGTCAGGCACATGCAAAATACTTGTGTGTTATTCATACCCTGAGCGTCAGGTGTATGAGAGATGCCCTGAGCGTCAGGCGCATCGACATGTCCTGAGCGTCAGGCACATGCTAATTACTAGTGTTTTTATTCATACCCTGAGCGCCAGGTGTATGAGAGATGCCCTGAGCGTCAGGAGCATCAACATGCCCTGAGCGTCAGGCGCATGTTTTCTATTCAAGTGCTACTGATTGAGATGCCCTGAGCGTCAGGCGCACCTCAATGAGCGTCAGCAAATATGGTGAACACATGTATACACGCCCTGAGCGTCAGGTACGTTTTTCAATGACTTGTATCAACACATTACTTGCCTAAACGGCTGACGAAGGAGGCCCAACACACCCACCAATTAAATTAGAGGATACCTACAGACTCGTTGATTCTACCTCTGGACTAAAACCCTGACATAACATGAGCCAAAAGAGATACCAGGGAAACCTTGAGGCAGAAGCAACTGTCTGGTTGTGTTGTGCTGCGCGCTGCCATAACAGCTGTGATGATGCAGTTGTCTTTAGTTGCATTAGAGACATCCATGATATTTCGATTTCGATTCGATTCCATTGCACCACGGTGATAAATTGAATTGGTATCTCCCATCCACCACTCGTAGGTGTGTTGATGACATAAAATAAAGAAAAAATAGGTGAAGAAAATCAATATATAGAAAAGGGTGGGAGGGTGGGTAACTGTAAGCTGTAAGGTACATCTGAAGAACTAGCACAGTGTGGGGTGTTGGGGTTTATATGCAGCCATTAATAATCAAGACCTGGGTAGGGTCCAGTTCCTTTTCAGGCAAGTGAGACTACTATCCTGGCAACCTTTAAGATCAGGTCTATAGGTGGAAACCACCCCCCACTGTGCAAGGCTCTACATTGCATCCTCAATGACTAAGGTAAAGCTAATGTATGCTAACTACAATGCTAAAGAACTGTACTTCTGTCACCACAATTAACATGAGCAAAACTTGCAGTTTAGCTCCATTTAATTGCTTTGGGTTCCAGAATAATAACACAAAATTGATAGAAACAATGTATTTCTATTGGAAGGAGTAGATGATACAACACGTTCAGTATGCATAGACTATTTATAGAATGTTTTGGGGAATGGGTGGGAATGCAGGTGCCTCCCTCGTGCTTCGTCATATGCACAAATATATAATGCATATCCTGAGCGTCAGGATATGCATTATAGGTGTCTTCATGCTCTGAGCGTCAGAAACATGAGACGATGGTGTTTTCTTTCATACCCTGAGCGTCAGGTGTATGAGAGAATTGAACAAATATATAACACATATCCTGAGCGTCAGGATATGCATTATAGGTGTCTTCATGCTCTGAGCGTCAGAAACATGAGACAATGGTGTTTTCTCTCATACCCTGAGCGTCAGGAGTATGAGAGAATTGAGATGCCTTGAGCGTCAAGTGCATCGGCATGTCCTGAGCGTCAGGCACATGCTAATTACTGGTGTTTTTATTCATACCCTGAGCGTCAGATGTATGAGAGGATGAGATGCCTTGAGCGTCAAGTGCATCGACATGCCCTGAGCGTCAGGCGCATGTTTCCTATTCCAGTAATGATTACAGTACACATATCTACAACTACATGTCCTGAGCGTCAGGCACATGCAAAATACTTGTGTGTTATTCATACCCTGAGCGTCAGGTGTATGAGAGATGCCCTGAGCGTCAGGCGCATCGACATGTCCTGAGCGTCAGGCACATGCTAATTACTAGTGTTTTTATTCATACCCTGAGCGTCAGGTGTATGAGAGATGCCCTGAGCGTCAGGAGCATCAACATGCCCTGAGCGTCAGGCGCATGTTTTCTATTCAAGTGCTACTGATTGAGATGCCCTGAGCGTCAGGCGCACCTCAATGAGCGTCAGCAAATATGGTGAACACATGTATACACGCCCTGAGCGTCAGGTACGTTTTTCAATGACTTGTATCAACACATTACTTGCCTAAACGGCTGACGAAGGAGGCCCAACACACCCAAATTTCCCCATATTGTAAAAAGGAACAACAAGAAAAATACACTATTTGCTACAATTCTCCAATTTGACATGATACAATGCAATAACACAATACTAAATTCACGTATATATTCGACTGGTACTGCCCTACTTTATTGCACCAACACTCACAGCTGATATTACATAATAGTCACTAAAACATGCGATAAACACTTTGTGGATTAATATGAATAAACCAGCCATTTCTAACGAAACATAAAATAATAATGTCAAATGATTTATTTGTAAAAATAACAGGTTTTTGTGCAACAGAGTAGTCAGTTATAACACTCAAAAACTAATAATTTCCTTAAGGCTACACTAGACTGGTATCCTCTCGTGATTCACTAGTCTCTGTAGTAAAAACGGCAACAACAAAAAAAAAAAGCCCATGTTAAAGTTCTACTGGCTAAAACTGTAGAACAATAAAGAAACTGTTAACGTTAAATAATATCAAGACAAATTAAATGTGTCAACTAATTACACTGAACACACTAGAGAGCCCTCACATTCCATAGCCTAGTGATCTTATTAACACTGGCAATATTAGTACACCAGTTTTCTAAAACATTGCAACTTAAGTGAATATATCTGCAATAACAATCACTAGACCAACCTTTCTAGTAGTGTGTTACATTGAGCATGGCACTGATATATTTCCGGGTCACAAATTCACCGCTTTGCAGAATAAACCAGGGACCGGGAGCCAAACCGCGAAATGAAAAGAAATGAGCAAATGCATTTCTGGGACAAAGGCGTCCACAAATCTTGGCTAAACAGATCTTACAGGCTCTTACAGACTCTAAATGGAGTTTTTTAACTTGATGTGAATGTAAAGAATATTATTGTCCTATGAACTAAAATCATGCGGTGATAAGTGTGTAAGAGGATCCCATTTGTGTTTGGTAGGAAAGATGTACTCTGATACTGACAATGGTCAAAAATGCCAGTAATACTAAAGTAATGCCACAAAGCTTTATTGTAGTTAGGAAATTGGCTATCTCCCTAAAACAACAAAATTTCTGATAGATGAGCTGGAGTAATTGGTTGGCAAAGTACAGTATGGTAGGCAAACTTCTCTTCGATAATTTGAGGCTGAAATGTTTCTTAATTTTTCTTATTTGAGCCCGAAAAGTTTCTTTAAAAAAGTCTTTTATTTACAATGCTTTTTTGAGATGGAGGAGGACGACATTGACGAGAACATTTTTGATTTGTTTAAGATGTAATCTATACATTAGTTTGTTATAAACAGATGCATGTTTAAACATCCACTTTACGAAACTCTCTTTATTCTGTCCCCCCTTTTTTCTGTTTCATGCAAATAAGTCTTCTTAATGTTGGAGATTTTCTCATCCTGCTGAAATTTCTTAAAAGTATTTTAAAATTTTTACTTTCTGAGCCCAAGGTTTCTTATAGACTGGTTTCTTATAAAAAAAAAACATGTACCACGCATAGTCTATTCATATTTGGCATGGTGTTATGACCATTAATAACGCTGTCATATTGGACTCCAGCGAGATAAACTTTCATGGCATTTATTTGACCATTGACACAAGAGGGAGGTAGCAAAGAGTTTAAAGTTAATTCCTGAAGTGGAAATAAGCAGAATCTTTTGTATGCACAAAAACCAATACTTTCATAAAATTGTTTGTAAATTTAGCTTCTGTTTATTTCTTGTACTTATATATATACTACAAGCTTTATGTAAATATTTAGACTGAAGATGACATTAGAGTAGGTCACAACATGTATCAATTAAAGAAATGTGAGATTTTATTAAATTCGTAGTTTTTATGTTTATAATGCAATGAACAACACAAGTCATAGCACAAGAATGGCCTAATCTAACAATTTTGGTAAAAGAAGCACCAGAGGTGGAATGCCAACATTGTAAATTGTTTAATATACATTTCCTTTCTTTTAAAAAACCCTTGTCACTATGGATGTTTCCCAATATAGGATATCGAAATAGAAAATTAGAACCATGTTTAAATTTATTTCCTGATATCCAAACACTCAGCGATCTAATTTATATGATTGTAACAAATTTATGTGATGATTGCAAAACAAAATTTGTATTTATTATTCTCACAATCGAGTGAACTTTATAAAAGCATGATAAAGTTAACCTACTTGCAACCATGGATGTTTGCTAATACAAATAGAATTACAAGGAAGCCTGTCTAGTTTTTACCACCAATCACTTAGCATCCAGGGACCTGCCAATAAGGTTCTGTTCTAAATTGACAAAACGTCATGCACCTAGGCACAAGAGTAGCCTAATCAGACACCAAATTCGCATTCAACATCGATGTTTGTTAATGTGGCTGAAATGTTTCTTGAAATTTCTAATTATTGTTTAGATTAAGTCATCTTGGGAGCCAAACTCCTTTTTAAGAGGCTATTCGTCTTAAGAATCCATCATAATGGCAACATCTTGTTTGAAGATACTCAGATTGATATTAAGCTATTTTGCTTAAAGTTTCATTTTTGTGAGAAATGTGTTCCTTAAAAATTCAGCCTGGTAATGTTTCTTAAATATTTCTTAAATTTTTCAAAAATTTGAACCCAAGTGTCTTAATAAATTTTTATATAAGCAATTAAAATTCTAAAATGAGGCTTAAGGATGCTTATGAAAAACATGATCAGGCCCAAAATATGCTTATTGCGTTCATCATCATTAATTACAAATTAAATCTTAACACATACTGGTTAATGCAGATATAAGGAATAAAGAGAAAAACTTCTCACAAAACAAAACATAAAAACTTAAGAATGTTTCCTTAGGCTTTACATAATGCTTAATATATTCTTAAATGACTAAATTTAAGCCTATGGATGCTTATAAATGTCATGCTCATATAAATAAAACATGTATAGGAATTGGAGCTTCGCATATAGGAAATTTTTATTTGTAGTACAACGGCTAAAGGAATTCTTAATAAAACAGCTTATGTATAGTCGTTCTAACCTTAATTCTAGGAATTGCGCATAGGTTGTAAGAAAAAGTAGAATTCATTCTTTTTTAAGTAAGTATATGATGATAACAGTAAACAGTAAAGCTAGGCAACACAAAGGGGAATGTTTATATGCGTGTGGACCTAGAAATAAAGCAAGAAGAGCCGCAACAACGTATAGGTTTGCCTGTTAAATAAGGATCTGATAGGTAATCCTACCTACCACGACTCACAATGTTGGCCTTTGTAGCCCTTTTGTAGACCTTACTACTATTACTTATATTAAAAATGAAAAAGGATGGTAAAATAAAACCACAAAATGGAACTTGCTCTACTTGCATAAAATCCATAATGGCTACTAGAATTGCATAACTTATTTAGATAACTAAGATTCCTATTCCATAATGTCTTACTCTGCCAACCAGACTGTTCAGAAAGAAGTGTGCTATTAATGCTATGCTAGGGCCCACTGTTGCAAGAGACATGCCCTTTGCCTTGTATAGTTTAAAAGTGACATTGCCACAACTCTCCTAACATAAACAGATAGTAAATAGTATGAAAAGAACTGACCTGGCAATGCAATGTCTCTTCTGATGAAATATCCAAAGCTTTTCATCTGATGCCTCCTTGTGCAATATAATCCAATTATTAACTGTAAGCTGTAAGGTACATCTGAAGAACTAGCACAGTGTGGGGTGTTGGGGTTTATATGCAGCCATTAATAATCAAGACCTGGGTAGGGTCCAGTTCCTTTTCAGGCAAGTGAGACTACTATCCTGGCAACCTTTAAGATCAGGTCTATAGGTGGAAACCACCCCCCACTGTGCAAGGCTCTACATTGCATCCTCAATGACTAAGGTAAAGCTAATGTATGCTAACTACAATGCTAAAGAACTGTACTTCTGTCACCACAATTAACATGAGCAAAACTTGCAGTTTAGCTCCATTTCATTATAATAATGTGCATGCAGAGCTGGTTTTCTTGTTTCATAAACTAGGTTCCAGGCCTCCTATTGTCTATTGTCTGTTTGTTCAAATGAAAAGACTGTTTGTGCGATGGATCTGCATATTATTTTTTGTTGTGTGTCTGTCTACACATCATGTGCTTATATATTATGTATACATGACTATAATTGTTCTTTATATATAACATAGACATTTCGTTATATAAAAAAATGGAACAAAGAAGACAACAAAGGCCTGCTAAGCGGGAAAACAAAAAAATTCCTATGGATGTGTCGGTGCGGATCCGTTGTTTGCATATGGAAGTCGGAATGAGGATAACCGACATATGCAAACAATATCCACAGTTCTCAAAGTCAAATGTGTATAGACATGCAAAAATGGACGTGACCAACTTGCAACCTGATGGCAGGAAAACAAACAGAGGCAGACCGCGTCTCCTGACAACAAGAGACGAACGCCTGCTGGTACGCGGCATAAAGAAGCTTCGGAAAGACGAAGGCGATTTCAGTGTGCGCCGCCTGAAAGTAGAGGCTTCTGTAGACCCGTCAGTATCCGATTTGACTGTGCGGCGTGCACTAAGTCGCCATGGCTACAAGTACCTGCAGGCGCGAAGGAAAGGGTTGATGTCCCGGAAAGACATGGCAACACGAGCGGCGTTTGCCAGACGGATCAAGAAAGAGTACCACCCATGCTTATGGACGACTGGCATAAGTTTCTATTTTGACGGGACGTCGTTCGTGCATAAGTCAAACCCAAATGACCAGGCAAGATCGACAGGAGCAATGATGTGGAGAAAGCGTGGCGAGGGTCTCCATTTCCAGTGCACATCAAAGGGAAAGAAGGCAGGCACCGGTGGGAAAATGGCAAACTTTTTCGTTGCCATTGCTCACAAGCGTGGTGTTGTGATGTGTGAGCAATATGAAGACCGTCTCACTGGTGCCTACTTTGCTGCCTTCGTTAAACAGCATTTCCCAACAGCCTTTGAAATCTGTGGCAACAAAGAGGAAAAAACTGTTTTTGCAGGATGGAGATCCTCGTCAAAATTCAGCACCAGCAAGACAAGCCCTGGAGGAGATAGGAGCCACCATGTTCTCCATACCACCACGGAGCCCGGACATCAACCCAATTGAAAACTTTTTCCACCTTATCGGCAAGAAACTGGCAGGGGACGCGGTGAAGAATAATATAACGAAAGAAACTTTTAAGCAGTTCTCCCGCCGTGTCAAACGGACCATGGATGAGTATCCGGCCAAAGAAATCGATAAGATCATTGAGTCCATGGACAAGCGAATGTCACTGATAGTGAAGGCGAAGGGACAAAGGCTGAAGTATTAATTTTGTTTTTATATTTTTGTTGTTATTCTTCTCTGGTTGTTTTGTTTAGTTATTTACTTCACCTTAGGCACCCTTGAAACACAGCCTATAAGCACAGGAAATTTCAATTGCCTTCATAGTTGGTCAATCATACAACTTCAGACCGAAAGTGGCTGTGTTTCATTGTTTTTTTTTGTGTTTTTAATGTGTTAGTTTACTTTTGTGTTTACGCCTGTGTTTGTGTTGTTTTTTGTAGAACTCTTTCTGTTTTATACGATTTTCTGCTTTAGTCCCTTCGCCTTGCTCGACACGGAAACATAACATCTGCTCTGAACATAAATACAACAAAAGAGAACGCTTGTTTTACCACACGTTCCGCACACGTTCCACACACGTTCCACACACGTTCCGGACACGTTCCACTCAAGTTCCATAGCCAAGTCTACAAGGGAAGACTGAATTAGCACACGTTCCACACGTTCCGTCATATTTTTATAAAAATTAAACTTTACTTTTATTTCATTGAAGTTGGCGGTACGTGTGGAACGTGTTCCGTTTAGGTGACACCGTTGTTGGAACACCTTGGAACGTGTGCGGAACGTGTGTGGAACGTGTCATCAAAGCACACACAGTTTGTTTTTGCCAATAGACTACATCTCTCCCATTAGTACCAATTGAGAGAAACACTTGTTGCAAGGCTGGAGCTCTATTTGTTCCTGTTGTGTTATCTGTCGCTTAAACTTGAATACTTTCCAGCGTACAGCCATCATTTCGTTCTCGGTTATGTCCGTCGTGTTGTATTTGCCTACGTATGTAATCTCTGACTTTCCAGTTGCAAAGATTGGCGTGTCTGCAGTAATGGCTATGTCCCTGTTGTAATGGTTCTTTGGGGAGGGAAGGTGTACAGTCTGGCCTTCTAACAGCAACAACAGCTCCTTCCAGGAAATCATTTCTGGGGACCATCGAAAGTCATTTAAGAATATCACTTCAGCACTTTCGGCGCCTAGCCACGCATATTTGTCGTTTGCCGGATTGCAAAAGGTCTCAAAAATTTTTTGCAGGGGTGAGAGAAGAAAGGTTTTGGCACAATTTGCTGGTCCAACAATGAGGATGTGTTCCTGTTGTGTTATCTGTCGCTTAAACTTGAATACTTTCCAGCGTACAGCCATCATTTCGTTCTCGGTTATGTCCGTCGTGTTGTATTTGCCTACGTATGTAATCTCTGACTTTCCAGTTGCAAAGATTGGCGTGTCTGCAGTAATGGCTATGTCCCTGTTGTAATGGTTCTTTGGGGAGGGAAGGTGTACAGTCTGGCCTTCTAACAGCAACAACAGCTCCTTCCAGGAAATCATTTCTGGGGACCATCGAAAGTCATTTAAGAATATCACTTCAGCACTTTCGGCGCCTAGCCACGCATATTTGTCGTTTGCCGGATTGCAAAAGGTCTCAAAAATTTTTTGCAGGGGTGAGAGAAGAAAGGTTTTGGCACAATTTGCTGGTCCAACAATGAGGATGTTGCGAAACTTTCCTCTCCCCTTTACCAACAGATCTCGCAATGCATCGGCAAACACAAACGGGTGCAAGTTGTTGTTTCGAAGCACCTCGGTCGCACATCGTAACCACTGGCCATCACACTCAGGAATGCAATCCTTCTCGGCATGCTCTCTGATTAGTTGCATGCGGGGCGTGGCGTTGCGATGAAGCTGTGCAGAAGCACTGTGCATCTTCCACGTTGTGGTCAACAAATCTTGTAAAGATTTGGGCGACTTACACAATAGAAAACTGGCAAGGTCCTTTTTCCCTGCGTCCTTACGGGCATTTGCCCGCGCGAACAAATCTGTTTCAGTCTTAACGTTATACCTGATTATGTATTCGGAAACCTCAATATTTGAAAGTCGACATGGTTTTTTTGAAGTTGTGTCCTTCTTGTTCACTTTTTCAAGCTTGCGTTTCTCTGTGTACTTCTCGCGGTATGCGCGCATGCAAGTTTTTGTTTTGGGGGAACCAATATTTTCTAATTCCGGGTGATTGTCACTTATATAAACGTCCTTGTCAGTTTTCGTGACATACTTATACGCAGAGTGATAGCAGTCGTGCGACTCTGAAAAGTTTACAATGATTCCGTGTTGTTTTGTCAACGCGTTCTTCACAGGACCCCATCGTTTCGGGCCAGACAACTTAACACATGCGTGGTAGTGGTAGCCGGAAGTGGACTCGTGCTCTTCCCGACAACATGCCCAGTAGTCCACTGTCACCTTTCCTGAACCGTTGAAACAGTTCACCAATGCGGTGCCAAAGATCTCGCGAGTCGGAAATGCCTTTAAGTCCGCTCGACTGTAGGTCACCAGGTATTGCCGCCTTCGAATGTTTTGGGTGCTCTGGTCAGGGCAGGGGCTTAGATCAGCAGATGCCATTCTTGAACTGAAACAAGTACAGAGATTACATAACGTTTACACGTTTTATTTGTTTACATTCTTTTAAAGGCTTTTTGTTTATGTTTCGGTTACAGTGTATATATTTTTAAACGTCAAAGCACACACCTTTTTGTTTACGTGTCGCTTTCAGTGTAAATATATAAGTCTTATTGTTTACGTATAGGTAACGGTAGAGATGTCCCCTAAAGTTTGGACAGATCTTGTGTAGTGCAAAGTTTTATTTATACTTGTTTTTACCTCTTTTGGTTATGTTATGTTTTTTATGCCGATACGAAGTATACGTAAATATTCTAGAAATATGCAAATAAGGTGTTATTTTACTTGTAATTCGTATTTTACCTACCTTTAGAGAAATTATAATGCCTTTTGACAGTTTGCTATTTACTAAGTCACTTTCGCTTTCAATTTGGCGCCGTTTTCTTGTTTTGATGCCAGGTAAAATGATCACGAATTTGAGCACATGGAAATTCAAGATGGCGGATGGCGGAGCTAGCTAAATTCGTTTCTTACTACCTTTAGGGCCTAAATTCACACCTAATAGCCTTGTTTTCTCTCAAAAAAATTTGGCTCTAAACAGGGGGAACCCCTTTTCAATTTTTTTATGTCATTTACAGACAATCATGTTCATAAATTATTGGAAAAACTGCTTTTGAGCCTTTTTTCGGAATTTTCCCCCTCTCCCCCTACAGTCAGTGTTGATTTTGTGTTGCTTTGTGCCCCAAAATACTGCCAGTGACTCTGGAAAAGCCCTCCAACCAACACTGAAGATTGGGGGGGAGGGGGAGAGTGGTTTTTCCAAAACTATTATGAACATGATTGTAGATGTTATGTTTTTAATGTATATATATACTTGTCTTCTTAATATGTTATGTTTTATAACCTTAATCTGCAATATTTCTTCCTTGCCAACTTTTCTCTTTTTTCTGCGGTATACATTTTTTCTGTTTGGATTGACAGATTATTGATTCTTATTCCAAATATAATATGTTTCATTCTAGTCACTGTTTTTCCTGTTATCCGGTTGTTATAGATATTCTTAAGTATAAGTAAGTATAAGTATTGGTCATATAGCTATATATATATATAAAGTACAAAACAGGTGTTGAAGCAGTAAGCCTCGTCAATAACACAAGCTTTGACATTTTTGGATAAATTTCTAATTTCATTAAATTTCTTTCTCTTTCACTCAAAATTTCCCCAATGACCATCCAATAGATGACTTCCAATGTTTACGTTTTTAAGGGATTCTTGAACATACCACTTACCGCCTCCATTATTTTGCCTGTCGATTTGCGTAAGAGGTCTGGGGATTATAAACAACACGCG
Source organism: Hydractinia echinata (assembly GCA_030067915.1). Taxonomy (NCBI): domain Eukaryota; kingdom Metazoa; phylum Cnidaria; class Hydrozoa; order Anthoathecata; family Hydractiniidae; genus Hydractinia; species Hydractinia echinata. The sequence goes on along the minus strand of JASGCC010000039.1, from coordinate 2,145,571 downwards.
TCACGATGATGAAAGTCGTCTAGCTATACAAATGATGACAACACATCTTCTATTTTATTGTTAAGACAGAGATCCTCAAACAACATCTGTACAGCATTCTTCTCAAAGATTAAACCACGTAAAATGTATCAAGTCATTCCTACATCTTCAAGAAAATTCACTTGATCTTTAATTATTGCATTGCTAACACTTGAAAAATTAAAGATTTTCCATATGCTTATGATAAAACTCCAATGACGTCCTTGTCCTCATACTATTGACTCTAAGCATTTGACTTGTTATGGTCAGGAAAATTTCGGCCCTCTAAAGATCTCTGAATTTTCTCCAATTAAGTGGTCCATCCTTTCATCTGTTATTTTTGCAGCTGGTGTAAATTATTATATAATATTTATAAGTGCTGTAGTTTTTATGTATGATACACCACAAAATGACTAGAAAGTCACTAAGGGTTGTATCTATTCTGAAATTGTATGGTGTATGGCTAGGTACCTCTAGCTACAAAAACTCAGCAAAACACTTTACAAATTCACGCCACCAATAAAACACCATCTTTAATCGAAACGTCACGCATACATTACTTTTCTGTGCATGCTTAATTTTGGGCGAATTTCAGTCTGTTGTACCAGGGCCTCGTACGCGTTTCATCCTCATATCAAAAAAACGCTACAGGCCCTGGGATCGAGGTTGTTCGCTACCCATATTCCTTAAAAATTTACTGCGCGAAATTCTCTGAAGGGTCAATTCGCGAAAATAAATTTTACTAGAATTGACTTCTAAAATTAAATTTTGTGAATATTTTTAAAAAAATTCTATGGCAGTTACTTATTATACGTTGTGTTTTACGTTTTTGTAGTCCTTGTTAAACTTTAGAAAAAAATCGACATAATTTGTTAATTGATTCAATTTGGGTTCCTGAATAACAACACAAGATTGAGTGAAAATAATGCATTTCAGTTAGAATGAGTAGATGCAACACGTTCTGCATGCACTGGACCGTTTAAAAATTTTGGAAGACTGGGTATGAAACTGTTAAGATGCCCCGAACGTCAGGTGCTCCGATAAGCACTGAACATCAGACGCGTCTCTCCTATTCAAGTGACAATTACAGCTGAGATGCTCTGCGCGTCTGGTGTATCAACATGTCTTAAGCGCCAGGTTTGTTCTCAGAGCAGCGAATATAGTCAACACGTATGTATACATGTGCATCCTGTCAAATCGAGTATTTCCAAGAGACTACTTAGTGATATAATACCATGGTTCACATAAGCGTCAGGTACAACTTTCCGAAAGACCACAGTGACTTGACTAAGGAAGTCCAGCGTCTCCACTAAGATAGATCCCGCCTAGAGACTATTTACTTCTACCTCTGGACAGAACCCTGAGGAGACAAGAGCCAAGCAAATTTCCAATGAAACCTTGAGGCAGAAGCAATTTGTCTGGGTGTGTTGTGTTGCGCGATCCCACAGTGGGTTTGGCCCACTTGACTTTAGTTGCAAATGAAGACGTCAGCAGTCGAGTAGAACCCAGGTCCTTCGCAGGAAAGTGAGAGTATTCTCATTTGCAACCTAGATTAGGTTTATAGCTAAAAAGCACCCCGACTGTGCTAGGTTTCTACTGGACATTGTCACACTTTTAACGATCTTTGTTAAGATTTTATTTTACTTCGTGGGGCAAGCTTAATTAATTCGACAGTTAACATCAGCGAACAAGATTACACTATTATTAAGTTTTAACAAACAAAACTAACATGAACATAGTGCAGTCCCTAAAGTCAAAATTCGGTGCATCTGTTTAGATTGCCGCTTAACTTGGAAGAAGCTACTCAAGAGAACTGTACGCTGCTAGTGGATGAGCTCTGTACCTTCCACCTCGTTCCCAGGGCCTTTTCCTTTTTGATTAATTTGTGGCTGCTCCGTAATAACTGCTCATGGGCCAAGAGAACCTGGGAACGAGGATGCTGTACGTTGACACATTTATGTTTGTTTATACCGTTGCTTGCTGGTGCGTTATCGTTTTTTTTGTCGGTTTTGTACTTGAATTTTGAAAATAAAAAAAGTCTTTAAAATGTCGTTATTTCATTTATTTAGTTTTAAAGCAAAAAGCTATAACAGGAAATACATTCAGATAGAAACGAGTCTTTAGAATGTTTAATATAATGCTCATTTTGGAGATGCAATCAAAATTAACATTTTATTTACATAATATAGAAATAATATAGAAAGCGCGCTTTTCTTTTATGTCTCGTGGTAGCGTTAGGAATAGTAATCGAGTAAATTTATCAAAAGCTGAAATTTTGCAGAAATCGGGAAGTCAGGAAAATTGATATTTTAAGTTTTAAAAAATCAGGAAAAATATAAATTGGTTGGCCACCCTAAACTTGTTTTTGGAAAGCCAAACATTTACATTGTGAAAACCATTTCTCGTATTTTTGTCACCATAAAGGTTCCAGACGAGAATTGCAACTTTCCTTGCCAAATTATGTTAGCCCTATTTTGCGTGTGAGCATTGGAAATGCTGTGACTTAAAAAGTTTAGTGTATAAATATTTATTACATGCATGTTGGGTACCAGGTGGTTATCAAAATATATGAGGGTATTAGGGATAAAATTCAGACCGTATTTGAAAATAGTATAAATCCAGGAAAGCGACGTCATTTCTGGTCCCAATGACGTCATTATATATACTTACCAAGTTTAATGACATAAGCGTTAATATTTCTGGAAAAACGAATCTTAAAAATGAAGGAATTGAGAATTGATTCTGGGTTTATGGGCACTGTAAATTTTGGCAACCTGCCACAATCATATTTGGACTACGCGTGGCCTTGTGGTTATGGAGTTCGCTTCCGTAATCACAAGGTCCGTGGTTCGGTTTACAGCGCGGGCATGTTTAGCCAGTGTCCATACCACAGCTACGGGCCAACATGTGAGGGAAGTTGGGTAGGCAATGCAACGTTTAGAACACAGAACCCACATTGATAACAGTGTTTGCAACACTGAAGTAGCTATATCCTGTATAAATATAATAATAAAAGTAATACCAGAGTGATTGGGAACTTAATGAAACAGAAATAGACTTGATTGAAGAATTAAAAATATCGGGTGACAAAAGTGTAAAATTGGAGGCAGACACAAGCAAATATAACTATCAGCTTTAGTTTGAAGCACTGTAGAACAGAATAACATCGCCGACTACGCACAGAATATTTATTCGTAAAAGAACTTTTGACACATTAGTAATAAAAATTACCAACAAAGAAATACTACCAGCTTATGTAAAGAAATGCTAGCCTAGTTAACTAAGCTTTCTTTGAGGAAATCAAATTCAGTTTCTCTCAAACGAAAGCTTAGATGCAAAAAAATGTCAGAGCAAATCCCTAAAATTCAAATCCACCTCATAGTAAGCCCTGAATTACAATCAACCAATGAGCACAAAGTTGGCGTGGTCTCATCTTACCCTCTTAAGTAATACAAGAATTAATTATATTTGTTCGGGTGAGTGAGGCCATTCGATCGATATTGAACACGTGAGCAAAGAACAATAGAATTAGCCATTTAAACTGCGCGTTTTAATTGGTCAGTATGGGTCTTCTGGCTAAAGAAATGCTGGATCACAGTATATTTAATAAAAGCCTTACAAAAGATAAGTAGGTGTGCGTTATGAATTTTTGACTCCACAGAAATAGAAACTTGTATTTTAATTTAACCAAATATTTCATGGCTTGGAGCTAGATGAAGTGGTAATTGAAAACGTCTGTCTGAGGTTGATCTAATTGAAATGTTCCTATACAAGGAGAAACAAAGAAAAACTCAAAAATTTGAAACCACATGCCATAACATGGCCTTGGAGAATCCCATGGGGTGTTTTATTCTTGGTGATTTTAACGCGAAATGCACAAGCTGGTGGCCTGATGGAATAAACAATCAATGTGGTTTGATGCTGAATGACATTTCCACTTTTTACAGCTATACCCAGCTCATTCATCAACCTACTAATTTCGAGCCGAATAAATCCCCCTCTTGCATTGATCTTTTTTTCACCACACAACCAAACCTCGTTTTGGAAAGTGGTGTTCTTCCATCCCCGTCTAAAACTTGTCATCATCAAATTATTTTTGATAAAATTAAATTTGAAGTATTTCGGCCTCCGCCTTTTAAAAGAGAAGTATGGCATTTTAAAGAAGCTAGAGTTGATCTTATTAGGCTAAGTATTGATCGGTTTGATTGGCATGGAGCCTTTGCTAACCTTGGGGTTGACCAACAAGTGGAGCTTTTCACTGAAACTCTCTTAAGGCCGAGATACATTTGAAATTTTTATTTCGAAACTGTCTGAAATTTTTATTTCAGAAATATTTCGAAATACGTTTTCCATTGTTTCGAAATTAATATAAAGTCTTTCAGCATTATTTTAAACATGAATCGAAAGGATCAAAAAAAGGATCAAGCAGGATCAAATTCCATCGTGTCTGCTTCGTATTCACTCATTTTTATGTTTTCTTCTGTTTATCGCAAAAAAAAATGCACAAAAGCTTCTCATAAACGTCAAAATAATGCGCACCTGTTGTCGGCAGCTTTGAAATATAGAAAATTATACAAATCGATTTGCAGAATTTTCTTGCTCTGAAATACCTGTGAAAGTTTTGCAGCATGTCTCGAAATTAATTTCAGAGCAATTCGAAATACTTTCAAAAGCTTTCGAAAGCTTTCGAAATGTTTCAAAATAAAAATTTCAGACAGTTTCGAAATAAAAATTTCAAATGTATCTCGGCCTTTAAATATTTTTCGAAATTTTATACCTCTCGAATTAAAAACTTGTAAAGCTAAAGACTCTCCTTGGATGACAAATGATATAAAAATAGCTTTACGACGTAAAAATCGGTTATACAAGAAATACATCTCTAGGGGTATGAAACAGGAAGACAAAAATGTTCTCGATGAGCACAGTAGTCGCTCTTATAACCTGATCGCTTCTCGTAAGGAATCTTATTACTCAAATCTTGGCCACAAACTGAACAACTCCAAAACATCTTCCAAAGCGTATTGGTCAATTTTAAATCGGTTTATGGGAAGGTCAAAAACACCTGTAATTCCCCCATTACTTGTTGAAGATAAACTTGAAACTGACTTTCAAAGAAAATCTAATTTTTTTAATGAATATTTTTCTAGTCAGTGCTGTACTTTAACGAACAGCAGTACTTTGCCTCCATTTTCTCTCTTCACTAATCATAGCATATCTAAAGTTGTTTTTAACGATGATGATATATCGAAGATTTTAAAAGATCTCAATCCCAACAAGGCGCATGGTTTTGACTCTATCTCTATAAAAATGATTCAGATATGTGGGGATTCTATTATTCGGCCTTTGTCAGCCATCTTTAAAAACGCGCTCAAGTCAGGAACTTTTCCCGAAAACTGGAAAAAAGGAAATATTGTTCCTGTTTACAAAAAGTCAAGCAAGCAGCAAGTTAATAACTATAGACCTATATCACTACTGCCAATCTTTGGGAAAGTTTTTGAAAAAGTTATTTTCAATAACCTTTTTAATTACTTTCAGAGTAATAATATCCTTACAGATAAGCAATCCGGATTCAGACCTGGAGATTCCTGTGTCAATCAACTTGTGGCAATTACTCATGAAATTTATAAAGCTTTTGATGGAAATACCTCTCTTGAAACTAGAGGCGTATTTCTTGATATGTCTGAAGCGTTTGACAAAGTTTGGCATGATGGCCTTCTTTTCAAGCTAAAAAGTTATGGTGTTCAGGGAGAACATTTTAGTGTTCTTGAAAACTATCTAAAAAATCGTCAACAACGGGTTGTTCTCAACGGGCAACATTCGACGTGGAAGGATGTACTTGCTGGCGTTCCTCAGGGGTCCGTTTTGGGTACATTGTTATTTCTTATTTATATTAATGATCTACCTAATAACTTAGTCTCTTCAACCAAGTTATTTGCTGATGACACGTCCTTGTTTTCTATTGTAACTTCTATTGAAAAGTCTTGTAATGATTTAAACGGGGACCTCGATGCCATTAAGATGTGGGCTCATCAGTGGAAAATGTCATTTAACCCAGACCTCAATAAACAGGCTTCAGAAGTTGTTTTCTCTAAAAAAAGAACTCCCAAAATCCAACCTCCACTTCTTTTCAACAATGCCCTTGTTTTAGTTGTACCTTATCAAAAGCACCTTGGTCTAACACTTGATGGGAAATTAGCCTTTGATCATCATTTAAATGAAAAGATTGCCAAAGCTAATAGAGGTATTGGTCTTATCAAACAACTTTCCGGCAGCCTACCCAGAAGCGCTCTTGTTACCATGTACAGGTCATTTGTGCGCCCTCATCTCGATTATGCGGATGTAATTTATGACCAGCCGCATAATGATACCTTCTGTAGTAGGATTGAATCTGTTCAATATAATGCTGCTCTAGCAATAACAGGTGCTATAAGGGGGACATCAAGGGAGAAAATTTACCAAGAACTAGGTCTAAAAAGTCTCCGTGATAGGCGATGGTATCGTAGGTTATGCTTATTTTATAAAATTGCAAGTGGAGATTCTCCTCAGTATCTCATTGATATTTTGCCTGGTTATGTGTGTTCGCGTAGTGTTTTTCGTAGAAATTTATTTAATCGCATCCCATCACGGAGTAACTACTTTGCAAATTCTTTTTTCCCGTACTCGATAAATGAATGGAACAAACTCGATGTAGCAATCAGGGAATTAGATTCTTTGCCCTTGTTTAAAAAATCCATTCTCAAGTTTATTCGCCCTAAACCTTCTCCTATTTATAATATAATGGACTCTCTTGGTTTGAAATTGTTAACACGTTTAAGAGTTAGTATGAGTCACCTAAAGGACCATAAGCATCGGCATAACTTCGCTGATACGCTTGTTCCTTTATGTAATTGTGGACTTTTAGAATCAGAAACCACGTCTCACTTCCTCTTGCGCTGTAGTTTTTATGGTAACCAAAGAAAACTCCTTCTTGATAATATTATAGAAATAATTGGTGATATTTCTGATGAAAACCTAGTGCGAGTACTTCTTTATGGCCAAGAAAACACTAATATGGTCGAAAACGTATCTATACTGAATAACACAATTGTGTTTCTTAAAGCGTCAGGAAGATTTCAGGGACCTCTTTTTTGAGTTAACAGTCCTTTTCAAACCCTTCTCTTAAACTTTTTTCTTGCCCATTTCTTAAAGCGTTAAAAAATATTATATATCACTTATATTTTATTTTTGTTTATTTTGGTAGTTAGGTTTGTCTCGAAACTCGAATCCATATGATATGATTAAAGACCCTACAACTCTGGAAAAAATATATTGGGAATTTCATTTTGAGTTCCCCCTTTCCCCCAAAGTCAATGTTGAAGATTGTATTTGCCTAGCTGACGCTTGCAGAAGTACTCCAGGAACCTTAGAGGTAAACAAAATTGACTTTGGGGGAAAATGGGGACAGTTAAAAGGAGTTATGACCCCAAAAATAAGGAAAGAAGGCCTAATCGGCCGTTTTATCACATTTTTCCCAAATATTTTTTCCGGGATTGTACATTCTTTATTGGGATTCTGATAGAACAGTTAATCAAGAACATTCTTCGAGTTATTACACACAAATTAGCAATGAGTTTAAGTGGCTTAAAATGGTGTCACTTTATTACTGGTCGGATCTCCCATCAAAAGAAGTAAGCAACACTTCGAAAAAGGTTCATCCAGGTTTCTGCAAGATAACACTGGAAAACGTTTATAGGTTAGTTATCCACTGGGAATCTGTGTTTGAACATTCTAATCTGAGAAGATGAAATCAACTGCGGTGATTCCGAAGAGATTGGTGCAGCTATTCAAGCTGGAGTAGATAGTATCAGCTCCACTGAAGTTAAAAATAAACAGAAAAATCAAACGAAATCATTAGGAATCACATTTACTCAACGGCATTGCTTACGAGTTTAGCTGCGGTTGCCGGAAAGGAGGAGAACAAAATGTTTTGTTACGAAATTAGCACTCTTGACCACGGACCGATATGCGCCGGTATTGCCCGTGTCGTCAAGAAAAATGGTTAACAACTAGTTAACTACCTAACCTACATTGCATATGAAAAACGATAATGAGATATCCAATTTTTATTGAAATACTAAATGCAGGACGACGAATTTATAACACAAATACGTTCCCCATTAAATCATTTTTTAACTCGGTCCTTCAGCTTTTTGCTTAACTCAATCAACATAAAATCGTCAAAGTCCATGTCATTCTTGACTTACTAGTTCCAAAATTTACTTTGATATTTGCTGTCTCTAAACTTTAAGCCGCACATTCATCTTTAAAAATTCTTCTGTTTAAAAATAGAGAACTTTTGATCATCACAATATTTTGTTTACACAGGTTGATTCGATAGGGACTTTCGAATGGTTATAATTTTCTGTTTTCAGACAGAACTCTTTCGAGTTTTATCTCAAGTAAGCGAAATTTTAAAACCCTCATTTGTCGTTTATGCAAAATTATTCTTTTTTTCCACACTAGACGGTTATTAACAAATGCAATAATAAATCTTTGCACCGACATCGCACGCTCAGTCGCCACATGTAGCAATGAGTTTCCAGTTCTTATTTTTTATTTTTATCTAATTTAGACGGTTAACAAATTTAATAATAATCGATTACCCCGTGCTGTACCGAAAATATCACCCTCGCTTATTGCACCGAAATTAAAAGCTCGGTCGGCACCTTGACCTCGGCCGATATTTTGCGGTACATTCCAGGGTGACCAGTTAATATTGTATTAAAATTACAAAAAGCTATGGTCGGTATGTGCGAAAGGACTATGAAATGTGGCATGTAGTTTTTTGATCGATGTGAAAGAAAAAAAATAGTAGAGCACACCCAAAAAAATATAGCGCAATTGATAAAGATGTTGTCTCTGTCTTTAAAGGACGATAGAAACGTGGTAATCAACTTCTCTGGTGATACAGATACTGGTTTTAGTGACCGATGACACGAATGTTTGTGATGCCATCTACCATTGGTAGTATAAAATGAACAACATCTTTCACCAACACAGGTGAGAGGCCGGAGTACTCCATCTTTTTTCCAAGGTTCGACACAATTGAGGATGACATCCTCCTTATTTAATGTCAGGATGCTACACAACGTCAGCACCATATACAGTAAAGGAAAAAAAAGCTTTCTGAATCAGGTTTTGAAATGTTAGCTATCAAAGGCTATGCAAGATATCTTGGCAAAACAGAATAAGATAGAAGAAGCTGCTGTGAACTGCTTTGTGGATTCTTGGAAATATGATAAAACTCTCTATATAAGAAAGGTGCCTTTGGCGACTCTGAAACCTTACTTTGGTTTATTAAGCCATACTTTTTCTTCAAATTGATAAATTAAATTCTATTGCCAGATTTACAACCAGCTAAATTATAACCTTCAAACTTTGATGCATTCCGTCATAGACTCCGCGTTTACCTACAGTTTTTGTCATTTTAAAATCTAAACAAAAGTATTCATAAACTCTCACAGATACTCAAAAAATTATCATTGAGGTAAAAAAGTAAATGATTTATCATTTAGATTATACTAGTCGGTGACCCGTGGAAAAATCCACGTGTTCACCCGTCCTTTATTCACCGCAATTCGTATGTCTCGCTACTGCGGTTACCATTTTGCGTGACAGACAGACGCATACGGGTATTATAATATAGATACTGGAAAATACAGAACGGATCTTTTAAATTAACGGAAGAGAATTGAGGACTGAAAACCTGCAGCAACAAAGGTTTATGACGAGGTGAATTCATTATTTCATTGTTTCATCAAATTGTTATGATATTGCTGTTAAAAATGCAACAAGAAAAGTGGGTAGTTAGCAATCTGGTAAACAGAAGCATGCGTAAAAACAAAGTACATGAAGACATGAAATGCAAGTACCAAGTGTTCAATAGAGATAACTAAAAAGCAGCAAAATAACCAGTAACTTTATTCACATCACATATATAATACCTACCTCCTAGATAATACATAAATTTACACATGATACACTATTTAAATGTTTTTCTTCGCTGTTGAGCAGCGGCTGCCTCTTTAGCTGAATCAGGCGGGTGACAACATGCAGATGAATCCGTTAATCAAGAGAAGGAGACTTGAACTTAGCACATCAGACTATTCTCTTTATTTGAATATTGCTGGTGCATTTTATTTGTATACAAGCCAGCTTTTGATACTTGTTAAGTGGTTAACCATTAAGTGATTTAATGTTTATTTTAGACAGTACGCAAGTGCAACACGCTGTTCCGTTGACAAAAAATAGTCCAAATTTAGTTGACACTTTTAATAAAAAGGCAGCAAAATAATGGAAAGACAAAACAGTAGCAACACATTTAACTTCTGTTCTTCAGGCTAAAAACAACAGGTGTATTGTATAGAACAACAGAAAACCACCCTATTTGAAAATTAGTATTTCTTTAAAGAAAACTTATGTAGAATGAAAAAATATTATCTAATAGTGTTCGGATAATCCCGCGAAATTTATTATGGTCAACAACGCGCCCCAGATCTGAAGTCAAAAATAACGGCCTATGGACCCTACCCTAATTATATGTTTTTTAAAATTTAGGAATTTTGATATTTTTACTTTAGGGTCATATTCCACATCATTGAATTAGTGTGTGTGTTAATTTTTAACTTAATCCGACATGTGAAAATGCTGTTTTGGTGATATAAATGTTACGGTCAAAATCTTCTTAATTTTTGATTTGTACTAATAAGATTCTGTTTCAAGCAGAGTTCAATTAGGAAAAAATTAAAAAACCTGTTGTAACAGGTTATTTGTTTGCTGTATGAATCCTAATATTTCACATTTTATCAAGGTTTCAGGTGAGGATTTCAAAAATCACTTTTATTTTGTTTGAAAAAGTTTAGAAATAGCAGCGGTACATCAAAAAAAACTATTCGAGAAATGTATATTCTCACGAAACTTAAAAAAAATTAAAAGTTTGATTCACGAAATATATTTCATTAAGGTAGTCAAAAGCATAACTGACAAGTCAAGAGACTTTTCGTCATTCTCGTCCCCAGAGCTCTTTGAGATTAAAATCTCGAAAGTAGCTCTGGACCTGTCTGGTCACGTGATGAAAATATGCCACTATATGTGGCATATTTTTGTGACTCGATTACCTGATGTTGTGCTTGTAAACTAGCCGTTTTTAATTTGACTTATCGTTTGTGGGGACCTAATTGGGTTCGTGATTAAGCACAACTGGAGAAGGCGGATCTGACAGTACAATGGAAGATCCTGAAAAGAAATTTAATTTGATGATTCTAATTCCAAAGCACTTATTTAAATTTTTAAAAAACTTTTTAGTGTTTAAGCTACATGTAAATCTGAAACTTAGTTTCGTAGTCAGTCTCTGTTTTGTCGCTTAGGTGCTAGTTTTAGCTATAGCTATATAGCTAGCTATAAGTGAAAGTCTCACTATACGTACAAATTTAGCACACTAGTTAGCTAACTATTTATCCAGTATATTGCCGTTTTTAATCATGAGCTTATATTTTTAATCATAAGTTTAACCAGAGTGGCTTCTACTACTGCAAGACTCCGAAAAAGATGCCATCTATATATCAATAGCTAGTTATTTCTGTGAAAACTGTTTTGTTAAACCAGCCTAGAGCTTGATTATATAAGATGGATTGACCCATTTGTCATTAAGTTAACCAGCTGGCATAAAATAGACCACTATTAAAAATTTCTTTGACATTATATAAAGCAGGTCAACTCTCCTAAAGCCAGCTGGCTCGTTTTCCAACTCAGGATGAGTTGAATCGGTGAGTTGACTCGATTCATATAATATCACTTGGCAAGCCAGTGTCAGGTTGAAAAAGCAAAAGCATGCATATTGCAAGCTAAAACAAAAAAGAAACAACCATGTTATGTTTTAAATTTCTTATCAGTTTTATTTGGTCAAAAAATATGAGTATTTTCTGTATAGGGAATTTAGTTGAAGCAAAGACAAGAACGAGAAACCTTAGATTTGAATTAGCAAACCATTGGTAGCTAAACCAAATACTCATTGACAATTTTACGTTTATTTTGCTGGTTTGTTTACACCTTTGATTTGCTATTTTTTTAAAAACAGAGAACAGTATATATATAAATATAGAGTATAGGTAATCTTCGAGTCGGTGAGTTAGTAAGTTCGAAGTCGCGAGTTGGTAAGTTGGTGAGTTCAAAAAAAGTACGGCTGCCGTTATTCATGTGGTTATTTTTCCGGAAAAATTATTTTTTTATTGTTAGCACGTTAAGTTTTTTCGCGGGATCAGTCGGAAATAGACCAAGACTGATGCCTGATGGGATATGAGCGGGTGGCAGCTCATGAAGCATTTTGCGCAAAAGGCTGATCCTCCATGCGGCTATTTATTCTCCATATGCCATAACGAAGTAAAGATGAGCAGCAAATGTTTAAAGTGAAAACATGAATTTTATTTTTATTCTTCTGCAGAAAAATATTTTAGCACATTTTTTTGAGCATATGTTTATTATTTTGATTCTGATTGGCTGTCAAAGATTTGTAACGTCAAAAATCGCCAACAAGCGTTGAAAATGTTCAAACTGTTTTAACTCCTTTGGCGATCTCATGAGCCGTCATGTTACGCAATTTTACATGAAAGGCTTCACGTGTCTTCTTTTAAGGCTGCAGGCGAAAAGGACAAATTTACACAATGCTTCAGATATCGTGCTCGTATGATAATTTCGTCTTCTGTTTCTTCTCCCCAAATGGAAGCGCACTGACTGAAAATGGACCTGAAAAATTGGAAAATTAGCCATATTGAAGAAAATCCTCACTATGTTTAAATTCAAGGGGTAAAAGGTGATCACTGATACGTTTCTTGCTATTCGAAAGCATGAAGAGAAGAGATAAAAAAACGCCGTATTCGATTGAAGGAAACATACACAGTATTAATTTTTAATGAGATGAAAAAAAACAGAAAAATTTATATCTTTTTTACAACTCTTCACCACTTTTTCGAACTCGTCGCTTTGACATAATTGTCACTAAACACCTTTCGCTAATCACGTCTGAAGATATAATGTGATGATGATATAATTACCTCTTAAAATTTAAACTATACGGTGGAGAGCGACAAGGAGAGCATATGCATATTTTTCCGGATGTCGGCATTCGGAAAATTTTGCAACTCACCAGCTCACCGACTCACGCCTCGCCAACTCACCAACTTACGGCAATAACATTTATCAAACTCATAAATATATAGACCATTTCCTGGGTTGACTCTTCGCATAAAAAATGATTTTTTTGAAGCAGGTTGATCTGCCAACTGAGCAAATATGGAGCCAACCTGCATCGTATAATCAGGTTTGTGATACACAATAGACTAGCCTGACTGAATTTGACATTTCACAGAAAAGTTAGATTCAATAACTGATGTGCAAAATTTTTGCTTTTTTCTTGGAATAAGAGGCATGAATTTTTTTTTTAAACACTTTTGTAATCATCATCATCATCATCATCATTCTCGGCTTAACGGATGCCATAAAAAAAATTAAAGTTGAATATTTTTTCAAAAGAAAAATGATGACAGAAAAATGTTTTATTTTTATTTATATAATTTTTCAGTAATGGAATGTTTATATCAAACAAACATTTTCATCTTGTTTTGTAGAATTTATTTCTGCAAATTTTTTCGAACATGATTTTGCAGATATAGGGTCAAAATAAAAAAACATTACCCGAAAATGTATTTTTATTTATAATAACTTTAGTATTATGTAAGAGCACAAATTTTTGTAAAAGAGAAAAGATTTGAAAAATTTCTACTTTTGCGGATGATAAAAAGTAATGCAATATACAATGTATACTATCAGGTGCTTAATACAAGGGGGGTCTTAATAGCAGGGGGGGGGGGGTCGGAATTTTTTTTGAGAACCAATAACCAGGGGGGTTTATTAAACGGGTGGGTCAGAATTTTTACTGAGAGAAGAGATACATGTGTGATACAATATGTGATACAAAGTAGGTACAAATGCAGTGCCTAACAATCAATAAACGTAGTGCTAGCTTGCGTCAATGATGGTATTAAGCACCCGAGAGTACACTTTTGTAAAAAAGGAAAATAAAGAAAATATTGAAGACATAAACTTTTATATATTTTTAACGAATCCATCAATAAAATTCTTAAATCAGGAAAAATGGCTATATTATATATATCTTAAAATCATAATCCAAAAATATTAGCGGTCTTGCCACAATTTAAGTGTTTGCTCAGATTTTCTAATTTCGTCATTTTTTTTACTTTTTTATTAAAGTTTTGTTCTCTTCAATTTTATTTCATTAAAATTTATATAATTGTTGCACAGTCATTCTAAAAGTGACTTAAATCCGGCTTTTTGAAAAAAATATAATATATATGCTTTATATTTTGCTGAACATTTTCTACTAATTTTATTTTCAAACGAATTATTTTACTGCCACAATTTTTGGTTCTTACATAAAATATATAACTTTTGCGAGAATGCTTCAAAATTTCCAAAATAATAAGACTCTCAGTACTTGAAACTTGCAAAAGCTTATGCTCTTAAAGTTGGCACAATATGGTTAAATCACAGAATTTTTGAATACAAGTTTTTTCACTGCGTCTTATTCCACGAAAATAAGATAGCCTATCGTTTAACGTCAGAAGGAAACACCAATTTATATTTTTTATGGGAGAAGAACTCTAAAAAGATGACTTGCTATCTTGATAAATTTTTTGTTTTTATTTTTTTAGCAGGCAAAATAAAGCAATTCAATTGGCTAATAATTCTTTTTAGAAGATCTGATTGGTTAAAAAACTATTTGCCTGCCGAAAAAAATGTAAACAAAGTTTATAGCAAGTCATCTATTTAGCTAGCTATATACTTTCCAGACGAAGCTGTGAGTTTCGCCTGGCTTACTAAAAAACAATTCCCTACAACATGAATAAATATTTGCATAGCATGCAGTAGCTCTTAGCTAGCTAGTAGTGTGGGCCACATGTGTGTAACACTAAAAGTTAGCTATCTAAAGAATGGTCAAATACTAACAGTAATTGTTGTTAAAAGAGAAAGCCGAATTATGTTCTTGGTAGATATAGATATATATAGCTAGCCCTTAATATCTGCTTTAATTTCAGTCACGACATAATCAAAGGGAGCATATTTCGATCCTTCGTCTCTCCCGCCGCCATGTTTGTTTACATTTAAATGCTAAATACAATATTTCGCGGAAAAACATAGACCTCTAATAATAGGCCAATCAGAATCCATCACGTGACCAGACAGGTCCAGAGCTACTTTCGAGTTTATCTCAAAGAGCTCTGGGGTCGAGAATGACTTTTCGTTTTCTCCCTGCTTTGTTTATCATGGCCAGCGGCGGATAAGCCAAGCAGATAACATGCGCGACAAAATTAACAATTGCGCAACAATGATTTTCTATTGAGACGGAACAAAAAGTAGACAATCCCGAACAAAATTCCACCTCGTTCCCAGGGCAATTTTTTTTGCTTTTTTTATATCCGAGACAGCGCGAAGAAATGACCCTGGGCCAGGCTGGTCTGTTCCAACCTCGTTCCCAGGGCATTTTGCCTTGTTAATAAGTTAATTGCGGAAAAAAGGCCCTGGAACAGGCTGGTCACATGATCGATAATAATTTATGAACAGGTTGGGTCTGTTCTGCTATCTGATTGGTTTCTCAAACTTCTGTTAATTATGAAAATAAAATTCATTTATGCGTAACAAAAAGAACGGAAAAACAATATGGCGGTAAAGCTTCAGTGCAAGGGAAACGCAAGAATGTTTATGCTAATTTTTGGATTTATTTTTCTAAAAAATAAAATATTTGGCTTTGTTAGTGTAGCTTAACGTTTGAAGGAACCTTAAAACATTTAGTTATACATTTAGAGAGTGTTAAAGCAAGTTTCTATTTTTACAGTGCAGCTGGGGCAGCTTTTTGTGCAGGATGCAAGGTGTGACAAAGATTTGTTTACGTGTGATGTTAAGGTGGTGTTAGACTTTGGTATGACGTTAAGGCACCACGTACAAAGTAGTAAAAACACAATATAGGTTATTTAAAAGCTAAATTCCAACAAAACTAGTACATTGAAGTAAAGAAGAAATATTTTTCAAGACATGGCTAGAGCAGAGCGCTAGCTCTCAAAAACAACACAAGGTGATAATAATAATAATAACAATAATAAAAATAATAATAGCTAAGTCCCAAAGAACTGAAGTGACCAAATCTCGTGCTTTGCACCAAAAACGACTTTGAAATGACAGTCAATAAATCATTTGTTGTTGTTTGATAGTCACAAGGTGGTTAATACTGAGCATCTGAGTATGAACCTGGGGTAATCTAAGCCATAGACCGTTCTCGTTATGTTGTTGTAGTCATGTTCAGAAAGACGAGTCTGCAATCTGTACACAGTTGTAACTTGATTTGATTTCAGATTAACCAGTTACAGGGCTGTGCGAGTGCCGTACTAATCGTAGTCAAAAACCTTCTACTCTTCTTTGGATTACTATTTCATGCTTCGTTTTTAAGAGGAGATTCGATAAGAAAAAGTTTGCAAATAGTTGAAGCAGGATATGCTGTTATAATTTAGAATTTTTGAGCGCTCATTAACTTTACGCGTAAAGTTAATGAGCGCTCATTAACTTTACGCGTAAATTTTTGAGCGCTCATTAACTTTACGCGTAAAGTTAATGAGCGCTCATTAACTTTACGCGTAAATTTTTGAGCGCTCATTAACTTTACGCGTAAAGTTAATGAGCGCTCATTAACTTTACGCGTAAATTTTTGAGCGCTCATTAACTTTACGCGTAAAGTTAATGAGCGCTCATTAACTTTACGCGTAAATTTTTGAGCGCTCATTAACTTTACGCGTAAATTTAAACTGTTTTATTCAATGTTATAGTAAAAATAAAAATAAAAATCTGCGGCACAATAAAGAAATCAATTCAATCCCGAACATAACATATTGCAGAAGATGGCTAAATTTAAAGGTTTCGTCTCACAACAATTATAAACTTTGTTTCTATAAAAAACATGCGCACTCTACAGATTGCTCTTTATATAATTGAATATTTGTAAGACAATTTGTGTCTTGTTCTGCACACAAAATTTATTGGAAAACGGTTGCATTAGTCATAAAAAATAAATATGGCTGGTATAAATGATAAATCAGCAGAAATAAATTAATAGTTTTTTAAAAGACGATCTCGCATGGAAAAAAAGATGGTTTTTAAGACTGTTAGAACTAAGGCAAAAATGATTTTTGTTGCTGCCACTCCTGAAGTTCGGGTTTTCGCTTGGCAGGGCACTGCAAGCTATTCTGGTTTAGCTTCTCATCGACCAACAATAAATCTTCCTTGTCACCGGTAAGGGTATGATCAGTGAACGGTCGTTGCGAACGAGAAGAATATGGTCCGTTTTTCTTGTACCCTTCTTTGCATATCACTATTGATTTATCCACGGGTATAATGTAGGAACGAGGTTTTATTTTGCATGGCGGACTAAGATCTTCTCCTTCTGTCGATACCATGTTTGTCTCTCTAGACAGCATGGTGCGTTTCCATAGAAACTTGCTTTCCTTGTCTTTGGTTACCGCTTGTAAACACAATCCGGACCCGGCTCTTCCACTACAGTAACGGACATAGTTTCTACCATGTAACGGCTCTTTAAGGTCGCAAGTTTTGTTGTCTTTGCTCGTGATAATCATCTTAGCCCACTTTTTGATACCACATTTTTTCAATGGGTCAACATAATGTGGACCAATGACAAACAACGATTGACTGTATCTCACTTTGGCACCCGATAAAAACGCTTGACTAGTTCCCTTTTTACCAACCGGTATTAACTCAACGATTATATTCTCTGGCACCCAAATGCTATCCATTTCCGATATGACTGGCTTTTTCTTACAAATAGTGAGTTCATTGTCTGTATATGTTCCAGTTTTCACGAAGGAGGAACAGCAGTCGTCTAGACGTAAAAAGTAAGGCTTAACAACAAAATAAAAATACGTCGTCTACAGTTGGTAGTCAATTGTTAACCGTCTGGATTTTTCAAGCGGGCAATACGGGTTTTTAGGCATTCGGATTGGCTTAGCGCTCTTAACGACAGGCCGATATGGAGCGGTATTGCCCGTCGTCAAGAAAAATGGTAGCTTAAAATGTAAACAAGCACGAAAAACAAGTTTTAAGAAGCATTGGAAATGATTATATATCTAACTTCTACAACACATTTATCGATAAAAACATTTTCATAGGATAGAAACAACAACAATGTCAAGTTTAACAGTTAAAATAACCAGATTCAGCAACATTCCGTCTGGATGCTTCTTCAACATGGCTAGTTAACTAGCTACATTGTCCATAAAAACGATGATCTGATATCCAGTTTTATCAAAAAAACT
This sequence comes from Hydractinia echinata, assembly GCA_030067915.1. Classification (NCBI taxonomy): domain Eukaryota; kingdom Metazoa; phylum Cnidaria; class Hydrozoa; order Anthoathecata; family Hydractiniidae; genus Hydractinia; species Hydractinia echinata. Next base: position 2,127,125 of record JASGCC010000039.1, on the reverse strand, counting down.
AAATACAGGACGGCAAAACTATAACAAATACGTCTCCTCTCATTTTCTGACTCGTTTCTTCAGCTTTTTAGTAACTCAGTCAATATAAAACTCGTTAAAGCCCATGTTATTCTTGGCTAGCTAGCTAGTTAAAAAATTTAATTCAATATTCGCTGTAACTAAATTTTGGTTGAACATTCAACTTTTCACATTCCTCTGTAAGTGTCGAACTTCGTAATGTTTTGTTTACAAAGATTTATTCTATAGGGACTTTCGAATTCTGCATAGAATGTTTGTGTTTAGACAGAACTGTTTCGAATTTTGACCTCGAGTATTAACGAAAGTAGTGCTAGTGGATTATCTCTATAATAATACTAGTCGATAAAGCCCGTGAAAAATCCACTGAGGCAGGATAAAAATAAAATGGATCAGGCTTTATCGACTAGTAGTATTATAAGAACATTAAACCGAAGTTCTTTTTTTATTATCTAACTTAGACGGTTAACAAATATCGCCCTCAGTCATTGCACCGACCTCGCAAGCTCGGTCGGCACTTCGGGCGATATTTTGCGGTACAGCCCGGGGTAATCGGTTATTATTGTATTAAGGTTGGTTTCCATAAAGTTCTAAAGTCTCCAATAAAGTGGAACAACACTTTTCGCGTTGATGAAAAAAGACCGTTAAGTAAAAATGGTGTCCTAATTGAATATTCCGTTTGCACTTATCGTGTTCACTTGCACAAGAAAATTAGCTGAGAAAAAATATTTAAAGAAATACCTGCGCAGGCATTGACATAGTCTTTAGAATTCTTCTCGTCTTGAAAAAAATAATCATAATTTACATCCACTGCTGTGAATGATTTCATGTTTATGATGTCATCATCATTTGTGTAAATAGCAGGCCCAGGTATTTCCAACTGTTGCATTTTTTTACCATGTTTTTCAATTCCTGTAATCTTCTTGTTGTATGGTATATAAATCGAATGAATTAGTAAGCTTTTTGGGATTACATCGCCCTAAAATCGAAAAAAGAAGGTTGTAATTGGTGACTTTATTTTTATATTATTGCAGAGTTGAGTCTACCGCTACCACTCCATAAAAGACACCGCCACAAATCTTATGTACTTTAAAGGCAGAAACTTTTGCGTTTTTGGCGTTTTTGGCTTTTTTGCCTTTGGAAATTTCAAAACATTAAAACGCGAAATCATAACCAATTTAAAAAACGCGAAAGTTTTTTCACGCGAAAAATATTTTCTTTCTTCAAGAAAATTTAAGGCCCCTTCCTGAAATTCGTTGTTATCAAAAAAATCAATGCCACGTGGATGGATATTTTATTTATTTTTTGCTCATTCATGAAAGTTTTTCCACGTAAAAAACTTTTTCTTCGATTTGCGAAAGTTTTTCCGCGAAATTTGTTCCTAAAATCGAAAGCGAAAGCTTATTCCATAAATTTCGCGTTTTTTTCGATACGCGGAAGTTTCTGCCCGCGAACGTTTCTGCCCTTAAAGTAGTTAAATTTTTGATAAGCCTCCTATTTGAGCTACAGAACTGTGCAAGCACGAAGCTAAGCAGAAAGCTAAGCAGAAAATACAGATTTACACATATATTTTGTAACCTGTTTTGCAGAGAAGCACGGACCAGCCATCCTCTTTCCTGCACATAAAATAAATTTCTTGAATGTCGCATCATGTGTCTCATTCATGCTGCTAACATATGCGATATGAATAATAAAATCTGCTATGATTTTATGGCGGCCAGGATGCCCGAAAATTGAATAAAATAAATTTGTAAAATCGCCAAGTGCAAGAGGATCCAATAGAAACTCAAAATTTTCGAGGTCCTTATTAAATTCTTTGTGAAGTATATCAACAAGATCCTTATTAAACTTTTCAAAATCCTTTTTATTCAAATGAAGTTGACTCATGGCTGTGCTAAAAAGCTTCATTGCAATGATGTTTGTAACACCTATTACAGTGTTAAGTTTCTGTATACATATGGAAGCAGTTCGGTCATCTACAGATGTTTCACAAATGTAATCTGATTCCTTTATGGTTCCAATGTATATTCTTTTTGCTTCTATAACTTTCTCGAGGTAATCCAACGTTTTAGATATTCCTGGACTGTTATTTTTGGCTAGATTTTCCTGTATTTTTCTCTCAAGAGTTTCCAATTTATCTTGCAACATGGCTTTAGCTTCCACATGGTTGAAATCATCCAAAGCACTAAAAAGAAAACGATGCTTGGTATATCATGGAGGTATAAAAGAATACCTCCATGGTTTTATTATCTGAAGTCCAAATACAAGAATCAACAATTCGCAAATTGCATAATATTACATAAGACTAGAGTTTTTTTAAATTGTGTAAATCGCTTGAAGTTAATCTCTTTTTTAGTTTCTTTTTAAATCATCGCGTTTAGATAGATGTGAATAGACTTTCTATATAACATAGAAGGAAAAGGCCTACATTGAAAATTTCTTAAAACGCAGGACAAATGCAGGACAACAATTGCAGGACAGGGAGGACTGCTTACTTTGGAGAGCTTTGATCTAAAACCCTTCATAGTAAAAAAAATAAGGACGGGTTTTAGGTTTGATGGTCCCTAACTAGCCCTACCATTGACTAACAGCGTGACTATGGATTGACTGAAGAAAGAAATAATTTCTTTATTTAGGTGTCTTATGGGAAAACAAATTTATTTGCAAAAATATACTCCGTTACATGAAAGAAAAGAATTGGAAATAATTTTTTTGAAAATTTGGTAGAAGGCAATGGACGTTTTTGTTGTAAAAAATATTCATGAAGACAAGGTGAATAATAACAAAAATGTTTCGCGATTTCGGCTTTATGAAGGTACATTTTAGTCGAAATATTTACGGGGGACCTCTTAACTCTATTTGATCCTGGACAGGGTTTGTAGGCTTTTGGGTTTTTTTAAATAACTCTTTTTGCTATACTGATTTTTTGTATATATTTTATACACCCGCGTGCCAAATTTTTATATCACATACCTCTCTCAGAGCCTTTAGATATTGATCATTACTTGAAAGTAACCCATATATTCGGGAAAATTTAATAATCTTCGTTAAGATTATCGTTAGAACTTATAACTCACAATTCAACTTTATTAACTTTTCCCAGGGACTAAGTAGTAGTTTGAGTAATTTTTTAAAACAAAACAATAAAAAATGACAACTTTATTTCATTATGGGGAACCATTCTGTAAGTTTTAAACACGTGAATAATCAGATTTCCTGATTTGAATATCAGGCAAACCGGAGTTTCGGGCAATTTTTAGCCTTTCTTCATGCGAATTATGTAAAAACCGAAAAATATGTTAAATGAATTTTTTGTGGCTTTAAGCGCATACTGTACTGGTATTTTGGTCAGATTTTAAGCTCAAGCTGCAAGGATGCCGTCACAGAAAAAGTACTCTCTTAAGAAAAAAATTAATTGCTGCCATATTGTTCCTTTCATGAGGCATTATAAGTGTGCCAAGTTTGATTCAATTTTGAAAAACCTGTCAAAAGTTATGGATTACCTCCCGTCATAATATATTCGAAAAAAAACCCGGACCGAATAGTGTCTATTTTATACAGCTATCCACCTTGTTGAGTATAAATTATACTGACGGTTTTAAGGCGCCACAAATTGGCCGAAATTTAAACCAAAATTGTTGGCCGACATCACGGTTTGCAACATGTTAGCCAACTTTTTAGAATTTCGAACGCCTTTTTCGAATGTTTTTGTTCGAATTTTATTAGCATTTGTTAAAATGATTTATGATTTAAAGATACATAATGCACCAAAAGCGTGATTATTGTCACATGTTTGATTTTATATCATTGAAAAAAAGCCTTTTGTTTGTTTCAACAAAAAATATCTATTTTTGATAGAAAAAAGACGAAAAAGTAAAATATTAATGACAAGCACGAAAAGCAACTTTTCGATATAAATTTGGAACTAGAAGAAGAAGAAGAAGAAGAAGAAGAAGAAGAAGAAGAAGAAGAAGAAGAAGAAGAAGAATACACAAGGATACACAAGGATAAGGATGAATCTAGCATTAAATCTCAAAAGTTGCGCTGGGAAATGAAGATATCGAATGAATATTCAGTTTCTATAAAGCCAGACCTTGTCTTTGAGACATATTGATTCTAAAAGAAATGTTGGAGAAAAGGCTTTCAAGATTAAGGAAATATCCACTTTCTTGTTGGTTACGTGTTTTTTATCACCCAGGCAATTTTCGATACATAAATTAGCGAATTAATGAAAATTCAAGAATGTTCTTTGCTTTTTGTTTGCTTTCTGGTATAGCAAATCGCAACAACATGATGTTCAACATATTGATTCAAATGTTAAATGGGTGTACGGTTTACGAGCGCCTTTATAGACAGCGTTAAGGTCGGTTTTTAATTAAGGTCAGTAATTGTCGTGCAAATGTTGTTGTGTGGCTGCAGTAGAGAATTCTCTTTCTACAACTTGCATTATCTCCTACGTTGCTTTGTTGTACAATATGTGTTTCAAATAAAGCCGTAAAGGTTACTGTTGTACAACTGTTGCTCACCACTTAAGGTAATGGAAAGCGATACTTAGAGAGTTGCAACTGTGTTTATAACAGTCAGTGTTATTAAAACTCAAAGCAGTTCTTACTAACTTTTCAACTATGGAGGCTTCTGAAGTTTTGTCCATTCCTTTCTCAGCTAATTTTTTAGCGGCTTTAGTAGCAATTGTTCCAGTTATACCTGCTGCGATGTGTGGCACCATTGTCAATATGTTGCCAATGATATAGAGGGAAGCTAAAATTCATGTTGTTATAAATTGAGTAATTAATTGTGAGAATTCTGCACATAATAGATGAGTTGCGATCACATCCTGACAGGCAAAAAGCTAAATTGGCTTTTCACATTTATTTATAGATTTTAAAGGTGAGCGCAAACGCATCAAACTTGTTGTGAAACTACATAATGATGCATTTGACTTGAACCATCTTTCAAAAAAATTGTAAAAAGAAGAAAAAAAATGTTGTTTTATAGAGTTTGATGAAGTTTGTTTGCGAAGAAACTTTTAATCAAACTCATTGGTCAAACCAAGGAGGTTTTATTTCCCGCCCTTGATGTATTTGAGTCAAACATTTTCAACATAAATACGATTGAGTGTTTTTTAACGAATTTTGTCCAAAAGAGACTTAAAAGCTTCACCCGTAGCCAAAGATGGCAAAGTCATTGCTAACCTCTCATCTTGGTTTACCCCACCAAGTCTGTCTTGGCGAAATCAAATCAGAAAATTTAGTCAGTATGTATTCAAAGTCTGTATTGTCCATTCTGAACATTTCTCTGAATTCGAGTCGATCTTCTACCCCCTTAGTTCCTTGAAAATGTTATTGAGTGTCCCAATCTCTTGATTTTCCTTAATGGTCCTTCTCATCACCTGAATCCAAAAGTTCAACAGACTACAAGTGCTGCTAGATCAGCTGCCATTTTTAATTATAAGATGAATATTATTCCTTTGAATTTTTGATGACACGTGTTCGATAAAACAGTCGAAGCATGCTTACTTTTTCCTTAAGTTTTAATTTTACATAAATTGCTTTTAATGTTAATTTATTCGTTTTTTGCGATCTGTTGTATAGATTTTGCCTGTATCGTGCACGAAAATCACATTACGCCAAGCTGCAACTCGTCTATAGCAAGAAATGTATTTTACCGAACAACTTTCTCAAACTAATGGTAAAAAAAAAATAATGAAAATAAAATTGAAGATGAAAAAAACTAATATAAAAAAACAACTTTTAATAAATTTAAGCTAACGTTGGTCAAAAATTAAAAACATACCTGGTCTTAGAAGAGCAAAAAAGATAAGAAGAAAAGAAAAGAAAACGTTATATTTCACCCTGCCTTTGTTATATTAATTTTGTCTACGAATGTAGTACTTAAGAAAAATAGTAACATTAAAAAAGCTGAGAAAAGGAGTAACTCACCAGCACCCAAGTTGTAGCGGTTTATACTTTGAATTCTGGTGGCACAGAGTAGGTCAACACCTTTCTCAATACCTATAATTTTTGTAGACTTAGGATCGACTGAAACAACATACTGTTTGTCGATTGTTGAGAGAAACCATACTAAACGGTAAAAAAAAAAAACACGCAAAATCTTCATTTTGAAATACGATGTTTAAACGCGTAATTGCTCAAATAATAAATCAATATGATTTTTTTGGACACTAAAAATCTTCGTTCTGTTGTTCTTTCGCAGATTTTAACGTAACACGCAATGCCCTGTTATACAATTTTAGTTGTTGATAACAATTAATGCGAACGATATTTACACATTTTACCTCCATGGTTTATGACTTTGGGCTCTAACTCTAACTTCCTCTTCTCATTGAAGCGAGTGATTTGTTGCATTTACATATAAGTTTTTCCTGTTAAGTCTTATGAACTATAGCAATTTTGTTCAGATTACTTTTCATCACTGAAGCGAGAGATTCGTTAAGCTTGTTCATGGATAGAGTGACTTTTTATAAACAGTAATATTATCGACTTCCTATCTTAACTGGTGGAGCGTTAATTTGTTTATTTATTGCCAGTGAACATTTTTTAAGAATAATATATATTTGTTTATATCGACTTCATGCGAATGATACGCATTTTTTTAAAAAAAGCGTTAATTTTTATGTCAAAAAAAATGCTTTTTGTCTTCTTAACTTCGTTTTTGAGTTCCGGGGGCAATAACTTCGGAATGAACAAATAGTAAACGAATTGACTGAACAAATAATAGCATGTTTTGTGAGGGACACAATGCTGTAATGCTCTTCCTCACGCTTTACAAACTAGGTATATCCGCAACCCTCTCTGTAAATTCAAGTCAAAGAAAAACATATTTGACCAACTAAGTGTGTTCACACTTACTCACTTAAAGCGAATATTTGTATTAAATTTTTTTTCCTTTTTTTTAAATGCTCAAATACTTTAGTTAATTATTTAAAACATAATATACCGATCACACAATCACTCATAGTGGGTTTGTTCGGAGAATAATATTTTTTCCAATTTTAACGCATTCGGAATAAAAAACTTACAGTTTTTATTGTATTATTAAAAGACTCAGGTTTTTCTTTATAAGAATATAATGCAAAAAAAAAACCTTTGAAAAAACATTTACTTCTGCAACGAAGTCCTCTGGAGTATATTTTGAGTCAGAAAAAAATATGAGCCACAAGTTAAAACATTTCATTTAAATGTGAAAAGATTGTTATTTAGTTATAATAGTCGGTGGCCCGTGGCAAAATCCACGGGTTCGCCTGATTTTTTTATACCGCATCGCGTGCGTCTCACTACTTGCGGTACCATTTTGCGTGACAGACAGACAGACGTATACTGGCATTATAATATAGACTACTTAAAAATCTATTTAAAACAACTTAAACAAGCTTAGGTTAAGCAACTCAAATATAGGGATCACGTGCCAGTAGCTAATTACAAACTATTTTTTGATATATGACACCCTTTTCTAGAGCTAATGCAAATAACCCCCGTCACAGAAGTTTGCAACTTCAGTCGTTTGAGCAGTGACCGTGATAATGAACTTTAGCTTGCTTTAAATTTAGGCAAGGTTAAATAAACTACTGGTGCGAATAATTTTTTACTTGCACAAAAAGAAGTTTGAGAAAGAAGATTTTCACATTCGTAGAAGCGCAGCTACACTACCATCATGAATCTTTATAGGGTTTTTATCTTCATCGTTCTTTTATGCGCACCTGTTGACAGTGGGAAGTTTGCAGATGTTGTACGGAATGATGTTATACCTATGTTGAAAATCACTAATCCAAATATCAAACAAGAGTTACTTGATCTGGGTGCACTAAAAGACAAAACAAATGCTACAGAGGCTGTTGGAAACGATGCAGATGCATTGTCTACAAGGTTTCTTGGTCTTGTCAAAGGTATATCAAATACAGATTACGCAAAAATAGTTTCAAGTAAGTTCACAATTTTCTTTTTTAATATTTGATTAGTACAGTGTGTAACTTTAGTTTCCAAAAACATTAACTTAAATGCAATAATCTCTCTATAGCGGACACCACCAGTCCTAAAATATAGAGGTAAGTCGTTAGCCCGTGGAAAAATCCACGGGTTAGCCCGTCCTTTTTATACCGCATCGCGTGCGTCTCGCTACTTGCGCAGCTAAGCTACCATTTTCCGTGACAGACAGACGGACAGACGTATACGGGTATTATAATATAGATATAGGTTGTTTCTCTTCGACATTTGAAAATTACATCTGCTTTAGGCATAGTCGACATTTTCATCGTTTGTTGGCGTGCAAGTTTTAGACATAAAAAATTACTGACAGCTTGAATCATATGTGTGTAAGGAAACCACCCTTAATGATTAAGTCCGACAGATTTGCGGCTTTATTCTCGGACAGACATAACATTCTAAACATTTTTACTTTACTTGTGTTTTTTTAAAGTGTGTAATAGAAAATTAATTATATTTTCTTCTTTATAACGCTTGGCGCTATGTAAATTATCAGTATCACGTTTTTCAGGATTACTTTCGCACAGGCACATACAGCAAAAATTGACCATTTATCAAAGATAACAACAGTGACATTGTACAAAACGCCATGTGGAAACCACTATATGTAGCTACTCTCAAATCTTCAATTTTTTCAGCCCGGACGTATATTATTTTTGGCCACTCAGGACAAACTCGGGGCAATTGTTTACCTATCATAATTTTCCTGTTTCTGACATAAAAAGTATCAAATTGATGTAACGAACGATTATCACCTTGTGTTACTTACTTGCTATTAATCTAAGAAGATTATGTTTGAATCATTATTTCGGAAGTTTTCCATCCTAACCCCCTACGATTTAAGTCCCCTATTATTGGAGGCCCGAGAGTATGTAAATTTTAAAAAGAGAATTTTTTATCTTTAATTTTTTTTCGACAAATACATCTATCGGACAGCGTCCATTCCCCCCTCGTTCCCAGGGCATTTTGCCTTGTTGATGAAGTTGCAACGGCTCAGGGGCCACAAGACCCCGGGGACGAGGTTGCGTCCATCTGACGAGCAGTGTTTAGTTTAAGAGTTTAAAAGACAGATATCATGTTTTTTAAAGTTAGATTTTACTATGCTGGAATCATCAAGCCCCATGGTAAAATTTACTTAGACGAAGGAAATGATGACAGATTTTGATGACGTCAGCATTGTTGCGTTTATTGTGTAGAGCTTGATACACTAATCAAAATAATTCATAGGATCATATGCTTTCGACAAACAGTTACAAGGAAATATTAGTTTTTTTAAAGACGCCATCAACCTGTCAATTTCAAAATTGGTGGGTTGACAAATCTTTGGAAAATTTTTCCCCTAGTTACCAACGTAGAAGATGACGTCATTTATTTCAACTGGTTTCCAAGATATTTAGTCTCAAAATGTTATAAGTACAATGCAATGGCTTCGATAATCCTAGTAAACTCCAAGGTTTTGTAAATGTCAGAAATTTTGTAGCTGATGTTTGATAGACTTAGAAAAGAAATTCACTTTGCAAAAGACACAGATAGCTGCTACACATACATTTTTATAAAAAACAAGTTGTAAGGCCCGTGAAACAATCTACTTACAGAAGAACAATGGGAAATTTGATGACGTCAGCAAAAACCTGTCCATATACAAAAGTATATTCTTGGTCCGATTTTGAAAAACGGTTATCAAAGATCATCGTTGACAACACCATTCCAACGATTTTAAAACGGGCTGGTGACCTACCTTTAAGGAATTTGACCAATTTGGGTCTCAGGTGGTTCCTAAATACTAACGCGAGGGATGACGTCAGTAATTTCCAATTTATTCGCCGTTAAGGTGCAACGACTTCACCAAAAATAATAAAGTTATTTCCGCCAACACCAAAAAAAAAGCTAATTTATCATTCAACAAATAATAGCATCCACTTTGGGAAAGTCACAAACACAAAGACACGGGAAAGTAGCGTATAAGTTTTCCGAATTTTAGAATTTTGATGTTTTGACTTTAAGATCATATTTAGCATCATTGAATTGGTGTGTGTATAAATTTTCAACTTAATCCGACATATGAAAATGCTGTTTTGGTGATGTTAATGTTACGGTCAAAATCTTCTCAATTTTTGATCATCAACTTTCAGGCGAGCATTTGAAATAGCATAAAGAAAAACTAATTCGGGAAAGGTGTATTAAAATGACTTCCTTTAGCATTAAATCCGTTCAACAGATGACTCATGTTACTGACATGTATGTATCTTTGAAGTCCCTAAACTTCGGCCAAACCTTCAATAAAATTTTTCAGATTGTCGTATCAAATATCAATGCGAGAATTTTTTTCAGATTGTCGTATCAAATATCAATGCGAGAATTTTTTTCATTTTAAAGCACACCCAAGTGTCAAGCGATTTGCTTACATTGTTTGTATCAAGAAAAAAGTTATTCGCGTGGTCAAGAAAACGAACGCGAAGGCAAAGAATGTAATAAAATTGCATGTTTTTATATAAGAACGCCTAAATTTTAGATTTGGATGCGATCAACCTCGTCCCCAGGGCTTTTCTTCTCTTTCTGACAATCGCCGTCCGAGATTGTCAGATAAAGAAAACGAGCCCTGGGGATGAGGTTGGGATGCGATTGGTGTTTTTACAATGTTTCTATTTGTTTTGAAATTAGTGATTATTATGTGAAAGAAATAGATTATGCCAAAGCTACCTTATTACAAAGGTATATCTCTTAGCACAAATTGAGAAAAATATAATTTTCAGCTAAAACTGTTTCCTACACTTAAAAAACTTCAAGCTAAGCACGTTCTAATGTTCTTAACATTAAATGTAAAATCTCAGCTTTAACGTTCTTATAAACAAGGTTCTTAAAATGTCTACCATTAAAAGCTTATTTTTTATAAAAAGCAAACTCGTTCCCAGCGTTTCTAAGGTTGTTTTTTTATTGGGGGACGTCCCAATGAAAAAAACCTAAGAAGCGCTGGGAACGAGTTTGTTACAAAAAGTTGTTAAAAAGAACAATTGGACAATTTCGTACCTAGAAATTTTTGCTGGGTACAAGGATGTTACTAACTACCTTAGTTATTTTTTTTAGCTGTATTTAAATTAACAAGTACTCTATTGGTCACAATTGGTCAGCCAATATCTGGCATTGTTATCGCCGTACTTGGTGTAGTTATTACCAAAGTGATTGAATATTTCCAACCTGCGTCCAAAAATCCCCTGATCTCGTAGGTAGTTTTATCTTTCTTCGTTCTTTTAATTCCCAAACTTAAATGTATCTACAATATATTCAAAACTTACAAAATGGTTCCCGTTGATTAAATGAAGTTGTGTTGTATGTTTGAAGTTCTAAAAATAATTCTATCAAAAGTTGTAATATTTTCCCAATTATAAGGATTTCGTAGATATTTTTAGGGGTAGTTTCGGGTAATAGCCAACATCTAAGGTCCGGAGAGGTATGGGACCTTAGGTAAAGTTTCAGGATCTCTTTACCTTTTGCTTTCTTTTACATATAAATACAAATGCAGCAAATTCCACCACACGCTAATTTGATTTATTTATCTATATTATTATATTTTTTATATTTATTGTATTTATTTTTTGTTATAGAGTCGTCAACCAGTACCGACACAGGGTAGTTGCTAATGAACTGGAGTTAGCGAAAATCCACATTACAAGAATTAAGGATATTCTTGCTAAATCTGGAAATAAATTGGAAGAAGATGAATACGAAGAAATCAAAGAAAACATGTTTGAGGCATACATGGCTAAAAGACCATTCATCCGAAGAGCAGAACCAATTTGCTTCGATCCAGCATATACGGAAGAACAAACAAACAATGTGGACAAGGATATAAAAGGCAGGTATAAAAGACATAGGAAAGACTTATTCAAACCAGACGTTGAATTATGTTTTGCCTACTTGCAGGATGTGATATCATTTAATACCGAGTTTGATATACTTCAAATACTAATCACTCAAAAAGTTCTCGGTTCAAGCGAAGCGATACAATTAAACGCAGAGAAGTACATTAAAAATAGTTTTCGCGAAAGTAGGATTTTGGATTTTCGCTTGTTTAAGCATTTTTATAATCCCATCGGTCAACCTAATTCTGAAATCATGTTCCAAATCTTCGAGACTCCAGGCAGACATCAGCAGTTACGGGAGTATGTCTTGGCGTTGTATAAATATTTCAAATATGAAGATGCTGAACGAAATGAAGAGGATGATGAGGAGCATTTAAACAGTTTGGAATATTTGGAGAACTTTGAGAAAATTGTAGTTTGCAGATCACCGAACTTACATGCAAATTGTTTTGCTTTAAATGAGGTGAAAAAATAGTGTTTTTTTGGTTTCCAATAAAAAAAAACTAGTTTTATCCTTTAGAAATTTATCGTTTAAATTTTCTTTTTTCTCTTTAGACAACTGGAGTGCTACCTAATAAGGAAGACATCAAATCTATATTTGTTCCATATTCAAAAGTGATACAAAAGATCAAATTCCAAAAAGGTGATGACAAGGAATTTTTCATACCTGGTATAATGGCAGTTAATTCTGACTTGGAGAAAGTAACAGAAATAGTATTTCAAGCAGCTCCCACAGATGACAAAAAAGAGGAAATACGCGCCAAAGATTATGTGGTGGCTTGTGATCGTAAGACTTTTTATTTTGTGCTTTGTAAAAACTAAAGGAATTGACTCACGAAAAATCTAATATATTAACAAACGGTACTACTACTGCCGTGAAAGTGTTTCTTCAACCAAGAAGCTTTGTTGCCAAAGGTATTGCGCTCAAGATATCTATTAAGTAAAATACCAGGTTTTCATACCCCCAAAATTGTGCGAAATAAGTTAATTCTTTGTTCGTTAACATTTCATTTATTTGCTATTTCCCTAGCTTATTTTCTTTTTATTTATAATAGATGAAGATTGTTGTCACGTGTTTACTAAAACGAATGGGGACGAGCAGATAGTTGACAAATTTAAGCATATTTGTCCCAGTGATTCTACTTTCAAGAACGGGATAAAACGAAGAAAAATACAATCCCTCTGGATTCCGCCAAAGAAGAGAGTTAAAATACATATTAATGTGGATTCTCTACGGTTCGTTGGTCCGCATTTTATAGCACTTGATTGCGATTTAAGTATATTCAGGGGATTTTCTATAACGAGTACCGACCTGCAGAGTGAAGACGTCATCCAATATTGCGATACTCCAAACGGAGGAGGAATGTGTCTTCAAGCCATTGACCGAGATTGGCAGAATCGGCAACAGCATTTTAAAGATGTTCCTTGTCCATTTAAAATCAAATCATTCATTGTTCCCCAAAAGAAAAAAGCCTGTGCTATTGGAAGTACTGAGATCCAAGAGTTACCTGGAAAAGCTAAACCCATTTCTACTGAATTCAACAGAAAAAGAGACAGGGTTGCACTGACGACTCCTCAAAAGGGCGGACATTTAGATTTATTCTCGCAATACAATAGTATATACTTGACGGAAAAGGAAACAAGCTGCTTATCATTAACCAAAACAACTTAGAAAAACCATTATTCTCGTACCGAATAACCCCCCACCCCCTCCCCAATGCTAATTCTTGGAATTTTTTCAACCCCCCGAGGAATTAATTTTTGACGTGAGCATTTTTGTTTACCTTATTTATTAACTATTAACTTATTATTATTGTCAAAATTCGCTTGTATTAAATTAGATATGGTTAATACAATGTTTTGACAAAAAAATTCATAAACACCTTTAAAAATTTGGCCCAGCTGTTCCTATTACCTTCAAGATACACAGTAAAAATGTCGTCTATATCATTGTGGATATAGTCTTATAATTCATTATGGCGGGTTAAAATTTGACTAAAATCTACTATCAATACCAAGGAAGTCTACCTGGCTTTAAAGGGGCTACGAACCGGTTAAAATGCTCACATTCCGTATATCCCGCGCACATATTAAAAATCCGGCAAACGCGTTTTGCGCAATGAACAGACCAGCGCACTTTGCTCGCTGGTTCAATATTTTTTTCCGAAAAGTATAATACAAAGAAATATTTCAGCAAGACTCATTCTGGATGAAAACATGACCAAGGCTAAAAAAGATAAAAATTCTAGATATATCTATATGTTCGAGTCTGTAAATTACATACATGCCGGAAAAATAGCCTTTTTTGTTCGACTTTCGTGTAAGTCACTAAAGTCGAAAACCAACAGCCGTTCCGTAGCCCCTTTAAATCCTGATTTTGAATTGTAGCATTAGAATATTATTGTTTTACTAGTGTTTCCCGAATAGATACCGAATAAAAAAACAGCGATAGTGAGCGAAATTAACCATAAAATTCATTGTTCTTTTCGTCAAAACGTGTTGTTGTTAATTCAATTCAAGCGGGAATAAATAAAACCAATATGTTTTTCATATAACAGTTGACACGTGCTTAAGGGAATAATAAAAATTAGTTACCCGTGACTTTTGTGTAATAAAGTTTACATCCTTACACAAGTATCCGAAGTCTTAAGGCTAAGGCTAATCTCTAAAATATCAGATCCGAGATTGTGTGGAGAATATATAAAATGTGTTAGAAGCGATGGATGTTTTCCGCATTGTTAGCTTTTTTATAACTTCTATACAAACTTCTCACAAGAAATGCTTGATATAACTCATTGTTGTGCGTGTGCACATAGAAAGTGAGTTTTAGGGGAGTGATTCAAATTGTTGAGAGGTGCCTGCTATAAACTGTTCGCTAATTTTACCGTCACTTGATCCTTTCCTGAGAAACGTTCCTGTTGTGGAGTGGGTGCCAGTTATAAAGGATGTCCCTTATAAGGAGGGTTTATAGTAGAAAATTTCCTAAGTTATGAATTTCATCCTTATACTCAAAGCTAAGCAGAAAGGGTAGATTTTCTTCTTTACTGTCTCTGGCATGACCAGGCGGGATTTAAACCCACTACCTTCCGCACTTGAAGCAAACACCGACCTTTTTATATAGATCTTGTAACGGCACTCGATACTTGAGTATATGAGTGGAATGACTAATTAAATAACCGTGAACAAGCTTTTTTAACGATTGATCTTACCCTACCACACTTGCTCTCTTGTTTGTGAAATTTTTACATCCTGAGAGTCAAAGGGGACAGTAATCTCACAACATGTGGCAATGATATCATAGTCCAAGTTGGTGATAGAAGTTAAACAAAAAATAAAAAATATCTGCAGGAAGAACTGCAACAAATTGTGTAGTACTTTAGCGAAAATGATCTGGTTGGTAAAACAAACGGTTGGCGACTTGATTTGACATACCCAACCAGTCAACAATATCATTAAGTAAATATATAGAAAACACTGAGTTTTAAAAAAAAGATATTTTAAGAGTAATTTTGAAGAAAGTGGGCGATAAAAATTACTAAACTGTTACGCTGCTTCCAGCTCTTCTAGCTTGTAGGATTCTTAAATTTCTGATTCCACAAATTCTAACTTATTGGAGTACAGCTATACCAACCCACAGAAGAAAAGGCTGAGCTCTCTTAAGAAACATGCGGTAAAGAACATTTTACTGTACGAAAGGTGAATGAGCAAAAACATTAAATTGTCTGCTTACTTAAAAAAAAGGAAAGGAGAACGTTGGAAAACTCCTCTTTTTACACTTAAACACGCTGAAAACATGCTCATCATCCATTGTAACTGCGTCATTTAATATATCCCTTTATTACCCCACGGTTGAGTATTTTCGAATGTTTACGTTTATTCGAACGTTCTCGGAACATTTGATTGTTTTTTTTCTTTCACGTGACAAGTCTATATGACGCCGTATTAACCGACATCAAAACAAAAACAAAACAAGAAAGTTAATTTAAAGTGGTAGAAAAATGTCAATTACTCCTTGTTTTCGTCTGGTAGACGATAGTTTATTTGACGATTTAAGGGGGTAGGTCTAGAAAAAAAGGTGGAAAATTTCAATTATTTCAAAAAAATTATTTTAAGTCCTGGGTGGGCCCTCTACATATGCTGTTGTCTTGCTGAAAAAAAAAATCAAAAAAATTGATCTGTTATAGCACATTTAGTGTTAGTTGTTGACTTCACTTTTCCCTAGCAACGCCCTTAGCGACCAGGTAAACTGATTTATTTCCCCTTTTTAGGACAATAGGAATGCCACCATTAATGCCAATTGAAAAGGTTATATCTCCCATGTCTCCCGGGTCTTAAAGTCATACTTCGTAACATCAAATATTAGTTAAAACCGTTTGTTTACCAGCCAGCAAGCTACAATCGTTGCCAAAAGTAGTTGAGACAAATGCAAAAACTGACCATTAGTGGCAGAAAAGGCAATAAATACAGAATTACGACTCTTTTTATCCCCTCCCCCCTTTACACAATGTTGGAGAGTCATAGCAGCAAACTTCTGTCTTCAAAAAACCTGATTGCAACATTGTCTGGGGGGTGCGGGGGTGAAAGTGTGGAAATAATTCAAATTTCAAAAAGTGTCTCAACACTTTTGGCAACGATTGTCTCTAAAAATATTAATTTCACGAGAAAGGTCACCTAACCGGGACCAACTACCCGTGAAATTGTGCACAACCAATACATAATATTTGGAGAGCTAATGCATGAGACCAAAAATAAATATCAATACACCTGATGAAAAACTTTATATTGGTTCCATAATGGTGCCCATAACATTTAAATATAAAAAACGTCATAAAAAATGCCAAATAAGAGCATTTTGACACTGTTTACACCATTCAAAAGGCTCAAAATCAACTTTTTCCAAAAAATTAAACAACTTTATAATATTTAGTACCAATGAACATAAAAATGTAGTGTCAGGCACACTCCAAACTCCATTGATGCATTTAATAAACACGACCGAGTCGATAAAACCTTCGCACAAGGTAATGCGCCATCGGTCTCCAAAGGCATTTGCTGCATGGAAACTGTACTGAAAAGGGGTTAGCACCTCACCTTCTTGTGACGGATGCTTTGCAGAGTGTCGTTTCAAGGGCCATTGTCATTACCAATAACTGGGTCTAAAAAAACATTCCGTTTTAAAATTATTCTAATATGGTAAAGTGCTGATGGTAAACTGTTACAGTTTACCGTACAGTTTACCACTACGTATCCATGCATAAAAACTATTTTACTGGTAATAATTCCTATAAAACACTATGTCACCTTTTAACGGATAGTTAGCAACATTTCACAATTAAAATTAGCACGGTAATGCCTTTTTATGTGAAAAATCCGCACAGTTTACCGTTTTTTTTATTAATAGAGAATATAAGTATTACTTCTTATAAGTAGTTAAAATGGTAAACTGTTGACATTTTCCTATACTGAGCAGTTTAAGAAGTTTTTTTGTATTGGTTCCATTCCCTGTATTAGAAAGCATGTCAAAGCACCTTTTTTAATTATATATTCTGCATTGTAGGTTGTACACTAGTTAATTTGTACGGTAAACTGTGCGGTAAACTGTATACACTTTACCATAGCACTTTACCATCACAGTCTGCTCTATAAGGTTTGTTTGCTGGTTCGCCAGCTTAACATTTGCACTTAAAAAACCATTCATCTGCTTATGAAAAACCATTTTAGCAAACTTTTTTACGCCAAATATGTTTCAAGGTACAGCTGTGTTTAATATGTCAACATGTATCGCAGCAATAAACAGTCCGGAACCAAGCTTAACATATCAATTAATATCTAAAAGGTTGCTAATATGCACAAATAGAAGATAAAGGAGCATTTTTAGATGCAAAATATTAAAAAAGAATGGTTTCAAGTCATACTTTGCCAATTTCCACCAAAAACGGCTAATTTCACACAGCTAAGTCGCCATTATGGATTTTTTTTATTAAACAAATTGCGCAGAAAGCCCTTTTCCCCAGCACCTTACACCCTAAATTTGATAGGCAATAGCAGAGTGGATTGGCCGTAAACTCCATTTAAATTTTTAAAATCTCAGACAATCGTTGCCAAAAGTAGTTGAGACAAATGCAAAAACTGACCATTAGTGGCAGAAAAAGCAATAAATACAGAATTACGACTCTTTTTATCCCCTCCCCCCTTTACACAATGTTGGAGAGTCATAGCAGCAAACTTCTGTCTTCAAAAAACCTGATTGCAACATTGTCTGGGGGGTGCGGGGGTGAAAGTGTGGAAATAATTCAAATTTCAAAAAGTGTCTCAACACTTTTGGCAACGATTGTAGCTTCTGTTTGTTGTTGTTTTAATTTTCTACTAGTACATATAGCTACCTCGACACACACTTTATTTTACACGTTTGATTACTATTAAATATAGTATGAATAATACAGCAACTAAAGGAGAAGGTTCCAAGCAAAACTTTGCAAGAAAGAAGAAAAGAAAATTCACTGGAAACATTCATACACGCCGCCAAAATCAAAGCACTCCTGATCTACAAACCCCAAATACTACTCCAAATTCGTGTTCTGCAAGTGCTAGAAAGTTGGTGAGCAATTATGTCATTTATTGGTTAAGTATATATCTCAATAAATGTCAGAACTAAAAGATACAAATAGGAACAAATGGTTAACTAATAATGTACAAGAATGTGGACACTCAACATCCCCCCCCAGCCGGAAGTAGTACTGGAGGTTCGAAGTCATTGTCATTTAACTTCTACGAAAGTCTTCATGGAATCGTAACTTCAATTGTTCATTTCGTAATCTTTTTGCCACCCTGGTGGTCGTCTCTCGCGTCTTGGTCTGGTGGGGGGTGTATGCGAATGAGTTTGTGATGATGCAGCTGGATCAATTACGGGCTCCTGGACATCACCATTATTCTCGACTCCAGTGTCGATGGGGGTGGAGTTCTCTTCTGCCAACAATTGATTTGGTGAGGGGACTGAACTGGTTGGTTCGTCAGGTGTAGTGAGGGTATCAGGCGATATGGTGGCAGTGGGGATGGATGGTGGCGGAGAAGCAGTGGTCGTTCCAGCCGGAGCTGGTGGAGTCGCGGAATGACGTACTGGAATATCAACCACGGAAACTGGGCCAACTCTTCGCAAATATTTTCGGTTGCGAAGGGTCAGTCGGTTGGAACCGAAGACCTTGATAACATACTGGTTGTTGTCAGAGGTCTGAACGACGGTCCCAGTTTTGTCCCATCGGGTGGGGAATCGACCAGTCTGGTTCTGTACTCTGCATGTGTCGCCTAGAGCAAGTGGGTCGATCTGACGTGATTTGCAGCTAAGCGTCTCCATTTGCTTCACAGAGCGAGTCTGTAATGCCCCCTCCCTACGTCTCCACAGGTGTCTCCAGGATGGTTTTACGGAGGCACAGTCAAATATCTGCATTGGTGGCTTGACTGGTAATACATCTCGAATAGTGCGGCCAAACACAATTTCAGCAGGCGATAGCTTTGATGTCGGGTCTGGAGTATTCCGAAATTGAAGGATGGCTCTGGTGAAGCTTTCAGAGTCTATCTCCCCGTCCGATGAGACGTTATCCCGAAGGAGTCGTTTCATTGCCTTTACTGCTACCTCGGCACGGCCATTAGAGCCGGGGTGATATGCGGAGGATAGTCTATGCTGAACACCCCATCTACGGATGAAATCTGTCGTTTCTCTGGCCACAAACTCGGGTCCTCCATCGCTGCTTAGTTCGTAAGGGACACCAAAAGTGGCGAACGATCTTTTCAAAGCACGGATTAACCCTTTTGCCCCGGCAGTTGTCGCATTGTGTTCTACTTTGGTGATGTGAGGCCAATTGCTGAACCTATCTACGGTTACGAGATATGAATATCCGTGGAGGTGGAAGTAGTCTGATGCAATAGCCTCGAACGGCGAAGTTGGTACAATCGGCGCGATTGGAGGTAGGTTTGATTGACTTGGGGCTATCTTCCAGCAGGTGTCACAGCAATCTCTTGTTCTCTGAATGCAGAGGGAGATTCCTGGCCAAAATACTGTTGCTTTAGCTCGTTCTGACATGCCAGTGGTGCCTTGATGGGCCGAATGAAGGTTATTGCATATTTCTGGTCGGAGCAGTGGAGGTATTACTATTCTGTCATCGTACATAATGACTTGATCAATGATTGATAACTTCTCTCTGTATTGCCAATATATTTGTAGTTGAGGTGGTAATAACGACATCTCTCTCGGGAAGCCATTTATAATAAGTTCCTTGAGCTGACACAGGTACGGGTCCACTTGGGTTTCACTTTTGACCCTCTCCCAAGTGACCGCTTGGATCTTGTTGAGGGAAGCTTTGGTGGCTGCGATGATTTCTCCTTCCAGATGATCGGTGGTAGAACATATCCCAACGTGCTCAAGGTTCTCGTTGGTCCATTCTTGGCAATTTTTTGAGGAGGCGGCAGGGTTACGTGATGTCGCATCCGATGCTGGGATCAATTTGCCTGGAATGTGAATAACGTTGAAACGCCACATGAGTGTTCGCTGCTTCAGGCGGAAGATTCGAGTATTGGTGATATCATCTAGGGATCGATCAGAGAAGATCTTGGTTAATGGTTTGTGATCTGTAGCAATGATCAGCTTGTCGCACCCGATAGTGAAGAACTTGGTGTCTTCGAGTGCCCAGGCGATTGCGAGTGCCTCCCCCTCGATTGGGGCGTAACGTTGCTCTGACGGTCGAAGAAAACGTGAACCCGCCAAGGTGATTTTCCAGCCTCCCTCACAGCAGTTGGGAGTGTCAGAAGCGCAGCCACAGTACTGTTGCCAGAGCCAATATCCGATCCCAGTCCTCGACCAATCAGGGCTCAGACATGTTTTTCGTTGGGGGTCGAATATACGTACTCCTTCCTCGATGGCTTTCACTATCTGGACTTTTGAGTTCTCGAATGCTTCCTGGAGCTCTTCAGTCCACTTGAAGGGCGTTTTAGGGCTCAACAATGGCTTAAATGGTAACATTTCATCGGTCAGCTTTCCATAATGCGATACTTGATTTACAAGTCCGAACCAAGCACGCACATCTGCAATCCGTTTTGGCGTTGGGAATTGTTTTATAGAGTCTAAGTACTTGTCAAGCGGTCGTACGTCCTGGGCGGTGATGTAAAACCCCGCGAATTTAATGTCTTTCTGAGAGAATTGGAATTTTGTTCGGTTTAACACAATTCCCTCTTTTCCCATCAGCTCCAGGTAGTCAAGCATTCTCCACCAATGCTCCTCTAGTGGTTCGTCCCACAATGTAGTATCGTCCACACATTTGGTTTTGCGAGGGACATCCGCAATGATACGATCATATCGATGTGTGTATCCGTCGCCACTCGCTAGATAGCCCTGTGGAGCCACACGGTATCGATAGCGACCGAATTCCGTGATAAATGTCAGAAGATGTCTATCCCCTTCTGCAACCGGTACAGAATGATAACCATTCCAGGCGTCTGTTACTGATCGATATGTACCTGGTGGAATCATCCGTGCCTGCTGGAAGGGTGGGACGGTGTGGTGGGTGTCTCGGAGGCAGTGCTTGTTGAGGGATTGGAAATCAACCACACGACGTGGACCCCCGTCAGCTTTTCTTATCCAAATTGCACGGTGACACCAAGTGGAAGGCGTGTTTGGTCCAACTTTCTCGATCACTCCAAGCCTCACATCTTCATCCAATTGTTGTTTGACTGCCTCGCGCCAGTGGATTGGTATTGGGGCAGGAGTGTGGACAGCTATTGGTGGAGCACCTGGGTCTATATGAATTCTGATTGGTGGGCCAGACATCATTGGTAGAGGCTGGTGGGTACACTTGTTGAAGGTTGATGACGCGAATCTGTCAAGCAGCCACTGCTTCATTTTCTCGGTGTTCTCCTTGGTTGCTTTGAAGGGTAGGGTTGTTGGGCGAACCGGTGGTGGCTGCCTCCTTAGGCAGTCGCATGGAGGTGTTACGCCTCCTTGGTGGTTGGTGGCTGAGTTAACTGCGGATCGAGCTGACGCACCAATGCTTGGGAAATCTGGACTGATGATTTGCAGATTTTCCATGGCACGTCTGCTGAGGTAAAATAATTCTGTCGAATCTGTGATGTAGACCATCTCCGCTGTCTCTACACGGCAACCCTGTCTATCTGCGCCAGATAGACGAGCAAAGATTGCTCCGAGGACCTTGATCCCTTCATTGTTGGCTGCATACATCTTCTGTTTGACCGGGACCATATCGCGTTTGTGAAAACCGCACTTCAAGAATGTTTTCAGTCCCATGAGGGATGATTGAGCACCTGTATCTGTAATAGCATTCACCCTTGTTGATTTAACCTGGTGGTACGGGAGGTTCAGATGATCATGGTCAGACTTGTTGGTAAATATGCGAAGTTGTATGGTAGGTTGCGGTTTTGATTCTGCAATCATCCACCCATAGGTTCCATCAAAGATGTGGTGGTCGATGAGTTGCGGGTTATTTTTGGAGGAGATTGTGGATACTATGGAAGATGGTTTGGAGGGTGTGACGTGGACAGCTTTGATAACATCGAATATAGCTCCGGTAGTGGGCTTGCCTTGCGGTTCTCCGTTTTCCGGCCATCTGTCTTTCCTCCAGCAGTCTACACATAGTTGAAACTCCTTCAATACTTTTTTTGGTCCCTTGTTACGCAATTTATAACGTTGGATTGTCTTATGGCATTGCTTGCACTTTGATTTTTGAGCAAGTTTCAACTGAACATCCTTAGAAATATCAGAGTTTATTGCATTGGTTTGGTGGTGTCGATCTGGCATGGCTATGGCACGAGCTGCCATCTCTTTGTTTTCAATTATGGTTATTGTATCATTAAGCGATTTTGCATCAAGATCTGGTGCACCAAGTACTTCTTTCTTAATTTAAGTACGTAATTATATCAGCAATACCTGATATAATTACGTACTTCACCATTTCGTCAGTGTAATCCACGACCTGGGTGCAACCTGCGCGAGTACAGTTTTTATTGAAGGCGCAAGTCTGTGCCTTTCCTTTGACTTTAGCAGCAAATGAGCGTATCGGTTGTCCATGATCCTGACGAATCGAAAGGAAGTCAGCTCTCCGGACGCTTGCAGCTATCGAGATCACTGCTAGCTGTTTTATCGATGCAAGTAACAATGTCTCAGTTGCGGTTGAGATGTCTGGGACGTCTTTAAATAGCTCAGTTTCAAGCTCCGGGTCGCAGCATTGCCATAAGTGGGTGGTCAATTGGGTGTTAGGAATATCCGTACCTCTTTTGAAGAGGTTCCACTTCTTAATGAATGTGTTCCAGTCCTCCTCAGATGTCTCTTTCCGAATGATGGGTCTGTCAATCTTTGGAGGTCTTTGCTTGACTGCTGCTCCAGCTGGTAATGTTGCATGTGTGTGACTTATCGCATGCAGGTTGAGTTGAGCCGCTGCCAAAACTGGTTCTGTATCGTCAGTCGAGTAACCACATCCAGCCAGGGGGCACGTGACGGCAGGCATGTTCTGATAAATACTCCTTCCAGTAATTAGATACGTTCTAACATGAGCAATTATGCCATTTATTGGTTAAGTATATATCTCAATAAATGTTAGAACTAAAAGATACAAATAGGAACAAATGGTTAACTAATAATGTAATGTGGACACTCAACAGTTGGCCCCTTTTATAAAAATAAAGACTGTAGATAATGTCAACAAAGACTATTTTATGTTTGTTAATTTTTCCATTTTGAGCGAAATCATAGAAAGTCTCGCTTGTCCGGAATGTAGTTGTGCTATCACGACTTTTGACAATTTGTCCTCGCGAATGGTTTTGCACATCAATTGGAAGTATGTTGCAGTGTGTGCGAGTGGAGGAAAACATTTTATACATCTAATGTGTGCAGCAAATTTGATGACAACAAGAAGGATGTACAAGGAAGGAGAACATTAGAGGCCAATAGTCGTATGGTAATTAGTTTCCGAGAAATTGGACGAGGACATAATGCAATGAAAAATTTTAGTCGCTGTATGAATTTACACTGCATATCAGACACTCCATTTAAAAAATTGCAAGCTGATGTATCAATGGCATATGACAAAGCTGCTAAAAAAAGTATGAAACGTGCTGCAAATGAGATGGTACAAGTTTGCGAGGAAAACGACCCACCGCGTAAGTGCATCAAAATTGATGGAGCGTGGCAGCGTCGTGGACATGCTTCCCTGAATGGATTTGTCGTTGGTGTTGTAGACGATAAATGCTTAGACTATGAAGCATTGACAAAATTTTGTATGGGTTGCAGAATGTGGGAAAATAAGAAAAATTCTCCAAGATACAATGCTTGGAAAGCATCGCATGTGTGCAATATCAACCACACACAGTCCTCTGGAGCAATGGAAGCAGCAGGTGCGGTGCAAATATTTGGGCGTTCGATAAAAAAGAACAACATTATATATTCTCACTACCTTGGAGATGGTGACACTTCCTCTTTTAATCAAGTGGTAAAGTCTGATCCTTATAGAGAATATGGAGTCGTACCTGAAAAGTTGGAATGTGTTGGTCACACCCAAAAGCGAATGGGTACCCGCCTACGAAACTTGGTGAAAAGCCATAAAGGAACCGCAACCCCTCTTAGTGGAAGAAAAAAATTGACAGAAAGTATTATAAAAACCATACCAATTCTGCATACTGTTGTATGCAGAATTGGTATGGTCTAGCAATAAGGAATAATACTAACAACATTTATGCCATGAAAAAAGCAATTTGGGCAATTTTATTCCATTGCACTGCCTACACAAATTCTGAATTTCGTCATCGATTTTGTCCTCGTAATGATAGTACCTGGTGCAAATATTGGTATGACAAACAACATGGTACATCTAAATATAAGGATCATATCAATTTAGACATTTGGATATCTGATCTACTGAGGCCTATATTTACTGCACTTTCTGATGACTCTCTTTTGTCCAAGTGTTTGCATGGTCAAACCCAAAACACGAATGAGAGTTTCAATGCTGTTGTATGGACTCGCTGTCCCAAAAACATTTTTGTGGGCAAACAAACTTTAGAAATGGCAATAAACTCTGCAGTGTTACATTATAATGATGGCACTGAAGGTGTTAAAAATGTGTTGAAATCTTTTGGGATATCAGGAATGGTGACAGACTCAAAATCTAATGAGCACAACATTGAACGCATTCAGCGCCAGGAGGTTAAATCAGGAGAAAAGTTCAAAAAAAGAAGAAAAACCCTTAGAAAAATTAAAAAAAAGGACATGCTGATAAAGAAACTCAAAATGAAAAGCCTTCATATGTACCAGGAGCTAATTCATAATTTGTTTTGTTGTTTTTTATATCTGCAGTAGTTTTCTTTTGCGTTTTTAGGGACTTCATATTTTAGCGGAATTTTTGAACTTTGTGACGTGATATTTTTTGACAGAATTATGCAATTGTTCTGAAATTTTCACAGTATCTTTAACATCATATAAGAGCTCATTTAACGAAGAATCACCATGTATAAACATTATATATTATGAAAATCTAACTATTTACTTTTTCAAACATGAGTTTTTTTATTAATGATGAATAAATTATGCATAAATTAAAATTTATTATGAATTTATAATCTATTTTTCGTTAAATGATAGAATGATATGTAACCAGCATACCTTGAAAAAGTCATGTAGATACCTATAGTAAATTTAAAGATATCGTGTTTTAAAGTTTCCTTATTTTTGAGCAAAGTTATGCCGTGAACCCGGGCTATCGAGGCAAATTTTGGCAGAAAATTTTTTTTTCAAATTTTTTAGCTGTATTTATCAATTAAATATATTTTTTAGGCAAACAGATCTCTTTTCACGGAAAATAGGTTTTTTCTAGACCTATTAAATGAAACAAGAAGCCCAGGGGCTTGAAGATTTCCGCCATTAGCCTAAAAGATTTTAAAATTTGAAGTTGATCTTGAAAACGGAGAATTATGGGGTAAACAAATCATTGAGTATTCTCAATTATTATTGTAAAGGGCCTAATACACTTGTACAATATCACTGAAATATCACTTATAATATCAATATAATTTCTTAAAATATGTTTAAAATAGAGTTATAATTTCTTACAATTTCTTATAATATAGCTATAATATGTATAATTTCAACACCTGACATGTGCGTCATAACCTCATAATTTGCTGCATGGCTATATAAAATCAAACGAGTTTGATTTTAATAATATTGTTGGTGATCTGGTTTCGAATGCCTTTTGTTTGTGTGACAATAGATCTATTATCTGCTAACGTTGTTGTGGCAACGATGTTATGAAATTAAATGAAATTATAACGATATTATAACAAATTATAAGTATATTGTAGAAAAATTATAACTGTATTATAGAATATATTTAATGATATTATACAAGTGAATCCTGGCCTTAACTAACCTGCAATGTTAAAATACAACTCAATAAATAAAAAATAAAATTCATGAATAATTAATTAGTTCTGCTGAATATAGCTTTAGTCTACGTGCTTGAAAAATTGTACAGAAAGAAATGACGTAACATCAAAGATGGCGCATTATAAGACGATCTTCATTATGCTACACTGCACGAGCTTTAGCTTTCGATAGCATATAAACTTTAATAAAGTATTGTTCATTGGATAATAAAACAATCTGTTGCACTGTTAGGATTCTTATTGGCTTAAAACTCATTTTAGCCTCGTTCTCAGAAAAAAATCTTTAGCCTGGATAAGTTTCGGGCGTCCAGCCTAGCTGCGCTGTCTCTATCTATACCTCTATCTCTCTATCTCCTCGGCGATTTTAAAGATTCCGCCTTCGCCTGGCGGAAGTCAATAGACGAATTCATAGCAGGACAACAGTCAAAAGCTACAAAATATTAGGCACAGAAGAGATCTGCTGGGGACGAGGTTAAACTGTCGTCGCCATTTTCAGGCGTTCAAAATATTCTTTTTTTATATATTCACTGTTGTCGGCAAAACTTTTGCTGTTCTATTTACAGCTTTGGTGCTCTGTCAACATTCAATGCTGTGCTGGAAAAACACTGCAGCTTCTTCTTACTGACGTCATGGTTACGTTTGTAGTAAAAAAAATGTTTCATTTGGTTACTTGATAAAGTTTTTCAATGTCCTTTCAAGATTCCCTTTTTCACATTCACGTTCCAAAAAGCGAAAGAAAAGGTCTAGGAATTAGAGAAAAAAATTTAAAACAATATTTTGACGTTGGAACGAAAAGTCATTTAAATTAGTGAAATAGAATAAAGGCGGGGGCAAACCAGTCCAACATTTCATCCAACATTTTTTTCCCATGTTGGATGAAATGTTGGATAAAGAAATGCATGTTGGATGAAGCAAAGTTTTAGGTTTTGTGGGACTGCTTTTAAAAACATTCGAACGATAAAGAGTTCATTCATTCCTGAAAAACAAAATGGCGGACGGAAGGAATTCTTCAGTGCTGCTTATGTTGCTGAACAAACTCGTCGATTCAGACGATGAAAAACCAACCCGCGGAAAAACAAGAGATTAGATACAGAGGAGGGAACAAAATGGATATTTTAGTAATATCATTAAAGAATTGAAGATCGAAGACAGATTCGGATTTAGGGAAATGTTTCGGATGGATGTGGGGGGTTTCGATTTCCCCTTTAATGAAATATCCCATCTGATATCATCAACGTTCGAAATTCGCTGGATTTTTATATGTTGGATGAAAAGTACCACCAAACCAATCCAACATGAAAATTCACGCAACTCAGATAGAGAATTCCTTTGATCTTGCCGAAAATGTTGGATGAAATGTTTGACGGCGATCAAACTTCATCCAACATCGTTCAATACGATTTTTTTCTTCTTTTTTGAAAATTTCAAATTTTTTCAAAATTTTGAAGTGACTCAAACCAACATTTCATTCAACATCACAAAAATTGCATGTTGGATGAAATGTTGGACTGGTTTGCCCCCGCCTTAACCAATAAAATTACAGTAGTCGGAGGCGTGAAGAGCATCATTTATAGCCGATTATTGAGACTTTGTGCCTTCAGTTCTAATCTCGCCTGCAGCTTCTGTTTTCCATTGGTTTAAAGATCTATCACATATTCGGAAGGAGATTGCTACTGTAAAATGCCGCCATTTAGAAACGAATTTATTATTCTGTTTTAGCCTTGCATGTGCCTTGCTCTAATTTGCGGCGGTAGTGAAATGAGAAATCAATAAAAAATTTTGATAAAAATCTATGTTTCGTTATATGTTTAAGACACGGGCACACTGGCAGAAATATGTACTTTCCTGAGAAATTTAATTACTACAAAAAAACTACTAAGCATTTGCCTAGTCTGGTGTTCCAACTTTTAGGGTTGATTTATATATATATATATTATAATTGTTAAAAAACCTATTCTTTTATCTTTGTGTTCATTCCTCCTTTCTTTTTGTGGTATCCCGAAGGGATTTGTACCATTAGCAGAGCCTTTCAGGAATGGTTGTTGATGGTTAGCTTTAACTATTTGAATTAATCTTTTGCCTGGTAAAACCGGCAGGGTTCGGATATTTCATGGCTAAACCTGAGAATTACAAAATCATTTTTTTTTTTTTTTGTTCTCTTTCTTTTTTTGCCGTTGAAGAATTTACAGTTTTCTGTAAAAATAAAATACAAATCTTAAGCTATTATATCGTATAATCTAAAGATAGGATTGCATATGCTAAAAATATTAGCTAAAGAGGTAAAAAATGGCAGGAGCGAGAAGAAGGCTATAATAGCCTTATCGCCAAGCCCCCAACCTATATAAAAGGTTAGCATTGAAGATGATGAGGAGTTGTGTTATATGTGTCGTACGTTGTAACTGTCGTGTGTTCTAAAATAAATATAGATTGTCAGTAGTCAATAGTTTATGTCTTAGTTTATGTTTGAATTCGTTAAGTGATGTAATAGTTTTCATGTCGTTACTGACACATATTATTAAATACTCTTGGTTAACATATTGTTTTCAAGCTTAAACATAAAAATAAGAGTTTGATAAATGTTTAGTTGGTATACATTCAGTACATTGAGCTTTTTTAATAACTCTCTGGAGTGAGTGTACCTGTCAACATTTAAAATAATTCTCCACAGATGATTGTTTTGTAATCTGTACTTCCACCGTCAAAGGAAATGTACTGTTTTCTATTGGATAAATAACTTTCAAACCACCGAATGTTTGAGTTGTTGATACCATAGTTTTTGAGTTTTTCTAGTAGAATTTTGTGATCTACGGTGTCAAATGCTTTGCTTAGATCTATAAAAATTCCTAGCATGTACTTGTTTTCGTCAAACGCTTTTGATATTTCATTAACAAGTTTAACTATTGCATGATCAGTAGAATGACCTGCTTGAAAGCCAAATTGATTGTCGTATAAAATATTATTAGCAGTTAAAAAAGAGTAAAATCTATTGTACATTATGCGTTCTAGTATTTTTGAGAAACATGGAAGAACTGATCTTGGTCTATAATTAGATACATTAGTCATTTCGCCTGTTTTATATACTGGCAGAACTCTTGCAATTTTAGGTTTTTCAGGAAAATATCCTTGCAGCAGGGAAAGGTTAAATATATGCATTAGTGGAATTTTTATAGCATTTTTTGATTTCTTAACAACGTTACTATGGACGTCATCAAAATATGGACTTTTATTCGATCTCTTTGAATAATTCATTTTCACTTAGTTCGTTATTTTCCATTTGTGTGTTATTAACAGTGAGAAAGGATTTAAAACTCAAATTGCTAGGTTCAATCTGAGATGCCAGATTTGAACCCACTTTTACAAAAAAATCATTAAGCTCTTCAGTTATTAGACACTTATTCTCGATTTTATTTCCATCAATATTCAACCTTTTTGGAAGTTTTTCTTTGCTTAATTTTGTTTTACCTATTACTTCATTGATTATATCAAAAACTTTTCATACAAGCGCTGTTTCTTTTTAGATGATTTTAACAAACCTTTGGTTAACCAAGGGTTTAACAAAGTTTTAGTTTTAACAAATTTTGTTTGTTCTGTGAATGCCTGATCATATTGTTGTTGAAATGTTTGAAGAAAGATTTCATAAGCTTTATCAGCGTTATTGTTCTCTAAAACAAGGCTCCAATCAACACAACACAGGTTCCTACTCTTCCGATAAGTAAATCACTTATCGGAAGAGTAGGAACCTTTTTTAATGATTTTGTTTGGGTATTTCAAGTTATGTCAACAGTATATTCAATGTTCTTTACATTTGAATATGAAAATGTGTTATAATTGATGTTTTTCCTACAATTTCAGGGCATTTAACTCATGTGGTCGATTCCCGTAATATATATATAAAATTTGTTTGTCGTAACGCACTCGCAGTGGAATTGTATGAACGTGCATTACGGGTCAGTGTGTACTTTGCACTGTTCTTGATGTTGTTGTTGTTGTTGTTGTTGTATTAATATGGTTAAAAAAATGTTTTTTTGAAAACAGCTCTGGGTACTAGAATGCTTATTCTGCAAACTTTTTAATAAGCGCTTAGTAGCTAAATAATCGTTCAGTCAATATGAGAGCACACAGTAAATAGTTCAAAAACCAAAAACATGGAAAACAGAAAAAAATGTTACGTAGGGAAAACCTAAGGATTTCTCTTTGTAGTGTTTTCTATAAAAAATTTTGCACTTGCTGAAAAACACATGCGTTTAGAAATATTCACAATTTTAAATAACTTGTATGTACGGAACAGAAGTGCTCTGCACCTCGACTCTCGTCGTAAAAAGAAAACCTGGAGACCAAGCATTATCAAAAAGTGAAAAAGAGTCCTGGGGACGAGGTTGCTTGGGGACTAGTAAATTACTTAAAAAATTTCTTGATAGCACCGTTGAGTATAATATTTCGCTTGCGAGCATAGGGAACCTGTTCCCGTTCCGCAACCCTTTATATATTGATTAATAGAAAAATGTGCCTTTAACAAATTTTCCTCGAAAAATTTCAAAAATTTTAGACGGACTTGTATCATTTGGTCGCAGGGGCGGGAACTCTTTTCACACTCCGTGCGGTGTGGTGAATAAATCTATCCCGCGGTTTTGAAATTATGTGGAGTGATAAATGGCAGCAATGAAGCAATGAAAACAAAAACAACAAGGACGCAAGGCTTGCTTGCGCTTTTGTTGGGATTATTGTGGATTTAATCTTCTCCAGCTTCCATCTTTCCTGTTCTATTGTCCTTAGAGTTTCTAAAAATAGTAGGTGCGAAAACAGCTAGATATTTAAGTGGCGAGACTAAAATATAATAAACCTTGTAGCTGCTGGCTAGCTGCATGAATACACCTCTTCACAGTTGAGTTAAAGTAACATACCCTTATTTTATCCAACTCAAGTTATCTGTACAACTAGTTGCACCGTACTAATCATCTTAAAACCAATTTAGAAGACATAACTTTAATATTAAAACTGAAAACGACCTTTCCTTTTTACCAAAAATACCCACTGCTGTGGTGGGCTGGCAAACGTGTTTGTTGTTGTTTTCTTCCATTTCTGCGCAGTAGCCTCCACGCAGATTTTGCTCATAGCCACATGGCATTGTTTTTTGAAACGACTACTTCATGTATTACTACATATCATATAATGACTGTGAACACGTGTATTGGCACTGGGGCCATCTGGAAACAAAAAGAACATGAAAAGATAAAACATAAAGCTTTTGATAACGGTAGATAGCTATAGAGTATTTAGTCATGTCATTTTGTTTTTTTGACACTGTGTTTTAGGTGGTTGTAGACATTCCAAATACACTAAGAAGTACAACTAACCTCTATTAAATTATTAGGAACCAAACTTTTCATATTTTATAGATGACTTATCAATGTTTATGTTCCGACCCGTATTGACCTCTTGCCCCGTATTGACAGAATTTTGGACTCGACCCGTTTTGATGGGAGTTGACCCATATTGATGGAGTTAGCAAAGTAATATTTTTCTGCAGGCGCCTTTCAAAGCACATTAAAAACCAACTTCAAAATGCAAATAAACTACATTCCTCTGTATTTTTCAACTTGCAGATATAATAGAATAAAATTTCAGCAGTAAATAAAGACCCAAGTTGACCAAACACCTTCTAGTCACTATGGGACAATATTTATTGTTGACCCAAGTTGACCAAACACCCTCTAGTCACTATGGGGCAACATTTATTGTTGACCCAAGTTGACCAAACACCCTCCAGTCACTATGGGGCAACATTAATTGCTGACCCAAGTTGACTAAACACTCTCTAGTCACTATGGGACAACACTTATTGCTGACCCAAGTTGACCAAACACCTTCTAGTCACTATGGGACAATATTTATTGTTGACCCAAATTGACCAAACACCTAGTCACTATGGGACAATATTTATTGTTGACCCAAGTTGACCAAACACCTTCTAGTCACAATGGGACAATATTTATTGTTGACCCAAATTGACCAAACACTGTCTAGAAACTTTGGTCAACTTGGGTCAAAAACAAGAGTTGTCCCATAGTGACTAGAAAGGATTTGGTCAACTTGGGTCAGCAATAAAGGTAGCCCTATAGAAAATAACAAGCAGAAACATGGTAAGACTTTTTTATAGCAAGCATTTGTTGCTGCGTCTTTTAACATATAAAAGTATATACACTTAAACATGTATATATTGCCCTTGGTATTCTTAAATAAACACTGGTCTGATAAATAGAAGATCCAGACAGGATTTGAACCTGTATATTTGTGTCTTCAAATTAACAGAATACCAACTGAAAGCTGGATCATAAACACTTTATAAAGTTCTGAGCTGTTCAAGAAAACAAAACACCAACACTGAAGAGTATTCCAGCCTTATGCATTAAAACAGGCCTATCCATAAGAAGCATGTGAAAATTCCTGTGCATGCAAACATGCCAATTTCTGGGAAATGAGATACCTTAAGTGGATAAATTTTGGTGAGTATTTAATTTGGTGAATGATTAAAATGGAATATTTGGCGGCTATTTAATTTGGCGAATACAAAAAAATGTTTATTTTGGTGGGAATTTATTTTGGCGAATGACACAAAGAAATGAATTTTTATGTCTTGAAATGTTTTAAAAAAATAAGAATAAACGTATATTTAAACACAAGATTTACCTGTAACAATCAATCCTTTTTATACTTGTATTTATAAAACTTGTTGTAAATATAAAAAAAAGTTCGTTTTTTTTGGAAAAAAACATTTTTCTTTTTTTAATTAAAATTTGACGGGGATTTAATTTGGCGAAGGGTAAATTATATGTTAAATTTGGCGAGTATTTACTTTGGCGAATAGTCAATTATAATTCAATCCTCGCCAAAATTTATCCACTTAAGGTAATAGCTCTGCTAGTTCTGAAACAAGTTTGTCTAGCTGAGTCACTACATCACTGCACATGCAAATTAACAATTTCTTTCTTATTATTTATACTAAAACATAAGTAAAAGATGAATAAAAGACTAAACATTCTTTTAACCTTGTTGTCTAAAAGAAAGAATGTAATGTGTGCTGGTGTTCGATAATTCATGACAGTGAAGTTCCTTCTATGTGTACATCAAAAATAATTTTTATTGTGTACAAACGAGATTGGCGCTAAAGTATCAGGAGTTTTTCTGTCTTTAGGTACATATAGCTAATACATCCTGACATATGGACAAGTTCTGTTGCAACCATTTTTGAAATTTTTATATAAATATACTGGTTAAACTTAACCAAGGAAAGTTAAAAAACATTCAAGACTCAAAATATTTGGGATTATGTCTTACTTCTGATTTTACCCTGGGCAGATTGTTTTGGGCTAGAAATGATTTAAAAAAGCTCAAACTATAGCTCTAATAAGCAAAAATCTATTCTCCTGGTCAGCAAATATGACGTGATACTTTTCAACCAATTTACATGTCTGTATTTTTTAGGGTAGCCATTATGAATTGAGGGAAAACACGCTGTTCACGCAGTAACCTTTTTATAAATAGGGGCTGAATTTTCAAACTGAATCTTCAAACCTGTCATATTGTGTAGTTTTAGGTGTGTTTTTGCTAATTTAGCCTTTACTTTAATTCAGATACTTGTAGTTCTTGTTTAATTAAAGCTTCTTCTGTGAGAGTTTGACCGTGAAAGGTCCATGCTTTCCCTCAACTGAAAGTTGTACCATGTGACATTCTGACTGGAAGAATTCAAGATTCATTTTATAACCCTTGTTATCAATCCAGCCACTCTCAATAAGTTTAAAACCTCACTGACTATTGTTTGAAGAAATCAATGGGAAAAGGCATTTGGTAGAAAGTTGTAGCTCACTAGCATCTTTTTACATGCTAGACACATGTTAGAAGACCCCTTAGTTAAAATGTGAACAATGAAATCTGTCTGTAGTTAGCAAGCTTAAGTACTCTAGTAAAATAAGTCACTAACTAGCTAGCTACAGACAAAAATACAACGTTAGCCAATCAGATAGGTGGAACAATCAATCGCTGCTGAAAAACTGCCTTAAAAATACTGTACAAATAACAAGACAACACAAGATAACGGATACTACTTGCATCGTGGCATGGCTAGTGATAACTGCTTTCGCAGAAAGCAAGACGAAGTGCCTGACCCGACCCGCGGTGGTAGAAGTTGACCCATTTTGACCATTCTTGATTATTCAAAACCTGGGTCAATTTGATTTTTTTGCACATGCACAAGCATTCCTGTAAATTTAATTCTAGTTCCTTCTGGATCTTATGCTACTCAAAAAATCTTTAATGTTCATTAAAGCTTGGTTTTCACTATGGGCTAACGATGAGCTAACCATAGTGCGCATAATGTGTTAGCCAATTTTACTTTTTGAGCTGAGGATACCTGATGTATTCCTTTTACGTTCACACTATGGTGCATCGTTAGCTCTTTTGTAGCCGAATCTAATGCGAGAAAGAATAAAAAAGAAAGGTAGAAAGAAAGCCCTGTTATTATTACTGTTTCAAGGAAGATGGCGTAGCCTTGAAAGAAAGAAATTAACAAAATTATGAAAAAGGAAACAACTTTGGGTCAGAAAGACAGGGAAAATCTATCACCCTGAACGCCAACTCTTTTTTCTCTTCAAACGTCATTTTTTTAATTTTGTCAGCCATTTTAGTTTTGAAATGACCTTTCACAACGAAACATCTACTATTTTTAAAAACATAAATCGCTTTGAGCATGATTTATGTCGGCTTAGCTGAAAAAAAAAATATCAAAAATTTTGAATATCAAAAAATTTTTAAAATGACCTTTTACAACGAAACATACTACTATTTTTAAAAACATAAATCGCTTTGAGCATGATTTATGTTGGCTTAGCTGAAAAAAAAAATATCAAAAATTTTGATTTCAAAAAATCGGCTAACAATGAGTTTAGCTGTGAGCTAAGCAGGTGCTTTTACGTTCACACTATGGGCTAAGGTCTTAGTGCGCACTATGGTTAGCTCATCGTTAGCCCATAGTGAGAACCAAGCTTAATAGCCATTTTCACTTTATGACAGTCCCGCTTTTTTACCTACACAAAAGTACGCGCATACCCAATGTTCTCAAAATAAAATCAAAACAACTACGTCATGTGGAAAGTGGTCTATGAATACTGTCAAACTTCTATTCTCAGATCCAGGTTAACATTTTTAAAATTTTCATATTTGAATTCAGCATCAAAATTTATGCAAACATGCAAATTTTCAACTTTATACACTGAATACAACTGCCTCTATTAGTAGCCAATGTTTTATGAAGAAATGACCATGCAAATCAAATGTTTCACTGCAGTTGAATATTACAGTCAAACTCCTATAAAATTAAAAAACTTTAAAATTACAAGAAACCCTGTTCTAATAATCATATGGTATTTAAAATTTCCTATCTTATAATTCTTGCTGATAAATCCAAATATACCACTCATTTCCCCCAAGGTTTTTTGTTTCCTCTTTTAAAATTTGATAACGTTGACCCCGGATCCTAGAAAATATAAAGTTTAAAAAATCCTGTCCTTTTAATCTGATGGTATTCCAAATGCACTAATGCTGATAAATCAAATATGCCACTCATTTCCCTCAAAAGTATTTTGTTTCCTTTTTCAAAATTTGATTCCAGAATTAAGACTTCTTACTTTATTGTTAAGACATTTGTCAATTTGTCATTTTGTCACAAAATGACAAATTGATTATCAGCATTGATAATCAGCATTGAACAGCATTCAATATTAAATTTTTTGTTGCACTGTGTAACTGTTGCACAGCTTTCTTTTTATCATTCAATATTACATTTTTTGTTGCACTGTGTAACTGTTGCACAGCTTTCTTTTTATCATTCAATATTAAATTTTTTGTTGCACTGTGTAACTGTTGCACAGCTTTCTTTTTATCATTCAATATTAAATTTTTTGTTGCACTGTGTAACTGTTGCACAGCTTTCTTTTTATCATTCAATATTAAATTTTTTGTTGCACTGTGTAACTGTTGCACAGCTTTCTTTTTATCATTCAATATTAAATTTTTTGTTGCACTGTGTAACTGTTGCATAGCTTTCTTTTTATCATTCAATATTAAATTTTTTGTTGCACTGTGTAACTGTTGCATAGCTTTCTCCTACCTTGCTTTATTTTTAAATACTATAATTGTGCTTCTATATTACTTTAGTAATACATACAAGAAGTATAAAAGAATTGTACATCAGCATTATTATCACAAAATGGCAGAAATATTGGGTGAGTGTGAAAAGGTAAGTCATGTGTATTATAATGTTATTATTACCTATTATATATTTTTCTCTTCTTAAGGAACCTTTCTCATAGACGTGGATAAAAATATTATTTGCGTGTTGTATGAGTAAATAACTAAATGCCAAGACTGGAGATTTTTAATCCTTTTTTATTGATAATGGTGAAATTACAGACCTTGAAAGATTTGTACGTAATAAGTAACCAGTCATGTACTTTTAACCGAATAAGGTTCATACTATGGACGTGGAGCAATCTATCACCGTTAAAAATTTATTAACATTGCGGTTTGTGTTTTATCGTGGCATACACAGACAACGTTAGTTCACAGTGCATTTTGTTTACTACTCATGTACTACACGATCATTGCATTGTAGTTTTCACAAATAAATATTAAAGTTTGCGTAGTGGCATCAAAAATAATACTATTCTAAGAAGAACAAGGAAGGAATTTTAACCACATTCAGATTTTCTAAACATATATATTTGCATTTTTCAGCTTTTTCAGCAACGTTTTCCATAACATAACTTCTTCGTACACGCGACCCTATTCGGATGTAGCGATATAGGAGGCAACAATGCGATGTTGAAATTTTTGTTAATCGTGGAAACCACGATTCAATTGTGGTTTGTATCCACCTCGTTCATTAAACACAATGTTAGCAAACCTCTTCGCAATACTGTATAAGCAGGTAGAAAAAATAAATCATCTTATTGTAAGAAAATCATTCAGAAATGTGTATGGTGTATTGTAAAAATTTTGTTGTGATGTATTTGGTCATAAATTTGTTTTCAGGAACTTCAAGACCAACTCAATAAGCTTGATTCATTTCGTGCTGCCCTAAGAACTGCTTTAGAAGCAATACAAAATGTTAGTATATTACATTTTCAGATTGTAATGTTAAACATCTCCTTTGTTTTACTTTTAAAATTGTGGAGATACAATTCTAATAATGAAGTATATACAGCATTTGTTTGAAATAATTTTCTATGCTTTCCTGTTAATATAAGATGTTGTCTGTATTTCTTATTTCAATCAATTTTATAATAATTTTTTACAATGAGCAGTATGTATTCGGAATTTTTTCATAGTATATTTTTTTACAAATTAGTTCTTTCAAGTAATTTAATACCTTATTCCAGGAAATTAATGAGGCACAAAATTAATGGTCACAATATTAGCCCAAAGAAAATTAATGCAAATACCTATAAAAACTTATAAAAAAGGATTTATTAATGTGATTTAGCTCACCCAACTTTACAAAAACCATTAGAAACTATGTTTATCTTTATTTTGAGAATGAGTTTATTGAAAAACAAGTTTTCTTCAAAACGTTTTACTATATATCTGTTGCCCTGCAGCCTTAATCACGTTAGGTGAGCCATGTCAGGACATTACTAAATTTTTTTCATCAATCTAGCGTGTGCGCGTGTGAGCTTTGTATTGCAATTGCTAGAACATATGTTTTTAAACTTTAGTTTTAAAATTTTCAGGTAAATTTCTTTAAATGTTCTGGATATCTACGTCACATTTTAATATTTGGTATTTAATAAACAAATTTTCGAAAGTCGTGTTAATTTTGTGCCTGGTTAATTTCCTGTAATAAGGTTATTTTCTCACTTGTTTTTTTCTGTTTATATTTTTTTGTTTATATCATATGCTATATATTCCTATGAAGTTCTACATAATTTAATCCTGTTTACTGGCTTATGTGTAATTGTACTTCTGCAATGTGTTTTGATGGTGTATTTATACCCATCAAGCTAATTTTCTTTTTGCAAACTAATTTATAGAGTTAATTTCAAGATAATTTTTTTAAAGGTTCATGAGCAGAGTCAGTCTGTATCTTTGGCAGGAAGTGCTGAGGATATGGTTCAGAGAATCTTGGACAGAGTTTTAAACAGGACCACAACAGGTAAATACTAATGTTATTTTTTCTTATTTATATTTATCGCTCTCTGAGCTGAAAAACCACCTTAAATTAGTATGTATCATTTAAATAACCTTCATGCATCCTTTAAGTTAAACGGAACAGCTAAATTTCATTGCAGTTGATTTAGCACCTAACATCTTTTAAAACCTACTCGATTAAGCACCTGTGTAAATGTCAAAAATATTCCAAGAAGTGCCCATATTTTGTTAAGCACCTCTTCCCTACAATGGGTGTGTCTAAAAGAATATATTTTTTAATTTAGGTGCTTATTTGAATTAGGTTTTTTCTACATAAAGATAAGTAAAACACATTTTCTATGGTAAAGCTATTTTTATTGTCAAGATTTTTTGCTGTGTTGGACCTGTTGTTACAATTTGTGATGTTAAAAAACTGAAACAAAAATCTTTTTTTTTTAATTAACTTTTTTGCCTGAAAAAATTGCCTGATTAAGTGTCCATGTAAAAATCAAGCACTTATTTGAATCGTCACAGTGTGTAAAGCAGTGTTTTTCTCCCAGTTTACCTGAATGAATGTTTTTTTTTGTTGGGTTTGAAGCTCCAGATGTAATTGCTGATTCCACACAAGCAGCAGCAGTGCAAAACAATGACACAAACAAAGTCACGATGCCGAATGTTGTTGAAGTGGCAGCTGAAGTTGATGAGAAACCAGCAGAGCCAACTGTTGTAGAAATTAGTTCAGCCAGTAAAGTTGAAGATCTTGGCAACGAAGATGATGAATTAGTACAGCATTTACTAAGAGTTGGAGGTAAATACCTTGCAAAAAGTTGTTGGCTTTCACTGACTCTACAGATA
The DNA here is from genome assembly GCA_030067915.1 of Hydractinia echinata. Lineage (NCBI taxonomy): Eukaryota > Metazoa > Cnidaria > Hydrozoa > Anthoathecata > Hydractiniidae > Hydractinia > Hydractinia echinata. The sequence goes on along the minus strand of JASGCC010000039.1, from coordinate 2,087,776 downwards.
AAATTACCTTGTCAAAACTTTGATAATGAATGCCAGTATTTTTGTTATTAAACAGGGTTAACCTATTGTTATTAAACAAGGTCAACATAGACAATATCTGACAAACCTTGGTTACTGTATTAATACAGTAATTTCAAATAATTTTAAAATTTTTGCTTTTCAGGTGCAAAAAAAGGTGTGAAGTACAAAATAGAAGTTACAAGTCCCTTAGGACTAGATGGTACATTTTGGGCCTGTCATGTTGAATCTGGATTTATACAGAATAAATTAGAACCTCTTTCTGACCGATTAAGGTAATTTTTTAAGGATTTTTTTGTTATGTACAAGGTACCAACAATATCAGGAATACTTGCTTTTGGCACATTTGGCAAGAATGAAATTTTCATAATTGAAACTTTTGTTATAGGTCTGCTACACAGCGTGATAGGAGTTTATGGAAAGTGACCGAACCTAATAATAAAATGCTATGTGTAAAATCCATTGATAATGGCTTATGGATGAGAGCAATTTATGTAAAGAACATTAACGACCAAGTGGTGTGTATTATTGCAGTTCTTTTGCAGATATTTTATTGAGGACATGTACATGTATTAAACATGATGGATATAATACTTTCTGCATTGCAAGAAATGTTGAGAGAAACTCTCCATGAACGATTTCATTGAAAATTTTTTGCCAATTTCTTGAGAAAAAATTTTGAAACGTACCGTAACCCGGGTCGTTAATTAGGAAAGGCTGATTTAATGTTTTCTTCACATCAACTGCTTTTATGCTGACTTTTTAGATTTCCTTAATCATTGAAAATCAATGAAAATGATACATTATCAAAATTATCAAACCCAAATATTTTAGACAAAATATATTTTTGATCATTTTTGCCCCTATTTCGGATTATTTTTAGTTTTTAGACTAAATAAAACATAGGGTTTAAGACCTTTGCTCAATCGTCAAGCCGTTTACACGCTCAATTGTTGAGCCATACACATACTAAATTGTCAAGCCGTTTACATGCTCAATTGTCGAGCTGGACAGATGCCAAATTGTCAAGCTGTTTACATGCTCAATCATGGAGCTATTCACATGCTCAATCGTCAAGCCTTGTACATGCCAATCGTTGAACTATTTACATGTAAATAAGAGACATTAGCTTTATGGAAAACATCAAGCTCGTTCAGGTCCTATCAAGACTTTAATTTTTCCCTTGTGTGGGAGAGATATAGGGAGGACCTTTATCATTTGAAAAGCTTCAGAAACTAATGTTGATGATTTCTTTTGTGGTCAAAGGTTTTAAATGTAGTTTTTTCCATGCAAGAAAGAGAAAATTATGTTGAGAAAATAATAGTAATGTTATCCTGTAAATATATATCTGATATATCAAGACTTTAGCCCATTTATTTTTGCCCTTTTTTCATGTATTTCTATTTATAAATGTATAAGGCAATGACAAAAATTAGGCCTAAGGGAAATAGCTAAATAATGTAATAATAATAGTTAAATAATGTAATAAATTTTTCGCCATCTGTTTTTGTGTTTAAAATGTTCGTGTTGTTTCGGTTTCTCTTTTTTAAGATGATTTTCGTTTGTATTCAGCCAAATATTAGTGCATTTCCATAATCTAAATAATTAACAAAAAAGATTAAAAATCATCAGTTATTTTATCACAGACCCTAGGATGCATGGATTTGGTTTTTAAACAACACTAATATCATTATCACATGCAGATATTTTTTTAACAACAACAACTAACTTTGATTTCTATATTAGATTAAAGTTCGGTTTATTGATGTTGGTCGGACTGAAGATGTACAAATAAATCGTCTGTCTTTGGTACCACAAAATCTGGCAGAGATTCCATTCATGGCGTTCAATTGTGCAATATTTGATCATCCTGTTAGTCTTGGATATGACGTAAGTTCATTGATAAAAGAGAAAAGGGTTAAGAAAAAAAAGAATTCGTAAATACATTCTAGTCCTGCCAAAGTCATGTCTGCTGCAATGCAATGTTGCCATCATTGCATGTGAAGATTTTTTATATTATTTTTGTCCACGGGAATTAACTCGTTCACAGTTACCATACTTGGTTCACACACAAACGGCTAGCATAACTTAGCAATTATTGGCCTACAATACTTTCTGGTTAGTATTTTGTTATAGCTGACACCAATAGACAGAATGAACATCATTGTAAAGTTTGTGAAATCAAAAACTGATTTAGTGTTGTTTTCTTTGTTTTTAGGCCAAATGGAAATTCAGTGATCTTACAAAAAAGAAGATATTAAATTTTACTGTTGAGAATTTGTTAGACGGAGATGGTTTAACATTTCTAATGGGTAAAATAGAAACCATTCTTGATGATCCAATGGTTAATGTGACAGAGGAAATCAGGAAATTTGGTAAGTAAACCACATTGTAACATGACGAGTTGTCAAACAAAGATTTTGATTGATTTCCTTTTCATTATTACTGTCAAAAAACCTTTTTTTCCTTGTGTTTAGATAAAACGGGAATTGTGGGAAATGCAAGCAAGGTAAGTGTTTGCTGTCTTTCCTGCTTTTAGTAGATTAGATTGTATTTGCTATTAATATATTTTAACGTTTTACCTCTCAGGAAGATAATGGCATTGTCTCAAGAGATATCAGAACTATTGATGCCAGCAACGCTGATAATTTTACATCAATCAATGAAGTCATCCAGAAAAGTGATGAGATTGTCACCACTAAAAACGTTAGCTTTGAAGAATCACCAATTCCTAACAAAACAGTAACAAAACATCCACCAAATCTATCACCTATTATTATTCCCAGTTCACCACCACAGCCAGAGTTTGATTGGGTGATACTAAAACACCTGGTGCTGATGACGTAGAACTAGAACTTGCTCCACTTGATGAAAATATTTTTGAAATGTCTATGTCACATGATGAAAAAATAACTGAAGACCTGAAATCTGGAACAGTGAACAATGAAGTCAATAATTTTTCTTCGACTAAAACTAATTACAAACAGGAGCCATCTTTCTCCTTTCATTCTCAACCACCAGCTAATGAAAAAACAGTAATAAAACTTCAAGAGCAACTTTTTATGTTGCTCCAGCAGCAAAGAAGTCTATTACTTAACCCACAAATATCTTCAGAAAATCCAGATGCTATAAATGTTCTGCAGCAAAAGATTGCATACATTCAAAATGATTTGAACTCCTTGGTTAGTCAACAACCAGCACCTGCATATATGCAGCAAATGCAACAACAGCAATCCCAATTTGCTGCTTCAACCCCACCTGTTCGATCACCACAAATGCCAATTGGAACCAGGCCTCCTGCATTGCAAGCTAATGTACAAATGCAGGGCATGACAAATAGTTATTTTAGTGATGGTATAAAAAATTCTACTGACTATGATACAAAGATTCAACAACTGGATGCTATAACTCGTTGTTTACGAATGCCAAGTGATTGCCTTAATGACAGTCAAATGCAAGAATTGCAAGCTACTAAACTATTTTTGGAAAAACAGTTACGAGAAGAGGAGCAACGTATGAAGCAGATGGGAAGAACATTGTTGATGCAGAACCCAGTTGGAACACTTGATGACTCTGGAAGAGATGTAAACCCACAAATGAGACAGTTTAGTCCTCCTGAACATCAAGTTCTTTCTGATTATTTTAATCCTCGGTTCGGGGAACCACCAGCAGGAATAAAACCAGACCAAATGCAACATTTATTCCACAAGCAAAACAACATGCAAGTGAATACCTCTGAATCATTGCTGTACGGCCAAGACAGTACTCAATATTCTCATGGCCACGTCTCTAGAAATATACCTGAGATACTGTCAAGACAACATGCTCAGGATGTGTCGCAGAGGTATTTGGATAGCAGTGAAGAAATGAATACCCAGTTTACTGATAAAACCTCAAAAATGCCTGATCCTAATCATATTGTGGAGCCAAAGCGGTTTGAAATTGTTCCTTATGATAAACTTTTTACTGAATCTCGAAACGACTGGGCAGCACGTGAACTGGTTAATTTAACTCATCCTTACCTTGAGCATCCCAAAGCCCGGTTTTATACGGTGATATGCCTGGAAACAAAACCTGGTAACTTTATCCCAAATTTAAAACGAACGTATGTCAATGGTTATTACTGGCTGCATGATCCTGATGCAGAGATTTTTCGCAAAGAGTGGGAAACTAATGATGGCCCATTGTTTTTGATCGTAAAACATAGACCCCTTAAAGGTAATGTTGTGTGGAAATGTGGTGGAATATGTCAAGTCCTGTCTAAAGTTAGAGAAATCCCCAACATAACTGTTCGTCAAAATAACATGAGCATGCAGTGTCAAGTAAGGTTTGTGAGTACCTCTCTTTTTGATGACGTTGACTGTTTACGGTCTGACAAAACAACAAGAGAAATACCAACAGAGATTGCAAGGAAAGTGATCAAGCATTTTATACAGGCTGTGCAAGATGGGAGTGGAGAAAATATGTTTCATTATTTTCAAAAGGTTTGATTTTATCATCTTTACTTGTTTTGTGTTGTGTTAAGGAAACACGAATTTCTATACTCTATTTAAATAGAAGAAATTACTTCATAAGAAATTAACATTTCACTTAATGCAGTTTTAAATTTAGTGTGTTCATAAAGTTGAAGAATGAAATTCGAAATTCAATTTACGTTAGTTATATATTACAAAAAAACTATGCTGTGGTAATACCACACTGAATGAGTATGCTCCGTGCTTGTTATGAAAGACTGCTTGCTAATAAATATGTATAAACTTTTTTTATAAGCAATGCCAAGATTAAATAACCACCCCAAAAATTGTTGAACAATTTGCATGGCCAAATAATTTTTTTTTTCCTAAGTAGCTAAACAGTGCAAGTGCAAAAAAAGTTTCAGTTTATAAAAAAAGTGCAAGTAATTAGGGACCGTCTCAAAATGTTCGTACGTAGTTCGTATACTTCGTATCAAAAACTTCGTATCGATTTATTAAATCTTTCATATCATTTTATTTTTAATACGAACTTTTTCGTATCATCAAAATTACAAGTTCGTATAAAGTTCGTATCATTTAAAATAAAGTTCGTATCATTTAAAATAAAGTTCGTATGTAGTTCGTATCATTTTTAAAGAAGTTCGTATAAAAATTTGCTTATACGAAGTTCGTTTATTATAATTGGACTATTATCTATAGTCTTTATATTGAAATTTTTTCAACAATTATAAAGTTCGTTTCGTTATACGAACTTCGTTTATTTTAATTGGATTTATTATCTAAGGTCTTCCACGGCATCGTAGAAAGCGAAAATATCGCGTAGATCGTTTAAAAATCATAAAAACAGGATCGTAAAAAGCGAAAAGATCGCCGTAGATCGTTTAAAATTCATGAAAACGGGATCGTATAAAACCAAAAGATCGCCGTAGATCGTTTAAAAATCATGAAAGCGGGATCGTAGAAAGCGAAAAGATCGCCGTTAGATCGTTTAAAATTCATGAAAACGGGATCGTAGAAAGCGAAAAGATCGCCGTAGATCGTTTAAAATCATGAAAATGGGATCGTAGAAAGCGAAAAGATCGCCGTAGATCGTTTAAAATCATGAAAACGGGATCGTAGAAAGCGAAAAGATCGCCGTAGATCGTTTAAAATCATGAAAACGGGATCGTAGAAAGCGAAAAGATCTCCGTAGATCGTTTAAAAATCATGAAAACGGGATCATAGAAAACGAAAAGATCGCCGTAGATCGTTTAAAAATCATGAAAACGGGATCGTAGAAAGCGAAAAGATCGCCGTATATCGTTTAAAAATCATGAAAACAGCATCGTAAAAGCTAAGAGGTCGCCGTAGATCGTTTAAAAATCATGAAAACAGGATCGTAGAAAACGAAAAGATCGCCGTAGATCGTTTAAAAATCATGAAAACGGGATCGTAGAAAACGAAAAGATCGCCGTAGATCGTTTAAAAATCATGAAAACGGGATCGTATAAAGCGAAAACATCGCCGTAGATTGTGTAGATTGAACCTATGAATATGCAATTTTGCTAGTCTTTTCAAAGAAGTCAAAATCGTATATTTTACTTATTTTATTTCTGGTTTCGTTTAAAGTTCGTATCATTTCTTTTCGTATTTTAAAAAAATTCGTTTAATTCCTTTGTTTCTGGTTTCGTATTGAAATAATTATGCGCAATTACGCCGGTACTTTTGAAGTTCGTTTCAAGATCGTATAGCAATTTACTTCGTTCAAAGTTCGTATAATTTCATTTTGTATGATAAAAAGACTTCGTTTAAGTTCGTATCATATATTAAAAAAGTTCGTATAAACTTCGTTTACATTTTTTATTTTAAACGAAGCACTTCGTATGACATTCGTTTCACGAAACGAAGTACTTCGTAGCGTTCGTATAATTATACGAAAAAAACATACGAACATTTTGAGACGATCCCTTACTGAAACTGTTGTTCGTCTTTACATTTTATTTTTCCTATTGTTAAAAAAAAGTTTTGTTGCGTTATATCTTTTTGTCATTTTCATTATTTCACAAAACTTCCTATTCACATTATTCACTGCCAACCACAAAAATGTCAGCCCTTGAAGTAGCTGAGAAAAGTGTTAAATTAGTAAGTGTAATTAATTGACCTTTATTTTACAAGACATTAATTTTTTAAAGTGTTAATTTCCAAAATAATGAAGGTAATGTTGCGAGCATCTATTTGTTATCATGTGAATTGTTTGATTATTACTTTTAGAAACGAAATCTTCTTTACTGATGTTACCAGAATAAAGAAACGTAAAATAGTACATTTCAGTTTTGCAGAATAATACTTTTAGTAATGCCTGTTTTGTTTTTGTTATTTTTATATCCTAGTGTAGAATAATGTATAGAAACATAAGCTTATGTAGATTTACAAATAGAATGAAATGTTGACGTAGATCTTGAGAGATAAAAAATCTATACAATATACTAGAGAATTGTTGTTGTTGTCATATTGTTTTTGTTGTTTTTCTACGATGCAATTTTTTAATTTTTTAGTGTTTTTTTTATTGTTGTAGCTGTCCTTAAGTACTAGATTACCTTATCAGTCATTTCTTCAAGTAGAGAGAATTTTGTCATTTTTGTCCATGTTTTGTCTTGTTTTTGTTGTCTTTTCATTTTTCATTTTCATTTTTGTTCACTTTTCCATAGGTTAGACTATATGTGTTAGTGAGTATTTTCAAACCTTATTCTTTAGACATAATTTTTGTCTGACAAAATTATTCACCAGACAATATTTTGTAACCCTCCATAAATTTCATCGCTTTTGTAAAAAAAATTATTGTTTGGTAATGTGGTGGTATAGAATCCAGGAAAATAAAAAAATTTTAACAGTTTTTTTTTATATCAATATTACCAACGTCATCTTTCTGTGATAGAGTAACTGTGATAATAAGAAAATTATTGTATTATTAATAAAGCAAAATAAAAAAGATCTTAACTTGATTACTGAATAGGTTTTTACGATCTCGAGTGACATAATACAAGTTCTGAACCATTAAGTTAATTATTTAGGCATTGATTTGGGTTGGTTAGAAATATACAGTGATATGAGGTCTGACAACATTTTATATAAAAAGACTATTCCAACTTTTCCTTCTTTTAGTGTGCACAAGCACAGTACCACAAATCAGCAGACTACCCATCATTTCACGCAAGTGGCCGCAACACTCCTCCTGGATATCAGTCTCCACCTGTACAGGATACTCTTGTTGATCAGAAACATATGTTGCCAAATCCAGAGGATTGGGACCAAGACCTTGGACAATACAGGAAGTCGGTTACATCAGAAGATTTTGGATCTGGGGATGAAGGCGAGCGCGACATTAACGCTGAGATTGAAGCATTTGGTTTGAGTGCAGATGATTTGAGTTAAGGGTATATTATATCATGTTCTTTAGATTTTTTTTGTACCTCAGCATTTAGAGAAATATGGTTGGCCTAAAGAATTTCGTTCTTGTCTGTCAAATATTTATTTATTTTTGTATTACCTTCATTGTGATTGGGCTGTTTTTTGTTTTGAGCTTGTGTATATGAAGAGTAGTTTTAAAACCAATCCACCCCTTTTTATTACACTTAACTGATGCCATACTCATAGACAAAACAGTACTGATTCAAAGAGAGATAAAAACTGTACTGTAGTTTTATGAGGAAGTTAGACTGTGTTTTGATTAGCAGACAAGCAAGTTCTATGACATGGTCATTTGACAATTTTTCTGTAAAATGTATGTGGTTAAGGAATATTGTATATATAACTGCATTTTAATTTTTACTGTTGCTTTAAGAAGCAAGTATATTTTACAAAAGCAGCTCCAGTAGTTATGTGTCTTACTATGAGATTATTTAATGAAAATTTTGAGATTTTTATGTTTTTTACGTATATGCTTTTTCTTTTACCATTAAGGTATTTTAGAAAATTATTTATGTTAAATATCGTACATTCATCCAGTTTTTCTTGATGAAATAATATTTGAAAACCTAATTTTAAAAGTAATTTCTCACAGCCAAATGAAATGACATACTTGTAATATGTAAATCAAACTCTGTGCGCGTCGAAACACCAAAAATTTAAAATATATATCTTCCAAATATAAACAAAGTTCCCTAGCAATCCTGATAATATTTTTTGTTTAAATTTTATTGTCAGCAACTTATATAAAGTATCCCTTATGATGATAAAAAGTGCAATCCACATATTATTTCTGACATGTAAGTTGAAAGATTTATTTAATTCATAAACATACACAGGCCAATACTAGACAGATTTACGTTTTATGTAAAGTTTATTTTACGAAAATGCAGATTCTGCTGGATTTACTTTTGAATTTTTACATTGTCTTTCTAGTTTTTATCTTTTTATCTTCACTTTGACTTGATGATAAGGCTTGGCAAATTTTACAATGGCAGCTCAGGAATTCTTTATAAATTTTTTGAGTAATTTGTATATATTTATATTTGGATCCACATGTAATTTAGAACAAACTTTACTTTGCAACAACTTAACAGAATATCTAAAAATTTCTTTTGAATACTTGTTTTGCAGATATTTTTTTGTGAGTGGAAGGCATTAAAGTGATTTACAAGAAAAGTCATTCAAACTTAAAAACAATTTGAAAAAAGCTAACAGTGAACTCCGGAGGATTCCAAATTACCGTAGACGTATATTTAAACTGTAATATTTTAATGAAGTATTTTTGAAAATGTATCATCAGTAGTAACTAAAAATAGGATATTCGTTTCGAAAATAGGATGTTCGTTTCGTAAATAGAATGTTTGTTTTGAAAATAGGATGTTTGTTTCGAAGTAGGATGTTTGTTTTGAAAATAGGATGTTTGTTTCGAAATAGGATGTTTGTTTCGAAAATAAGATGTTGTCCTTTTTTTTATATTAAAGAGAAAGTCATTCAACTTGTGAGTTTTGCCATTAGTTCATATTTTCATCATCATATTTTCAACATCATCATAGGTTTTCAGTTGCCATTTTAAAAAAAATCTTGTCTTTTGCGGGATGTGTTAGAAATTGTATATTTATGTTTATAATAGTTTTAAATGAAGCAGCTAAGTTTTCTTTTTAGTATTTGAAGGATAAACTAAATATACTGAGTTTTAACTCAATCTAACCATTTGTATTCTTTTATCTGACTTGAGACTTATTTCGTGACATGTAAAAATATGTTGTTATTGTTGAGTATGTCCTGAAAGTTACACTTTTTCATCAACTCTAGTCTTTACTCTACGTTCTTGTTACCATGAACTGTAAATGCACCATTCAGCATATCACCTAAATGTTTTTCAATTTAATATTCTCTGTGTTATTGAAATGCTTATGTGAATTTTTTGAAAACGAAAAGTGAAAACGTAATGCCTAATTAAAACGTAAGACTTACATGTAAATGTTTTTTTAATCCATAAACTTGCCGACAAAAAATATTTTTTACTTGATATTTCAACACACTATGTTACAGCTACTTAGATGATGCTGATGTTTTATATGTTTTTTGTTTTGCTTCATAGGTAAATATAATATTTTAATAATGACAGTGTAAATTTTAGCCACCATGTTTTCGAGGTTACGTGGTAGGAAGCAAACACCGGTAAACATAACTAATTTTTCTTTTATGATTTTCTATTTATGTTTTTTTGTCACATATACAATATTTCTTCTGTATCTACAATTAACTCTCTCTGTCAAGAGACGTGAAAGTTGTTTTGAATTTTCGAGAGATGGTTTGCTATAAAGAAAGAATAAAGGGAGAGAAATACCAGTGAGGGAACAAAATACTTGAGATAGGAAGATATTTGAGATTGAGAGTGTTCCAGATAAGAGAGTCCACTATATTCATTTGTCTTACTTATTTACTTGTATTTGTGTTTATTTATAACATTAACACTGTCTTAACCTGCTTTTATTTTAGACAAAGAGTGCGCCATCTGAAGAAAAGGTTGAAAATTATGAAGCAGAAGATAAAAACAAACAGGTAAAGTATTCCTGTTGTTTTGTTACCTTTCATGGGTATAAATTGACAATATTGTTGTTAGACGTATTCTATACGGTTGAGGTAGTATTGTATGGCCATTTGAAGACATGGCATCTCTCGTAAAAATGTGCAACTACTTAGTAATGTGTATTTGTAATTAGAATGTATATTGTCAAGAAGAGTTTTGGCAATAATCTTGCTTTGATAATTTGACATGAAATATGCACTGCAATGAAATGTTTGTAACTGTATTTAATAATACATTAGGAATGAAAATTTTTGGACGGAAAAACTTTCGGATTTTTTTTTGTCCAAAAATTTTTCCATCCAAAATTTGTGTCTGCCAAAAGTTTTTTTGTCTGAAAATTTTGGTTTTTCTAATTTTTTTAAAAAAGGACCAGTGCATAGAAATTTTATATAAGGTAATCAGAAAATCAATAAAAAATGCACTTTTGGAACTTATTATTTTCCTTATTTTCACATTTGGCTGAGGCTCTATCTATAAAGTTGGATCCTGAAGACCCTTTTTTACATCTTGATTGAATATACGTACACTATAAATGCTTCTAGCCTTCTTTCATTTCCCGTAATCATTACTTTTGAAATTTGGTTAAAATTCGACTTACCCATACATTTTTTGACTTTATAAATCTTGTCCGAAAGTTTTTCCGCTGAAGTTTTTCCACCAAAACATTTTCCACCAAAAATTTTAGTTCTTAATGTATGTTGCTGATTTTAGGGCTTTATCTGTCCAATGTGCATGACATCTTTACCTGGTCCATCAGAGCTTCAACTTCATTTTGAGAAGGTGCACAGTGAAAATAGTGCTGAAGAGAAACTTGTAGATGTTGATGATGATGAAGATCAGGTAAACTATATCTTGAATACAAAAAGGGTTTGTTAGGAAACTTGATAGACAACGTTAAACATCATTTTTAACAAGTAACGTGAACAAGAATTATATCTATATTATTATACCTTAATTTTGTGGACTTTAGCCTAAATAGCAGCATTATATGTCAAGAATAAGGGCTTGCTTCAACCAATTATTCAGCTTAAATTATTCCCTACTGATGCTTTAAAATACCCTTTAACCCTTTTAACAAAAGAACCCAGAGATTGTCAAATGTTGTTACTTAATTAGCTATCAATGGGTGTTAAGAATTAGATTGTTTCTGCATTAAACCTTAGAATAACCACCAGTTTTTAAAAAAACCTTATTTTGATGAAAAAATAACTTTATTTCCCTCATGATGTAGATTGCGATTACAAAATATTTCATGTGTTTTATTAGACCGATGCTTTGCCAGAAAGTAGCACAGATGACTTGCTTTCTGGATCAGCTTCATCGGACTTCACAAAAACACGTCTGGACTTTTCAATGACTTCGAATGCCCCTGATGTTGAAAAAGAAGTTTTATTATTGGAACAAGAATTGGCAGATTTAACATCTGCATTAAAGGTGAATATTCAGTATTTGTTTTCATAGAAGCAAGTTATTATTTTTGGACCTTGGATGTTATTTGTTTCAGACATTAATCATTATCAATTTACAGATGTAAACACACTTAGCTGACTCTAACAAGCAGTAAGTTTTTGTTCTTTTTGTCATTCCAGGAAGAGAAATGGTATACCCGGCAGTTACAAACAGAACTTGATAAGGTGTCGAAAGAAAGAGACAAGTTAGAAGAGGTATACTAGTATTATTTTGACTGATCAGTTTTTATTGTAAACCTTATATAATCCTTTTATCAAAAGTAATATGATTGGTCAACATTTAACAAGCATTAATTATTGTATTCTAATTACAAGAATCACGCTTGAATTTGCAATGGTAAATTAAAAAAGTCTAGACACCTGACATGTCTTTGATTCCATGGTTTACAGAAAAACACAAGTAAAACTTGGATTTTTTGAAAAATTATTTACCCATCAGATATAGCTAAATACTGCATAAAGTTTAAGTTCTAAATTTGTAACTGTTAGAAAACTTGTTGGTTATTCTTGTTAGCTTTGGCTGGATCACAACAGAAAATTTGTTCTCCCTTACTTACAATTAGATGTTGTAATACAAACAATACAAAGTTTTTTATTTGGAATAACAGTCGGTGTTGTACTTTGCAAAATTGTATAACAATATTTTGTTGCTGTTTTTATTACATTTCCAGTATTATCATGTTTTGTTTGCAAGAAGGAGAGAATATGTTACCAGATTTAACACAGTGTCATTTATATCAGGGTGTAACCCTGGATGTAATATTAATTTTTATTCTTTGCTCAAAAGATCGTAATATTTTATGTAACAGAACAATCAATCTACATATTATTTCAGCTTGAAAGGAAAATATTTAAAAAAGTATTCTATGCAACATTTGTTATAATTAATTCCCAGAAACTAGGAATAAAAAGGAATTGATCAATACTTGGAACTAAACCTTAAGAAACCGTGGTTAATGTCCATTATTTTTGTGTTAAATATTCATAAACATTTTTTGAAATAAAAAGTATTTATTTGATAATTTTGATTAATTTTCTTAGTTACAAACTCATCAACCTTATCATCAGGACTCTTTTACACCTCTTTTATGCTTAAAAGAAAGATTAGTAGAGAGCATAAAGGTGCATGAAATGTTTATCCATGGCTTTTTGTTTTTTACTGCTGATAAAAAAATTGCTTATGCAAACATCTCATTCATGAAACATATACATGTTCTCAGGATTGTGAATAGGGATGGGAGATTAACTGGACATTTCTCGACTTATTGCGCAATCACATAACGTTTGTGTAAAAGATAAATGCATTGCCATTGCGACCTTCAATCTTGATGTTTTTGGGGTTTATTATGTTAATAAACTTTTAAGACATACATAAAAAGTTGAGTAGAATTTACAAAAATTCTTTTATGCTGTTTATGTTCTAACATTTATTAGGAAAAAGGAATGGTAGAAGAAGAATTTACATCACAATTACGATCTGCTGAAGAGGGGTATCTGCAAGGTAGTTATTTTCTACTATAAAACAAACACACCCACAAACACACAAGCCACCACGCAACTTTCTGGTTGTAACTGGTGTTTGTTTTTCAATATTTTGTACATACAGTTAACTCCCTAACTCGAACCTCCAAGGGACCGAGGAAAATAGTTCAACTTAAGGAATGTTCGAGTTAAACGAAGCTCTTGTTAAGTCAAATTTAGTCTAAAATGAGATTATTGTTCGAGTTAAAGCGATTTTTCAAGAGGCGGGACAACAGTTACCAGGAAAATGTGAAATCTCAGCAATGAAAAAGGCATGCATGTCCCTTGTAAATTTTATTTTCCTTAACATCTATCTACATTACATCAGTAGTTAATAAAAACTAAAAAAATTAAAATCTGACATTTATCTAGTCTTTGATTTCCCTTTCTCAAGTAAAAAGTTTGAATTATCTGAAGAAATTAATGTCTGGGGCGACGAAAAATGGATCAAGGTGACGAATGTTTGAGTTAACCAGAGTTTCTTATAAGAAAGTATTAACAAAAGTTCAAGGGACCCAAGAAAATAATTTGAGATAATGAAAATTTTGAGTTATTCAATGTTTGAGTTACCAGGAGCTAACTGTACCTGTGTTAATTTTTTTATTAACCCTTGCATTCCCTGCCACCTGCAGGATGAGTGATCTTGGTTACCATTTAGTATGACTATAATCTAAAAATATAGTGACTTTTGGACACTTTAGATCACTTGCTCTGAAAGTAGACTGAATTTCTTACAAGATCAAATGGTTTCAGGGCTGCCCTGCCCAAATGCGTTGACTTGTGCAAAACTTGTGAATTACTTTTTTTTCCAAAATTACACAACTTTAAGTAAAGATTACCCTTCATATGTTGTAGTGGATTAATACTTTTCAGTTGTTCAAGAAAATACAAAACTAAAGGAAGAACTAAAGTTTGCTGATTACAACACCACGAAGGAGAGACATGACAAACTAGTAGGTGTTTTTTATTTTACATTGCTATGTGTTTTTATTTTCCATATTCTTAAATTCTTCTTCATGTACACTATGATTTTATTTGATGTTTAATAGAAACAACAAATGCAAGTGTATCAAAATGAAGCTGAGGAGGAGAGACAAAGAAGACAAGCGGCTGAAGATAACTTTAAACTTCTTCAGGTAAATTGTTTTTGGTTGACACGATGCAATTGCTTGGTTGATGTTATTTTTAAGTTCATGACAAGCATATGACGCACACCATGACTTGAGCAGGTATCAGTCCTATCGCCTGAACTCTATCTTTCAGTGCAGAATTGATTTTGCATTCTTGTTACAGATTGTAACAAGATTTGAACCTAATCGAAATTCTGAACCTCTACTAACTGAACTACCAAGAGTTTGATGTCTCACTGTTGTGTATTTTTAGAATGAATTTCGAGAAGGAAAACTCGAAACTTCTAAAATTGAGGAACAACTTCAAGCAAGGTACATATTTTTTGTTTGATGTGTTTGATTTGTTTAGTATGTTTAAAATCGTTAAAGGTAGCAAAAAAAAAATATAAAAACAAAAACAGCAAAACTTATGTTGTATGAATTTTGTGCGACACTTATTTTCAAAAATTTGAAATTAATCATCAAAATATTGTTTTTTTGTAGACCATCTTCTGACCAAATTGTCACTTTACAGAACGAAATTTCAAAGCTAAATGAACAAACTTTACACCTACAGAAAACAAATAAAGAAGAAGTAGAGAAAATAAAGGCGGAATCCAAATCAGTAGTTGATCAGTTAAATAGTGAAATTGCTAGGTATAACATGTGTGGCTTTATATTTATTGCTTCTTGTACAGTTACGCTTTATTATCTTTAGTGGCTTTATACCTATCTAAAAATAATACAAGTATAATAGTTGCCCATTACATTCCCCACAATCCAACACCATACGCAAATTGGAAACGTGTTACTTTTTTTAATAAATCTCACCCGATAAGGTTGCAAGCAATCTAGGAGTAGACAAGAAGAGTTGCAGGCAAACTTTAACCGCAAGGTTGTTCGGCACTACTTTGTGCATTGCTTACATACTTCATTGCGAGTGAGTGGGATTCAGTCTGCAGTGAATAAAATTGCCAGATGCAAACAAACTCATTATACTATGTGGCCAATATGTCAATCACACTGCAGCTTATCCGGATAGTGTAAACTTTGACAAACTTTAACCTAACATAAAAATTTTCAAAATGTTGTATGATTCCTGCCTACACTATTCCTCTGAATAAAAATTAGAACTCTATGATTGATTTTAAAATCGATAATCACTTATATTAATAACTGAAGCACTATTTTGGGGTAATGAAGCACGAAACGGCAAAAATCTGATGCCCAGAATGTGAACAAAATTTGACCCATAGATTTTTCCATGTACCAACAACTACTGTATTTTGTTCAAAGTGTTAGCCAAGCCATTACTTTGTGCTAAGGATATGCGAAATAAATGTCTGGAATACAACAGAATCATAGATGGAGGACCAGCATAATGTAGGGTGGGCATTTTCCACAGGCTAATCACTAGTCTCCACATTAATAACACGCATTATGTGTCTGCATGATTTATGGTGCGGTAGCATGAAAAGTGATATTATAAAGGACAGAAAAACCTGGGAATTTATCCAAGCGATACATTTTTTGGTTTATTTTGGTTTTAGTTTAAACATGTCTGTTAAAGAGCTAACATTGACTAAAGGAGCAAAAGATGAGCAAATAAACAGGTTTGTTGTATTCAATAATAATTTTCATTGTTGACATCATAGCATTATGCAATATCATGACATTATGCAATATCATGACATCATGCAATATCATGACATCGTGAATTCGTTATAATTGCAGACATAAATGGTTACTTTTTGTTTTTAATGTAATGAACTTATCTTGAATGGTGTTATCGTGTTTTTACGATTATAACTTTTTAGAATGTTAAAAAAATCCTAGTCAGAATTAGCCACACTCACAGTTCTAATTTTGTCTGTCTTTGCGCAAAATGGTACTTTAAGTAGCGAGACACACAAAATGCAGTATATAAAGGACGGACGAACCCGTGGATTTATTCACAAACCACCGACTAACCGCCCGAAAAAATTTATTAAATATGATCACCGTAAAATATTAATATTATTAAAATATTAAAATATTAAGGAAATAGATCAAAGTGCTAAAATTTAGGTTTTAAATCATTTATTTTTATTCTTCATAGTTTGCAACTAGCAATCTCCAGTGCTTCAGATGTATCCACTCTGTCACAACAACAAATCACAGAAAAACAACAGCAAACTTTAGAGTTGCAACGTCAGATAAACGAACTAAATACACAAATCAAAGAAAAAGATGGTATTATTTCAGAATGTGAGAAACAAATTAGTGATTCGAAACTCACACTTTCTATAGAGGTAAAGTCATGTTTTATAGTTGTCGTTCAATATGTTGCAGTTTCTTTGTGTAGTGCCCAATCTAGTTAGGTCAAAAAAACTTTGTTACTAAAAGAAATCTTGAGGAATTAATTTATGTAAAGTGAGTGGTTTTCTTCTGTCTTGGACGAAGCAACAAGTTAGTTAGATTTAGACGAAATAGGAAAAAATTCATGCAACTATTTTTTTCAATAGCTCATGTGATATTTTTAAGTAGATCTTAATCAAAATAATTCATTTAACCAATTTGAAATTCAATACTGCATCAAATATTTTATTTATTTCTAGAATAATAATAAAGAAAAACTAGAGAACGAACTTCATTCTATGAAAACATCACTTGAAGAACAAACCTATAAAAATACATTGTTGTCATCAAATGTTAAGGATTTAGAGAGTAATATTGTCAAAGAAAAAGAAGAAGTCAACAGACTGGAAAAAGAAAAGATTGAATTGATAGCAAGAGTATGTTGTGTTTAATATTATATTATTATTATTATTATTATTATTATTATTATTATTATTATTATTATTTTTATTATTGAAATTATCTACCCAGGATGACCTCTTCAGTTCCTCTTGGTACTGCTATCAACGAGGGTCCTGTAAAGAGGTCCTTGTGCATTCGAGCTACGAAAGTCGTGAAAGCACAGCAATCGCTCAACTAGACAACCACCTAAGATATCAATCCTATTCTCATGCTGAGCGCTAAGCAGAAAGGATAGATTCCCACTTCTATAGTCTCTGCCATGACTCGGCCGGGGTTTGAACCCAAGACCTCCCACACTGAAAGCGAACGCTCTACCACAAGGCTACCAGCGTGTGCATTGTATGTACAATCATTTATCTCTGTGTGCTATTCCATATTGTCTTTATCTGCTTTGGAAAATGATCTGAAGAAAAACATACAAGGGGACATAATTTGATGAATTTTAATAATTTTTTTGGCAAAGCAGAGAGAAAACACAACTTAAGTTGCCTGTATGTTACTGATTTTATTCAGAATAAACTTTTTAAATACTCGATTTGATAAATGCTGCATCTTTATTTTGCATGTTATAGATAGAAGCAGGTGAAGGTACGCAAACTGTCATTCAACAACTTACTCAAGAAAAGGTTATTTTTTTTATGTTTTACTATCCATCCTTTACCCCAAATTATTCTCGTTGTTGTATACACACATAAAATTAAGACTTACCGAACGCCTAAAAATATGCTGAGTAAAAACTCATTACAAGGTGCATTACCTGACGTTTTTGAAAATTTATTACAAAGTTAGAGGTGTAAAAAATTTAAGCAAGTTTAGAAATACACGCTGTACATTAAACTTTACAATAATGTATTGTTACGACCTAAAGGACTTTGCTGATTTATAATTTTAGGACAAACTTTTTAAAGCCACCTCCTCTATTGAGAAAACGATGGCAGAACAAGTAAAACAACATACACAAGAAATCGAACTTATCAGGCAAGAAAAAGTCAACACAGCAGACGAGCTACAGAAATTCCAGCAAGATTATTCCAAGATTGAAAAATTGTTGCATGAACGGGACTTGCAACTGCAAACTGCAGAAGGAAATGTTGTCACTTTAAAAGATGAAGTAAAAGCGAAGGTGCGTGCTTTTGAAAACTTCGCAATGGGCATTTCTGAATGAGTTCTATATGTATGCTTTGTAAGTCGTTAAAAGCGAAGGTACGTGCTTTTGAAAACTTCGCAATGGGCATTTCTGAATGAGTTCTATATGTATGCTTTGTAAGTCGTTAAAAGCGAAGGTACGTGCTTTTGAAAACTTCGCAATGGTCATTTCTGAATGAGTTCTATATGTATGCTTCGTAAGTCCTTAAAAGCGAAGGTACGTGCTTTTGAAAACTTTGCAATGGTCATTTCTGAATGAGTTCTATATGTATGCTTCGTAAGTCCTTAAAAGCGAAGGTACGTGCTTTTGAAAACTTTGCAATGGACATTTCTGAATGAGTTCTATATGTATGCTTCGTAAGTCGTTAAAAGCGAAGGTACGTGCTTTTGAAAACTTTGCAATGGACATTTCTGAATGAGTTCTATATGTACACATTGTAAGTCCTTAAAAGCGAAGGTACGTGCTTTTGAAAACTTCGCAATGGACATTTCTGAATGAGTTCTATATGTATGCTTCGTAAGTCCTTAAAAGCGAAGGTACGTGCTTTTGAAAACTTTGCAATGGACATTTCTGAATGAGTTCTATATGTATGCTTCGTAAGTCCTTAAAAGCGAAGGTACGTGTTTTTGAAAACTTTGCAATGGACATTTCTGAATGAGTTCTATATGTAGGATTTGTAAGTCCTTAAAAGCGAAGGTGCGTGCTTTTGAAAACTTTGCAATGGACATTTCTGAATGAGTTCTATATGTAGGATTTGTAAGTCCTTAAAAGCGAAGGTGCGTGCTTTTGGAAACTTTGCAATGGAAATTTCTGAATGTATGTATGCATTGTAAGTCGCAGCCAGTTTGTATCACTTGCGTCCTAGAGTAAAAATTCGTTTAACTATAAAATGCAGGCTGAAGTCCCAAAGAGGGGTTACTTTTTTTCCCTTATGCTAGCAGTCATCACCTACACCTGAATTACGGTGAGGAAAAACTTGTTGACAGATGTGGCTTTTACAATAACTATGTTATTTGAACTAGGGGGCTTGGTTTTTGAACACAACACTTTTTAAACTAAGCCACTACTACAGGACTAGAAATAGATTCTAGAAACTTCTAGAAAATTCTAGAAAATTAACACAATAAAACTGTTTTTGTGAAATCATCTGGTATGTCTATTTGTAAAAATTGCCTATTATTATTATTAAAATCTTCTTACTTATTTCTAACTAATGGTTCTTATGTTTTTAGAACGAACAGTTCTTTATACTTGAATCAGAGTCCACCGCCACAAAGACAGCTTTAAACAAAAATCTTGAAGAGAAAGAGAAAATTATATCAAGCAATGTAGATGAAATTAAAACTTTGAGAGAGCAAACGGTGAAAGTAAGCATCTTATTATTGGTTACTGCAATGCACATTGTGATTTTTGTAGAGTGCATTTCCTTGCATTCCTGATATTGTACAATACTCTTCTACTTTTTCGATATAAATGCTTTTGATGATATTCGTCTTTTCATCCCAATGTTTTGACTATTATATGTAACTAGCCAGTTGCTCGTGGAAAAATCCACGGGTTTGCTGGTCCTTTTCATACCGCGTTGCACGAGTCTCGCTACTCGCGGTACCATTTTGCGTGACAGACAAACTTATATTTATTGTCTTAGTTACAAGAAGAATTAAAGAGTTGCGATCATCAACAAACACAGCAAGCATCATGGATTGACACCAAAAATAAATCGATATCAGAAATGACGTTGAAGATATCTTCTTTGCAAGAACAACTGAACTTGAAAGTAAGTTGGTGTATATGTGTTTATTTGTTTTTCTTGTATTGCTTGTGATAAAAATTCTGAATTTTGTTCTGTTGAAAACAGGAATTTTCATTTGGAGCCGTCTTTTAATTTCGGAAAAAATACTTTTATTGACTTCACCATGTTGCATATTATTTTCCTAATTTCTTTACTACATATAGAAAAAATAGTTTGCGTTTTTGACTAACCATGTTTTGAAATATTTTTAAATTTTCAACAAGATTCGATTGTACAAAGTAACCATAAACTTCCCCTTTTTTAGACCAATATGGAAATAAAATTCGCTTTTCTCAGCTAGGTTGCATTATTTGTTCTCTTTCTGTAAAAGCTAGCCATATTGTATATTTCTATGATCTACATTAGTTGCAAATCAATAGGAAGACTTGAATAACCTCTCCAGTTTGTGTGTCATACTGAAGGTTGTAACCCGCTCAGACATTAAAAATCAAAAAGTTGTAAATTTTGATTGAAAATAGCAATGTAGTTGGAATTAATTAGCCTGGATGATTTTTGTAACATGCTTTGTATCGTGTTAGGGTGTGGATTTGGCTTCCGTTAGAAAAGACTTAGAGCATGCCAACAGCACCTTGCGAGAATCTAAACAAGCTCTTGACAATAAGATTGCTCAGAGTAAAGAAGAAATGAATGCTATGACGTCAAAATATGATGGTATACAAACAGAATTATCAAACACAAAATTGGAATTGAATGAAGTAAAAAACAATTTAGAACAGGTAGGATGCTGCAAGCTATGACTAAACTGTTGCATATGACTTTTCACCGTGATGAAATTCAAGCTGTGCAGATTGTTTAAGATTCTAGAGGAACTTCATGAACTTCCTAGGCTACAAATTGTTTTTGTTTTCTAATCATGTTAGATGCGATGTTATGTTACCCGCTCAGTCGTTGTCCAACTAATACATTTCAAATTCATTGTTCTTTAATCCAGCCTTTAATTGCTTGTCAACTAATTATGTGTCTAGTGATTTTTATTATTATTATTATTTTTAATTGGATTCCAGTTGAAGAAAGAAAAGCAACAACTGGAAAACATTGAAACAGAATTGTTGCAGAAAAAGGTGAGTTGCATTAAACTTTCTTGGTTGTATCAAGCATCTGATTGATCTGTGACAGATGTGCAGAGGGTAAACATTTTTTATTTTGTCTAAATTTTTAAGTGCCAAAAAATCTATTGGATTAGTTGGAATAAATACAAAAATTCTGTTTTAAAACAGTTAATGCCTTAAAAGTAAATGTGATGATTTACTCTAAAGCAAATGTTTAATTTTATCTTTGTTTTTCTCACAAAACGGTATTTTGCAACCCTCCCCACCCCCCCCCCCCCCCACCCCTTCCTACCTTCAGTTAGTTAATAGGGGATGTGCTTTCCATGAATTACCAGGTTCAGTTTTGTGTGCAATAGAAATTATGCTAGAATAATTATTTACATCCTTATTTTTGATTTTACAGAGTGAACTTACCAGTGAAATTGAAAACATGAACATACAAATCAAGACAAAAGAAGAAGAAATAGCTACTGTAAAAATTGAACATGGATCACAGTGTAATCAGTTGAAAGTGAGTGACTGCTTTTTATTAAAACAAGATGAATTTTAAAAAACTTATAACTACAGTACTCGTTTTCCAGATTTAAAAATGTTAAGAATTGCCTTATAAGTTATTTTTTTTATTATTTTCATTTTTTAGTTAAACCTTGAAGAAGTGGAAGACAAACATACACAAGAACGGATGAAAATAGATGAAGAAATTGATGGTTTAAATAATCAACTATCAGATGTAAAGGTAGATAAATAAAAAGTTTGGGTGTGGCTTTAATTGGTAGTAGTTTTAAATCTTCAGATTGACTGATTTTTTCACAGGGGCGTATAAATGCTTGAAATCTTCAAATTGACTAATGCTGATAACGCTGTCAAATGCACAAATTCATTTTGATTTTAATCTGACTTGAAAATCAATAATTATTTTTTAAGTTCGTGGACATGAAAAAAAATACATTCTGTTACTTTTTAAGTTTGATAATGATACACCTATTGAGAGGATTTAATTATTATTATATTCTTGTCAAGTTGGTGAAAAAGATTTGTTTAATAGATGGTTAACTTTTCAAACAAGCAGTCTTCAGTTGTAACATGACTGAATACAACTGTACACAAATATAATAATCTGAATTTCATCAATTTCAAATAGTTGGTTCTGTAACTGCCATCTTCTTTGTTTTTTAGATCAATTTAGAAGGAGAAATTACGAAAAGAAATGAAGCAGATTCTGAGGTAGTCATTCACATGTTGAAAATAAATACAGCACATGATATGTGTTTTGTTCTAAGCTTTATGCATACATACCATGACTTCTTTTACCCTATAGAAATTAAAATTAGCAGGTTTCCAGAATTCGTGTGGGAAAGTCAGCTTTAAAACGTCTACAATTCATTTTTTAAGGAGGAATTAGATTTTTGTTGACATTGAAATCGAAATAGTAAATTCTCTGCTGTTTAAAAGTACTAGAAAGAAATGTTTTTAACTCCTCTCTTCGGTATTGTATGTATTATACCTGTTAGCTTCGTCTAACGATATCTCAATTTTGTAGATTTTATCATGGCAAACGAAACATGCCAAGTTGGAAAGCATACTGGAACAAAAAGATGAAGTTTTGAATGATGTACAGAAGAAACTCGAGGTTCTTTTTTTTCTTTAGTTTCTTTTTTTCTCTGTGAAAATGGCGTAGATGTAGATATAAGATGTAGATGTAGATGTAGATATACCGTAATAACCCCCCTCCCTTTATTTAGCCCCTTTCTAATAAGCCCCCCCCCCCTCCAAGGACTCAAAAAGTTATTTAGCCCCCTCCCTTTATTTAGCCCCTCCCCCCAAAAAAAATAAAAAAAATAAAATAAAAAATAAATAAATAAAAGTAAAAGTAGTCAAAGAAATTCGATATTATTCGTTGGTTTAACGTCATATACAACGATATCCATGTGCTGCAGCTTTAATTTTTTCTCCTCCAATTTTCTGTGACGAGTTTCCAATGTGTCATGGAATAAACCTATGAAGGAGTACTTGAGAGAAATGTACGAAAAATGGTTTTCAGATGAGTTGTTTACATTCACTGAGCAAGGAAATATTAGAGCACCATCAAAGAGCAAATGATAAAATGGGTTCTTAACGCATGGGAACAATTGCCAAAAGAAATCGTTATTCGGTCCTTCAAAGTTTGCGCATTGTCTTCTAAACCTGACGGATCGGATGACAATGAAATTATGTGCATCCAATATGGTGCTTGCACCATATTGGATGCACATAATTACTGAATCGGCTGCAGAGTGCATCTAACGATGTAGATGATAGCGTGGATCCGTTTGACGTCCCAGAAGAGGAGCGGTGCATGGAAGACGTAGAACTTCTTCTGTTAGATGAAGATGATGATGAAACAGATGAAGTTAACATTATGTATTAATTTGAAAAATAGATATTGTGCTTAAAATTCTATTATTTATTTAGCCCCCCTTCTATTAAGCCCCCCGTCTAAAACCTCCAGAATTTAATAAGCAGGGGCTAAAAAGAGGAATTATATTAGGAATATGAGCTGTTCATCAAAAGTTGTTTACCTTGCCATGTTTTTTGAAAACCTATTGTATTCGATTGACTTTCTCCATGAATTCTGTTTAGGTTGCTGAGAAAGAATTAAACAAACCTTGTGACAGTTGTAAAAATTATGAAATTCAGTTGTGTAGATTACAAGAAGCTACAAAGGTAACATTTTTTTCATGACGTAACTGTTTGACCCTCTACTACAGGGTTACCACACCCCTTCAAAACTCCTCAATTCTCTTCAAAAGTAGACCTTTTAACAACTTTTTCCCTAAATCTCTTCAATTTTACTTTTAAAAGCTATGTGGTTTTCAAAATGCATGCCACATGGGTGCAGCAATAATTCGTTCTTTACTCGTGGCGTTTCTTCTAGAATCTCCAAATATTCTCAATTTCCTTGGAAAAATATAAAATTGTATTTAAGAGTCCTCAAACCTCCTGATATTCAACTCTATAAAAAGTGGCAACCCTCCACAACAGTTGCGGAGATCTAGAACTTTGTGTTTACTTTTATCTTTGGTTAGGATCAAAGTGGACAGATTTCGAAGTTAAACGAACAAGTTGCTTCCATACAAGATGAACTACAGGTACCGATATTTTTAATGCATAGAATTATTGAAGCTAATACCTTTTGAAACACCGATGGCACACTTTTTAAGAAACAGACATTTTAACTGTTACCTATCGTCGTTTCCTATATTATAAATGTGGAGCTACTCCTTGAGTAGCGTCTTCTGAAATTGTAAATAAATTCTTCTGATCTATATACCATGCGTTCATTTTCAGGTTTGTAATCAACAAATGACAGCTTTGACAACAGAAAAAGAAGAACAGTCGAAAACTTTTGAGAAGAAAGAAAATGAACTAAATACGAATATAAATAACCTTACTGAGGTATATATATTATTTTTGTTGTTGTTGTTGTTGTTGTTGTTGTTGTTGTTGTTGTTGTTGTTGTTGTTGTTGTTGTTGTTGTTGTTGTTGTTGTTGTTGTTGTTGTTGTTGTTGTTGTTGTTGTTGTTGTTGTTGTTGTCGTTGTTGTCGTTTTTGTCGGTGTTGTCGTTGTTGTTGTTGTTGTTGTTGTTGTTGTTGTTGTAGATGTAGTTGTTGTTGTTGTTGTCGTTGTTGTTGTTGCATGTGTTTTATTGCACCGTGTTGTGCTCCCATATTTGGTATTTATTTTCTACCCAAGGACAGAATTTAGACCTTCAAGTATTTTCAAGTTTTTTTTGTTGTGCGTACAAAGGAAATACAAGACTTTAAACAACAGTTAGGTAAAGAAACGTCTCTCCTGTCTCCTCTTTTTTAAAAACATTTTTGCATTTGCGTTATTAAGTCCTTATAGAGGGTTTCTATTAGATGTTTGTGATTATTCCTGTTACTGTTAATTATTAGGAAAAAAACAAGGTTGGAGAAACAATCGAAGAGTTAAACAAAGACCTGGGAGATCTTAAAACTGATTATTCTAACCTTGAAAACGAAAAGGTTGGTCTACACTCTCGCACAGACTTCACTAAAATCATACTCTGGCCTAGGTAGTGTTTTTTTAACTTTCTTTTAGAATGCTTTGGAACTTTTAAAGACGACGCTGGAGGAGGAAAAAAAGACTGTGGAAAATGATAGGTTTGTATAGAGTGTTCTATATATTATCTCTATATTAACACCGTATCCTGTTTGTGTGTGCGCAAGAAAAAAGGTCTGTGGCCAGTAGCTACAGGCGAATTCTTGTGGATTTTTCTACGGGCTTACGACTGGTGTCCCTATGAAGAACGTTGACAGCAATGTTAGACAACATTGATGCAAATACTGCCACGAAACCATTTTTTTATTTTGGCTGGCGTGCAGCCTGAACATTTTGTTGAGGAAGATATCTTTTGTTACAGGAGTGAGTTGGAAAAAGAAATCTTGGAATTAAAAGTCGATGTTGCAACGAAGGTTGAAGAAGTAAACAAGGTAGGAAAAGGAATTGTTTTTGTTAAAAATTTGTGATGTATCTTTCATTTTAAACTACCTATCGCCAACATGCACCTCAAATCTCATAAAGGATAGCAGCAGATACTTGATTACTCAAAATTCATTTAACCTGGCGAATGAGTTGGTTTGTTTAGTTAACCAGTGAGATGGCAGAACAAGAAAAAATATCGTCTGAAGAAAAATCTAAAATGCAAGATGAAATTCTTGAAAAACAAAATAAACTTGATCAGGTATTTGTCTTTATTCTTCGTTTCATTTTCATTTTTTGAACCTTTGAATTTCTTTGTTTCTTACTCACATACGGTGAGCTCTTCGCCTTCTTATCAGCGCAGATCTAACTATCTAACTACCAGCTTTTCCTCATAAGGTAGCTACGGATTATTTTTAATTGGTTTATTTGTTTTCAGGAGATTGAAGCTCACGAGAAATCAAAACAAAACTCATTAAAAGTTCAAGAAGTTCTTCGTGAAGAATCCATTAGATTAAAAAACAACTTGGTAATCCTTGTTGTTTCTTTGTTTATTTTTATCAACCAATCATAAGCTTGTGTGGTGTATTATTGTTGTTAAACAACCAATCAATGTTTACTATTTTTTATTTAGGACCAATCAAAAACTAAAACGGCAGACATGTTAAAGTCGCAAGAAGAATTAGAGATTCGTTTAAATAATGAGATATCAACAGTTAAAAATAGCATAACAAAACTTGAACAGGAAGTATCCAATCGTGATCGAAGAATATCTGAATACGGATTGAAATTAAAAACATCAGAAAATGAAAATACTGAATTAAAAGGAGATGTAACTGGTATGATTTATCACCTGAACTCTAACAAGCCTTTTTCTTGCATCAAGTGACTTAAAAAAATTAAGTTATATGACACGATGTGCATCACTCTCCCATTTGTTTGTTTTCACATTTTTCGCTACTTGTGATGATAACTTCGCTTTTTATTTTCAGTACTTGAGGCCCAAATACAGAATTCGAGTGAAGAGAAAAGGGCATTGTTAGACAGGTAAGGTAGCTTTGCATCGTGTAAACATTGTTAACATCCTCTCTGGATCGGAAATAATCGGTTAATATTTTTTTAGTATATTTATTATATATAAGATCTTTTACTATCATTGAATCTTGTTTAAAGTCGCCATTGTTTACTAGTAGTATGTAGCAGGCTACACGAAATCGTCAATTTTAATTCTGGTATGAACCACAGCCAGTCGATTACAAATCCTGTTAATATTATCATTACTAGTGATAAGAACAAGGAAGTAGTAGTCCGACCTGTATTTTAGAGTTCTTTCTACTGAAGAACAACACAAAAAGACGAAGCAGAAATTATCAGAAGCAAATAAAAAACTAGATCATTCACTGGCTGCTTTGCAAGAACTTGGACAGGAGAATCAAAATATGCAAGTAAGCTGTGTGAAATACGGAACGAAACATAAGTTGTATAAAGTACCGAACGAAATTTGCAACTAAGTTGTATAAAATGCCGAACGAAACTTGGAAGTAAGTTATATGAAATGCCGAACAAAACTTGCGAGCCATTTGTATAAAATATCGAACGATGCAAGTTAAATAAAACACAGAACAAACATTAAATAGGTTGTATAAAATACAGAACGAAACGTGTATGTATAAAATGCAGAACCAACCAGGTAAGTTTTATAAAATACAGAACAAAACGTGTATGTATAAGATCCAGAACCAACAAGGTAAGTTGTATAAAATACAGAACAAAACGTGTATGTATAGACATTTTTCTCAACTATTTATTGTCTGTTCAGTGTTAATTAAGATCGTCACTAACCATGTCAACAAAGAGTACTTGTGTTTTTTTCAACTGTGACCTGACCTTCGACATAATTTTACAAAGCAATTAAGGACATTTTCCTTGTCGTTTTGTTACTTTCCTATCGTGGCAAGAAGGTCAATAGTTGTTGTTGTCTCTGCCAGGTCATATCAATAGCCTGATTTTATATTCCCTTGTAATAGGTTCAACAAGCCATCAAATCAAATCGACAATGGGAAAGTGATAGCGAAGTGAAGTCTTGCAAAAAATGCGACAAACTATTTTCTCTAACTGTCAGAAAGGTATAATCTATTGATCATGTTTTGATGTTGTTTCCAGTTTCTGTAAATAATCTTTTGCGATAACAAGATAATAAAAAATTGTTTAAGTTTATTATTTTACTTTTTTATTTTAGCATCATTGTAGAAGTTGTGGGTAAGCTTCCCTTCGCATCTTTTTTTTCTTTATCAATGAAAAATGTATTCTCTGCAGGAATCAAATTTGGGTACAGTTGCGATAAAGCTTAGCAAAAAAGAACAACATGAGACTTAACAAGCAACCTGCAAAACAGTTTTTTTAAGGAGAAAAAAAATGTTTTTTATAATATGCACAAGCCTGTAAAGTTTAAATATTATGCTTAACAACTAAGTAACATTTAGGTTGAACTCGAAGTTTTGCCCTAGCAGCCGAGGCTAAAGTAAAAAAAACAAAAACGGAACTGTTTTTAAAGATGTTTTCTTAAGAGATGGAGGTGACAAAAGCAGCGTTCGCGCAAACTTGTGAAGAAGAGTAAATCTCTCTGTTTCAAGTACTCTTTTCTTTTTAGGATTATCTTTTGTGGTGAGTGTTCTTCATTCTCTGCAGTTGTTGCATCCAGTAAGAAACCTGTGAGGTGTTGCGAACAATGCTCAATTGAGCTAAACAGTTTGAGAGGGACAGGCGCAAGGGTAAGTTATGTATCTAACAGACCTAATTTTGCCTTGGCCGTGTAAAAGTATCTCTATAATAGTAGCCGTCATCTGACTAGTCTAATATAGACGACTAGTCTATATTAAATTGTTTGCTGTCTGTCTGTGACTTAAAGGTAGTAGCTGCGTGTAGAGACGGCTTTTTTTAAAAAAACAATGCTACTTTGTTATCCTCTGAAACATTGTGTACTTTTGTAGGATACGTTATATGGCGTACAATTCACTCGCATTAACTTTTTCACCAATTCTTTATCATCCCGATAAAGTTTTATTGAATATGTTTAGAGATTATCAACGACCTCCACGCAATCATCGCAGTCGATGCGCTAAGAACGACGTCTCCATCGCATGCGTGAATCAATGTCAACGTGGCAGGCGGTGTGTATCGACCCTAACAGCGTGATCAGTTATAGACATTCTTAACCTTGTCTTAGTGTCCATTCCATATCAGAACTGGAAATAATATTTAACGACACTTTTGCAAATACGAACTTAATAAGTCACTGAATGTATTCCTAATATAATTTTTACTTCTTTTTTTCTATCATAATAGCTATATATGTAAATTTTTGAATTTTTGAAATATATTTTCATGATGGAAGGAATTGCTATTGTTCAGCTGGCCCAACACTTGCCAGTGAAGTCTTTATAAAATAACAACTGAATTTTCTGTATCATCTGATACTACCACAAAATAATATCATACAAACTTTACTTTTCCCTTTTTTGATATCGAGGACAATGTGAAGCGAAAAAGGTCTTGGGAACGAGGTTGGTGCTCCACTGCAACTAAAGCACACATTAAACCTCAAGTTTTAAGACAACATCATCCCTAGGGGTTGTTGCCTTTTTGACATCGAGGCCAGCGGCGAAGTCAGCCGTCAAGTAAGGGCTTGCCGAGTTTATTTGGCACTCGAGAGTAAGTAAAATTTCTGTTTGGCGATATCTAAGATCTACAATGGATAATTTTTAGATAATATATAATGATATTAGATAATATTTCCTTTTCAAGAGGTTAATGCTCAATATCCTGAGAACTTGTTGTGACCATGTCAAACTTATGCAAGTTTTAAAAGAAGTTGGTACCCCTAATACGCTTTCACTAGAAGTACCAATTTTGTTACTCGAATTTTAACTTTTCCCGTTCATTCTATATATTTTAGTCGCAATTTTTTTTGGCAACAAATAGGTAATCTTTAGTTTACGAAATATTTATCCTGATAAAAAACAAACAAAGATTTTTCCTATGCTAAACATCTGATCAAAAGTTTGCTCACACTGAAACAGAAAATGTAAAAGAAATAAGAATTATTTTATTTTATATTTGTTTGCCTGGATTTTGGGCTTTTTTCCTCGACTAAATAACTGAAAAAAAGATATAAAATAACTGCCTAAAAATATTTTCCTTAGCAAGTTTATTAGCGGGTTTTATTGAAAAGTAGAGCAAATTTCCAACAAGACGTGGCGATGCAACGAAACTTGTGAATTATTCTTCAAACCTGTACACTTTAACATCACTACTCTTGAGGAAGTGTGAACCAGGTAGACGTTCACATTTGATTTAACACATGCGCACACCTGATAATTCGGAAAATGAAAAATGCTGACGTCAGCAACAATCAGTCGCTTTTGAGCTTTAATCCCGACCCAAATAATCCGATTGTTAAATCCTTGTAAAAAGTAATTTTGAAAATGAATGATACAGAAAAACTATTAAATTTGCGGTCTTTCCTCAACATGGGATGGTAATTTAATAATTCGGCAAGGAAAGTATTGTGTAGCTTTTAAATATTCACTCCAAAAATCCTCAGCTAATTTTTCAATTATGTAGCAAAACATCAACTAACCCTGTGAACAAAAACAATACTGTATTTATCAAGTAAATCCTTTTTTTCATAAATATGATACAGACAATAATGTCAAATGTTATTTACACAATAGAGAATGTACACAGAACATTTCTTCTACGCATTTTTACTACGCGCGACGACGAAATATCATTATTTTTTAAATTTAACAAATCTGAGAAAAACAATGCGTAAACAAACACGACGAAGCACACGAACGAAATACAACCATCTCATTGGCTAGTATATAATATTTCCACCAATCAAATGGTTGTATTTTGTCAAACCAGCGATTTCTATTGGGAGTGCGAGTATAGAGAAAATTAAGTTGAATCTGGTCTGCAAAATACACGACGGTAAAAATACAGACTGCGAGTTTTGTCTTCTCGGGGGCAAGAATAACTAAACTTTTCGGTTTTGATATTTTTGGCTGTAACATTGGCGAAACAGAAGACACAAGGATACAGGTATCAAACATTCATCGCGCATTATAACGCCTGGCTTTACTTTTTCACAAAAAATCTAATATAAAAAATTATAAACTCTAAATTTCTAAACAATTCTGCATAGTATTATTGTGAATGTGACCACAGCAACAAAACTGTTCGTGGTGAGACCACGACGATATTTAACATAGTAGACATAATAAATAGGAAACAAAAACACAATCAAAATGGCGGTTGTAAAATTTTCAACAAAATTTAATGGAGTTGTTATAAATGAGTATTCTCGTATGAAGAAAACTATAAAATCACCGTCAGCCGAATAACAAGAGAAAAATCTTTCTACTAAAGATGGCCTAATAATTTCGTTTATGAGGTGATTTTGTAGTTTACAAACTCTGGGAAGAATTTATTCTCAATCCAAGACCGAAGTGGTAAAATTTTGCACATTGTTGTAATAACAAACACGGATTTGACATGCGTTGAAAGAAAATAAATAACACGAGAGGCAAGCGAGGCAGAATTATCAAGACAAACCGAATTAAACTCGACATATGGAAATTTACTATTCTAAGTTGACATTCACTATCAGGAAATCGTTCCACCGTGCTGCTGTTGTATAGTTTTGTTGCTAGTACTTTGCGATATAAACTGCAAACTAGACGGCGTCTGCGTGGGAGTGTATTGCGCTGTGTTAAATTGACTGATATTTTGCGGAACAGTAGGTAGCTTTGGCAAGATTTGCTGTTGATAACTATGATGCATTGTTATAAATTGCTGATTCTGCATTTGCTGTTGCTGCTGTAACTGTTGAATTTGTTGAAGTTTTTGTAGCTGTTTCATTGGTTGGTTATTTGCATGGTGTGGGTTAGCGAGAAAAGTTTGTCTAGGCGAGGCTTGCATGTTGGTTAAACTAGAAGCCACTTGTTTCGGTGACTGTATGGTTTGACACATGGAGGACTGGCTACCTATTTGTTTATTGTAGTTTCCTGTGAGTTGGTGCGTATCTAAAAACATAAACATTTTAAATTTATAATGAAACTATAGATCGTTAGCATACTGCCTGGCAGTCATTCGTTCCACGGTTGCCAGAACTGCAAGCCGCAAACAAACTCACTGCACCACGCGCCGCAGCATGGTAACAAAACACACAGATAGCTTATCCGACCGCCATTCAAATTTTTTCATCGACATGCTAATGCAATCAGTATACACGCTATTTTTATAACCAAGACAAAATTTTGGCTGGGCCTCCATGTTGTTTACTCATTTTAACAGGCTAAAGTTTTGCTTACTTATTTATTCACTATCTCTACTCAGGTATAGCCAATTCACAATTTTACTTGCTTCGATAGTCTAGTGAATCAATCGAAATCAAACTGTTGTTTTAATCACATTTTCGCAAAACATTTATATAGCCATGCAGAGAAACCCTTGTCTAGTTTCAGAAGTAGATATGTCTCAAGAAATATTGTTTTTATAATTCTTTTTTCTTCTTACCTACATAAGGCTAGGTTTACACCTACATAAGGCTAGGTTTACCAGTTGTTTTGTTTTTTTGCGTATATAAAAAAGCGTGTTTACGATGAAATGAAAACAGTGCTACCGTATACATCGTGAAGGCCCGTTTCCATTTGACTGCTTTTTGCGCTACAGCGGAAAAAAGCAGTTTAATGGAAACGGGTCTTTCACCATCCAAAATGCATAACCAAAGTTTGAGCCCGTTTACACTGTGCGCAATTTCGAAATAGAATTTCAATACATACCTAGGTTACTGCTTTGCTGAACAATGAGCTGTTGCAACAAACTCGAATCATTATGACCACTATTCAGTCGTTTCAATGTTGTTTTAGGTAGATTGCCTCCTGCAGCCGATACCACGTGACCTTGCAGAACTCCGCTCAACGATGGAGAGGCTGTCACAGTAATGTTAGGTGCAGGTCCCTGATTGTCTGTGTCGCAATATTCTATAGAGTAGGTGCTATTCTCGGTTTTCTGTAGAGGGCTTGTACCGTTGTGCAACGAACTTAAGTTAACGTCAGATAGTGCCTATAACGTAAACAAAAACAACTATACATATAAAGTCATGTGCTTTCAATTTTTCATGAGATAAAAAAATACTTTGTTAGCAGAAAGGGAAAGCAATTTCTTCGTCTGCACTTTTTTAGCCTCTATTTGGTGGAAAGCAAACCTTACTTACCGACGAACGTTTTCGGTGTGAACAGAACTTACCTGTTTCAAAGCCGATCCAGCAGAAGCTACTTGTTGAATGGCATTCGTTTGTGATAGTAAACCTTTTATTTGCTGAACAGGACTCGATTGAGATATTAAATCTTTAATTTGTGAACCTATTGTATACACTGTCGGTTGGCTGCCCTGAAGCACTGCGCTTGGTAGCGACACAATCATCCCCTGGGTTATGGTGACATTCGGCGCTGCAGTGACATGCGTGGTTGACACAAATGACGCATCCAGTGAGTCCTGAGGACTAGCAGCGGGCGTCACGCCTAGCGACTGACATAAGTTTAAACTAGAATTTGAACTAACATTTAAAGTACCGGTAGCCGACACAAAATTTCCTGTCAACAAGTTCGTACCGCACGTGGTTGTGATGAAATTTAAAGTATTACTACCTAAACTGTTCGTAAGAAATTGTTGCTTGTGTTCGGGCACTTCCCTTATTTTAGCAAGTTGTGACGGATTGCTTAAAGATCTCGATAAGTTTGGTTGGCTTGCTACTGCGAACGGATCTACGACAGGTACTTCTGAAGAGTGCCGCCTCTTAGACGAGGCGGCGTAACTTAGTGGATCTGCAATGATACCCTGTGGGTGTTCGGTGAATTGTCTTTTAACGCCTGCAGCAGTCTTACTGGTTTTTGTTTTCTGTTTATGAATGATGCCGTTCTGTAGAGGATCCTGTACAGCAGGTCTGAGCCCTGAAAAACAGAACAACGGTAACAAAACAGATTTTACAGGTGATACATTACAGTAAGATGTTATTTAGAGCAATGTAAACAAAACAAGCACGTCCAATTCAATTGCATTTCTTTACTTTTTCTTGTATGATTTTCCGTTCGCAGTAATGTTACCATCTTTTTTTGCTTTTTTTATTATTTCAATGTAAAGTGATTGATGTATTTTCGCGAAAAAACAAGTTGATTTCATATGAAAGGGTTAAAAAGTTGTCTATGAAACTTTATAATTTTTTGAAAAATCTTTAATGTTTTCCGAGATATAAGTCTTGAAAGTTTAGCTAATTATTCGGAATTATGACATCATCGATTAGAAACAATTCTTGGTATGTTATAATTGTCAACATAGTGTTATTGGGTTGAGAGTAAATAAAAACAACAAGCTAAAATGGTATGAATGAGAATCAGGGTAACTACGTATTAATATTCATGTAAATATGTTCAAAATATCAAACTGGATAGGTGAAAACATATTTACATCACCACATACCTTGATAAACCTTTAAAACAGCACCTCATTTTTTCTAATACATGATGTCATGCATTAATTAGCATAATTATCAAAACTAACGTCAAAAATTTGGAGAACAGACCAACATTTTTCCAAAAAAATAAAAAGATTCATAGACAATCTTTCAAGCTCTTTCATATGAATCCCACTTTTTTTTCGCAGGGCAGTAATCAACTTTTTCCCACAAAAACTGATTCTCTCAATTGACAAAAGGTGTATATGCAACTTAAATTATCTGTTCAATGTGGAATTCCATAGTGCTAGTGAAATTTAATAAAATAAGTGCGCACCGTCTTGAAAAGTTCTTGATGGGTTTTTGTTCGACTGTTTAACGCTGAAATAAACAAAAATATGTCACAGCAAGTTATTACATTATCAATGGACACACTTCTTCAAATAAATCTGCATGTGAACATAATTAAAGACAAACTTAGTTCAGTCATCTATTTAGAAATTATGACTGTCATTCATCATCATCATCATAATTATCGGCTTAACGTCCGTTTTCCATGCTAGCATGGGTTGGACGGGGTATATTAATTACCCTCTTCCAATCTGATCTAGACTGTGTTAGATCTAAACTCAACTTCCTCTGTATCAAGTCTGTCCTTATAACCTCGTGCCAAGTCTTTCTCGGTCTGCCTCTGGGATTTGCCCCAGGAACTATCAAGTCTCTACACTTTCTTACCCAATTATCCTCCCCCATTCTTTCCAAGTGCCCTAGCCAATTCAATCTTCTTATCTGGATAACATCTTTAATTCTACGGATACTTAGCCTGCTTCTTAGCTCATCTGAACTCATTACCTACATAATTACCTACATCTTGAGAAAAAGGTGATTTTCACAAAAATATACGTGGTACAAAACGCATCTTGTTTTTTGAAGAAAGCTACCAACCTTGTAAAAGAGGAATTTTTGTACTGATGATTTAGCATCCATGATGTTGCATGCCGAAAATGATCCATCCTTCTTGAAAAGACACGACAACGACAGTCTGTCTGTCTTCCACCAAAGTTGTTTACCTAAAACAACAAGTGCGACGTTTTAAATAGTTACCCTGTCGTTTCCCAGGTAATAAGATGACTGTCTTCTGTTTATGGAAGTCGTTCATAAATTTTTATTTTTTCTAACTGAGAAATCTAAATCTAATTCACAATGAAATAATATTTCTATCCACAGTCTCTTGCAGAATTTACAGAATGTGATCCCTTTTTCTTAATAAACCAGACTTACCTAAAAACTACATTAAAAAGCAATTACTGAGGAACTCGATTTTAAAGAAGTAAAAGTTGGTGTATATTTTACTTAGATCAGTTAGTACATACTTTTGGGACAATCAAGTATCTGTTCAAGTTGTCCAGTCACCTATCTTAACCTTTAAAATCCATGAAATAAATTGTC
This sequence comes from Hydractinia echinata, assembly GCA_030067915.1. Lineage (NCBI taxonomy): Eukaryota > Metazoa > Cnidaria > Hydrozoa > Anthoathecata > Hydractiniidae > Hydractinia > Hydractinia echinata. The sequence continues at coordinate 2,051,886 of JASGCC010000039.1, read as the reverse complement.
ACATATTTTAGAAATAAGCATTTATCATTGGCCTAAACACATATTCAGGATGCAATGTTTATTTGCAGTCACCTCTGTGTAACACTCGCCAGTTAACCCAATAAGATTTGGTCCTGAACGACTACAGTTATTCGAAAACCTCTTGCATGGTTAAAGTGCGGCTTAAAATGCTTCGTTAGATATTTTTGGACAATCGTGGTAACAACGAAAATGAACTTCCTGGACTATTTATGCACTGGGAACAATATATGGACTATTCATGCACTGGGAACAATGCATAGACTATTTATGCACTGGGAACAATATATGGACTATTTATGCACTGGGAACAATATATGGACTATTCATGCACTGGGAACAATGCATAGACTATTTATGCACTGGGAACAATATATAGACTATTTATGCACTGGAAACAATATATAGACTATTTATGCACCGGGAACAATATATGGACTATTTATGCACTGAGAAAAATATAAAATTATAATGCATTTTGTAACAGACAGGTACTGGGACGATTTTACAAATTAACATGTCTTTACAAGTCATCTTCAATCAACAGCCGTCTATATTTGGTACCAAAAAGGTACCAAATATAGACTAATAATAAATTTGGTACCGCTGTCATGCTAAATTCACAATGTAAACAAAGTTATCTGTAGCGTGGTAACTTGCTACTTGACTTTTGCTTTTTTTTGTTCACGTGACGTATGCAAAAAAATGCGTAATATCGGAAAAACATTGAAACATGCTTAATATCAGCATGCTGCAACTTAAAACGCTACGGCAAGTTTGGATTTAATCCAAACTTGCCATAGCATCATGCGTCAAACTGAAAATAAGTATACAGCATTTCACGGCTGCCATGGTCAAAACGTGCGGCGATGCAAAACTTTTTTTAGTGTGAATTTAGCATTAGAGGTCTTCATGCGGATATAACATATAATATCTGGAAACAATAACTTACCTTCATAGGCTTAGGGTGGTAAGGTAGTGTTGGCAAATTCGACATACTTAAAGTTTCATCAGATATATAATCAGAATAAAGTTCAGTGTATCCATTTTGTTGATTATCATCATGAGAAGATTTGTGTGAAGTGTCTAAAGAAAATAATACTTTCAATCAGAAAAACTACTACAATGGTAGATAATCTTGTCAGCATAATCTTTTGTAAAACATAAAAGTGATAAAATCAAATTGCACCCAAAAACTCACGTGCTATGGGGGTGACGTAAAAATAGAATTCAAAAACAAAACTTAAATGCCCCCAACAAGAGCAAACATTTTTAAAAAAAAGTTTGCCCAAGTAGGTTTACTGTAAAAAAAAAAAAAATTGTAAACAACATAAAACATACTTCTAGGAGATTTTAAATTAGTTGCCATGTCTTTGTTGTAGTTCGTAGCCAACGGACTAAAATAATAAAAACATGTTAGAACTATAGAACAAAATATATTTTTAACTTTTTAGATGTACTTCAAGAGGTCATATTCCACAATTGTACAAATTGAGACAGCATTGACTATCAGAGATGAAAGTGATCATGATTTTCAGTGCAGCTGACAAAAAATGCTTAGAAAATCTTACGCACCCAGGAACAGTAGGAAAAACAATCTTATCAAAGCCAAAGGGTGAATTAACAGGAGTTCCCCCTCGACTGTTTGATTGTGGTGATGAGCTTGCATTAGATGCATTATCTTGCGCTTTTAAAGCAACCCGAGCACGATGATCCGCCAGCAGAACATCAAAATCTTTCGACCTTCCGGGAACCTGACGACGAAGTGATAGTGGATGAGTCTAAAACAAGAGTTAAACAGTAGATTTGTTGTAAGAATCAAAATACTACGTTTCCATGTGTTCAGGTTAAATTGTGCATATGATATTGAAGCTAAGGTCACAAATAAATTAACAGTTTGTGCAATTTTAGTGCTACAAAAGCTAAAAAATTGTCTGACATGGTAAAAGTTGATTCCACTATAAAAAATGTTTCCACTGTAAAATTTTAAATTCACTAAATTGGGGTTTCTGGATATCAAATGTGGGGCATGTTATCCATTAACTATTAGTAACTTGATAAATCAACATTGGTCACACCAGCAATACTGAATATACCTTGCAAGTCAATGAGCGAGTGCAATTTTTTTCCATTTCTGGTATCCACACACCACAATGTTTTTCACAATCATACTCTTTTTCTAAATGATAAATAATTAAAAACTATTTAAACCCAGGTTGACTTCGCAGTTATCATGTTTCATTTACAAGATGCACCCAAACAGACTGATTGTAAATTTAAAACATAAATTTGTGCATGTGATAAGAAATTAATAGAATATGGGTGCAAACCTCAGCTTAATTGCATTAGAAAAGTTTGCAATTGGATTAACATTATCAACAAATATTTTAGCATACCTTTGAGTTGTGGAATTTTCTTTATACTCCCTTTGACTTGGATGCATACTTGCGGTGAAACGTTTGTTTTCTCTCCATTATTCTTTTTTGATTCAGTATTCAACTTTTTAATGTTAATTTTTGGTAATTTCACTTTTGCAGCCAAACTGTTGAATTGTGGTATAGTTAATGGTACTTCCTCAATTTTAACATTTGAATCATTAGGATCGACTTCCTCAATGCGAATAAAACTTTTGTTATTTGATTTAAGTACTTTTGATTTAGAATACGATGTTTTTATTTGTGCTGGTTGTTGCGTAGTTGATGGGCATCTTTTTGGTGGCGATGGTTTGACCGAGGATAGCACTTTGCTGTGATTGCGCTCTGTAAGTTATATAGTAAAACCTTTAGACTAACTTTTGAGAGAAGCATTTAAAACTATTGGTAGAAATGCAGATGATGAGAAAGCCTGAGGCTAGTCTATTTCATACATACCGTAATGCCTTTGGACTGCTGACAGGATAAGAAGTTTATTACATTGATCACAAATAGCCAACTGCAAGCTTTGACGAGATGGACATAAACCATATTTCTCAATATCTACAACAAATACAAGATTTAAATGCAACCGGTTGCACACTATTTGTTTGAAAGAATGAAACTTTATAGACCTTCTGCATGAAGTCTGGTCGTCTCAGCTGCATTTCCAAGCCTACCAACAATTGCATCTAAAAACAAATATAGAGTTTATCAGAATGTAGTCCTTATGCATGATCATGGCTCAATGCAGTTGAATAGCAAAGGAATTTCAATGGTTCAAAACACATCTGACAGTAAAAAATATTTTTTATCGCCTTAACCCTATTTGGTCCGGGTTTTTTGAACATATTATGACTGGGGGAAATTGAACCCCCTTAATAACTTTTAATAGGATTGTCCAAATTAAATCAAACTTGGCACACTTATAGTACATCATGAAAGGAACAAAATGACAGCATTCATTTTTTGATTATGTCAGAACTTTTTTTGTGTCCTCATTGCCTGAAATCTGGCCAAAAAACCATCTGCTTAAAATTCAATTACTTTAGTTCTAGGGAAATTTTTTACATGCTGTTTGAAGTTTTTGAAAGGCAAATAAAAGTTATTTGACATATTTTCTGGTTTTTACATAGTTTGCATAAAAAAACACCAAAAAATTGCCTAAAATCCATTTATCCTGATTTTAGGGTAAAATCTGAAAAAATCAGGAAATCGGATTAACCATGTGTCCAAAATTTACAGGATAATTCCCTTTGATTAAACAAAGTTGTGTTGTAAGTTTCAAATTCTAAGGATAATTCTAACGAAAGTGATTATATTTTCCTCAATATAATTCCGTTGGACTGAATAGGGTTAAACAAATTTATGCTGAAAATTTACAACACTAAAACATTCACATTGCAGTTTAACTTTGTTCTAAACCTATAAATCACGTGAACAACAATGACAACAAAGCCTAAGATAGGAGGCCTGTTAGTATTGCCTGTGAAGGGCATAATTACTTGTAGCATCTATATTTCGTGAAATATATAAAGGAGTTAAATTAAATACTGTGACAGCTTAAAATTTTGCAGTAGTATTCTTTAAATTTGTTGCGGTAAAAGAGAATAATTTTAATTACTGAAATTGAGGTGCAAGAATGGTGCACATACATGTGCTTATGAAGTACAAAGTACACGAAAAGACATGTACCAAAGACTTTGAATTTTTGAAGCCCTGTAATCTACTTCAAAAAATGTATATTTGAAAGTATTTGACTATCCATAATTTAATTATTTAAAGATTTGTTTGTCACACAAGTAGTTGCAAAGATTAATTAATTAGACTCCTGTGGTCAGGGTTAAAAATCATAGCAGAAAAATACGAATACATTTTCAACTTTCGACTCCCCATGCAAATTAATTTGCATGGGCTTATCTGATTGCACATGGATTGCTCATGCTGATGAATTTACCTCACAGGGGCAAATTTTTCTGACCAGATATGCAAGCTACACAATTTTTTACTGCTCAAATGACTCTAACACTAGACAGGAAAGGGCCATTTTTTGGAAACCATTTCTATGTAGTTAATAGCAGACAAAATGGCCTTGATTTCCATCATACAAATGGGTTTGAGGAAAAAGGATGAAACAGATCCAGACCGTTCAAATTAAAATGTTTAGTTGGCTTGCAAAAATTTGCACTTTATAAAAGGAAACACTATAAACCACTTGCCATTGATTACTTCCTACTCCCTAGACATGATTTTAAATGTTTTCATGACACACAGCAATTTTTGTTTCAGAAAACTTTTTATCAAGGATAAAATTGACCCCTTAAAAACATTACAGTTTTTTTTAACTCTCTCTTTAAACTTTCGTTCAAGAGAACGGAGTGAAAAGAAATAATGACTCTCTCAGTCTACCTGCTCTACATGCTCATTTACCTGGTTTCGGTCTAAAAATGGAAATATCTGATACACAAGTTTAACATTTTCTTTGTGCAAGCATTTCAGTTAGCTAATTATGATCTGTTAATTCAAATCCTGGCGTGTGGCAACAAATAAGTTTTGTCATACTTTGCTGACTTTTACTGCAGAGTTAGACCCCCATCCTTTCCCTTTGCAGTGTGATTCTGTGACAAGTGACAAAATAAACAAAAGTAATTTGTGTGTACCTAGCCATATGTTGAATATTTGCACAGTACATCACTATCCTCAACCAGGCAAGTCTCACCTAATTAGGGCAAAACACTTGAGTAATCTCCCAATTGGGTGAGTTTTTTTCATGGAAAAAAATGTTTTGATAAAGGCCAATCAGCTGGACATAAGTGCAATTCAGGGAAATTCATGCTTGCAATTCGTGCAAGCATGTGGTGCTGTAGCTTGGTGGTTATAACTCTAGCACTTTGTGCAAAAGACTGGGGTTCCATTCCCTTTGGCTGCGATTCAATATGGACAAGTGAATGTTACCATAGCCCTCAGTTAACCCAAGTCATGTGACGGAAATTGGGGCGATAGCACACTGTGTGGGCCGTTGGATGTTGCACAGAGTTGTCTAGTTAAATAGGTCTGCATAGCTCAAAATGAGCATTAAATACTCTAGGACTCCCCATCTAAGACATGGCGCCTCCTGGAAATAATAGATAGGACATATCCCCCAATATTTGTGAGGCTAGCCATGTAAAAGATTCAGTGTGCTATTTTGGTGGTATTAATGGCTATTTGACCTGACAACTTGATGCATTATTTGCTGCTATGGACAGACTATAAAACTTCTGTTTTGTGTGTTTCTAAAAAAGGAGAAGTGATTTACCCAATCAGAGGAGTTAATCATATTTTGCGCAATAATATAAAGCTTATGAAATAGAGGTTTACATTATTCCCTACTCCTGTGGTATCAACTCACTTGATTAAATAATTTTATCAGGAAAAAACGCCAATAATTAAGGCCTGCCAAAATTTTATGTTTGTGTCCTTTCACCAACCCACTAAGAAGAAAGCCATGAGTTCCCTCAAAACTCGAGAAAACAATACACACACATTTAATTTTAACACAAGCAGAGTGAGTTTAACTTTGAGCCCTCTTTTCAGTAGTGAAGCATATTAAAAGTGGTAAAAAGTAGAGGCTTTTTTGAGAGTTCTATCACCTATACGTTAGCACATCTTTCTGCTTGTTATGTATCAGATTTTTGAATCAACCAGAATTGGTACGACTCATAAATTTGCAAAATTGCAGCTTGAGCAAAAGACATGCTGTGTTAAGCGATAAAACTCTCAAAATAGTCTTTACCCCTAAGCAGTTTTCGTATGCTTTACTACTGAAAACGCAAGATCCAAAGTTCAACCCACTACATTTGTGTAAAAATCCATGTCTGTCACAATTGGAAAACTTGATGTCATTTCGTGTGACACCTCCAGTTTTATTTTGTTTTCACCAATCAATTATAATGGTGCCCAAACTCCCCTCCCTTCCCCTCCACCCTCATGACTTTTCTACACCTATATGTGGCAGGATGTTTCTGTTAGCATATCATAAGCATAGAAAAGTTCTGATATCGACTTGTATGATGAAATAGATTTTCATTATGGTAGTGCTTAACCCCCCCCCCCCCTTTCGCTCTGTTCTGTGAAGTGTTACGAGCTTTTCGTTTTATCAATCGTTTTTTTGTATGCCATGTTAGCTAATATTTACATAAAAAATTTGTGAGCAATGTGTATAACTATGTGTTAGCTATATGTTTAGACAGAATGGTTCTTTGGGTGGTCAAGCTGTCTGGCATGAGTAGCTAGCTAGCTAGACAGGTTCCAGACAGGAAATATAAGCAAAGCATTTAAAAACAAAGATGTTGTTTTGCTTGATGAACAACATACCTGATTCTTCAAAGGCTGTATTTTCAGCAAATAAACTCCAGGATGACCCTGAGCTCAGGCCAGTTTTATTGAGTTTTTCTGACATGCTGTATTTTTTCAGCCTTTGTCTTTGTTTACGTTGATACTGAAGTCATCATAGCTAATTGTTTAAACGTCATGTCATTCCATTCAGTCAGAACACCGGAGAAAATTAAAAAAAATCAGAGAATTTAGAAGATTATTTCGAAGTAGACGATGCTACATTTTAAGGATTGTAACGGTATGATTTCAAGTGGCTATCAGTCAGAAATAGAAGAAATTCGTTATTTTCACCGCTATCGATTTGCCTCTGCAGGTCAACTATTTAGTTTAGCATGATACTTTCTCAACAACATTTTAAATTGCGGCCGGCTCTTGCTTAAAAGTGGTCCGCAGATTACCACCAAGATTTATCTCCACGACGCCGACGAACGCCGGCTAAACTTTTACCCAATTTTATAAAAACACTTTTAAATATTATTAATTAGGAGCAATAAAAGATTTGCATTTATCTCTTGTATATTCTTCCCCTCCATATTACCCCCATACTAAACATTGTACCTTTTCTTTTGTGTTGCTACATAACCCCCACTTTGGCGTTGGGTATAAGGACTCACTGTTTGTTTTGTGATCTTTCAATTATCAATTATCTTTTTCTTTCATATAAAAAGTCAGAGGTGCGCTATAAAACATAGCAGTGAGGTGGATAACATTTTCCAAAAAATGCATTAAAAGCGTTGCGTGAAAATAGGTACAGTGTGCTTTTTCCCCTTCAAAAAAAAGGACTGACTGACTGACAGTTTTCACGACATATCAAGGAAATGAAAATACTTCTTCATTGCTGTAAATGCTCAATCAGTCTACCTTTGATTAATTGTTGATTAATTTTCACGAATATTAACTTGCGAAAATAAATCTTCGCGAAATTACTAGAAATGACTTTTTCGCTGAAACTATACTTTCGCGAAACTTTAGAAAAACTAGTTTTTCTTATTTTTTCTCGGTAAATGTGCTTTTCCTGGAGTTGATAAAAATAATGCTCAGCCTCTGTGGTATAAATAGATAGACCTGAAATAAATTAATATTTGGAAAAAATGTTAGATTCGTGAAAATAATTATTTGCAATAAATCTTTAAAATGGCTCATTCGCGAAAAAAAAAATGTTCGCGAAATATCTAAACATGACTGATTCGCTAAAATGATTTTTTTTGGACATCGCAAAAATAAATCTGCGAATTCTAAATGTTTGCTTAAAACATGACTAACACCACTGATGCGTGATTGCCATGCAGCAGGATGTTAATAGGCGTAAGAATTCCAGAGACAAGAAGAAAATAATCCGAAACTTTGTCGAAAACGAATAAAAATAATAACTTGTTTTAGGAGACTCAACATAACACATTGAGCTTAGATATAAATGTCAGGATCGTCTCCATCTTCAAATTAGCAAAAAACTTAAATAAAGAGGCATTTGTCGGCCGTAAATTCGGAGGTTCGTCGAAATTTTTAAATATTGAGATTTTATTTTTACTTTCATTAAAGCTTGGTTTTAATAACCTAAATTTGGTTGGAAACCTTTTCCCTCTCTTTTCCTCAACATTCACTATTACAACTTTTTTGGAAACACATGTTACAAAAACAATACAAGAGATGTTGCACAACAAATGTTGTGGAGATATAATTTTTTCTATCTCTACAACAGTTGCACAACAATTATGGATTTTATTGAAAACCAAGCTTAACGTCTTTCGCATAAAATAATTAATTTATACACCTCTAACAGTAACGAAATCGTTGTAAAGTCATTCCAGAAGTGACTTATTACCGAAAAATCATTTCGCAGATTTGTTAATGTTATCATAACGAAAAAACCTTTTTACGAAATAATTACTTTCCTTTTAATTCCCACCTAAAGGTAAAATTCAGTTTTTGTTCACCAAAAATTTGTCTACCGAAATTTTAAAAATCGTCCCGGAAATGTTTCCGTCGATACATTTATTTCCGCAGAAGTTCCTGGTTTTCCATGCTGAAATTTGAATGTATATCTTCTAACAAAAGCTCGCCAGTATCTAACAACTGAAGCAGCAGAAAACGTTTATACAACGATGATTGAACCACTTCTCCTGTATTGTTGCCTGTTGAACTTGAAGATGACGGCGACCCAGTTAAACTCTTTGGAGAATGTAAAAGACAAGCATCTTCAATCATCTACGATAACGGTAAGATTCCATCTATCTACAATACAATGAAAATAAAGAGTAGCTTGATGGTAAAGAAATATTTGATGAAAGAAGTATCAACACCACTAAAGAACTATTTCAGCATCAATGAAACAAACATTAGTACAAGAAATAAAGGAATGCTCCAAAACTTCCAAAAATGAGATTAGAACTAGGAAAGAAAGCTTCGTTCTTTACTGAAACAAAATTATATAATGATATACCGATTGAAGTAAGAGAGGAAAAAGCTTTCAGTTCTTTTAAGGCAAAATTAAACTCCCTCTGACATTTTTAACATTTTTATACTTTGATATGTGAATAAAAGATAATTTAGTTAATGCTATGCAGTATGTCTTTAGATATGCTACTCACTGTCTTTATCTTCCTTAGCGTGTCTAAATCTGAAAACATACTGCATTTCTTGTTTTCCAACTACCGTAAACCTCCGAATATAAGCCCTGGGCTTATACAAGTTCGTAAGCTTTTTTGGGGTGGGCTTATACACGGGGGTGGGCTTATACACGGGTGGGCTTATACATGGAAAACAATAGCAACATATTAAATATCTATGCATATATTTTACGTAATAAAAACTTTTCACTCATCGCCACTTTCTTCACTATCTTCACTTTCGCTATCACCATTATCTTCACTTTCGCTCGACGTCGCTGTCTCTACATTGTCTCCGCTGTTCCCATTAATGAAGGAGTGGAAAATATATGACATTAAAGCGAAAATAACCGGCGAAAAACGACGTGCACCTGAAGGGACATGGGTTCTAGGGGGAGGAATTGAGCTCCCTTGTGTTTATTTCTTATATGGACCAAATATCAATAGAGGACTAGTTCGTAAAGAACTGAAGAAATAGCTTGTACTTGTATGTTTTTGCAAAAAAAAAAGTTTTTTAGTAAAAGAAAAACAACCATGAAATTTTCCCTTCCAATATTATGGGCTTATACACGGGTGGGCTTATACATGGAAATCGTTAGTAATGAGTAAAATGATGGGCTTATACACGGGTGGGCTTATAGACGGGTGGGCTTATGAATATAAGCCCACCCGTCTATAAGCCCACCCAGTTTACGGTAACAATTTTAATTTTAATTTAGTTTAACCAATGAGGTGTAAGCGTCCTTGGTTAAACATTTTTCATTTCATTTTTTTGGTCCAACTAGGACAGCAGTATATTTTTATATAACTGAATGATTTTTGCGAGTAATAATTGGTAAAAAACAGCTTTTAAAACTTTTCGCGCGAAATAAAATGGTTAAATGTGAGAGATATAATTGCCACTACATGATAAACCAAAATTTTTGGACGATTTTTCTGATTTTTTTCCTAAATTTATTCGAAGTTTAGAAATTATAAGAGTATAAGAAAATCAACAAAATTTTGAATTCCATATACTTCATAATTTTCTCCGAAAGTTTTTCCACCGAACGTTTTTTTACCGAAATTTCTCGTCCGAAATTTCTCGTCCGAAATTTTCTCCGACGACAATTTTGTTTCATAATGTATGGAATGAATTAAAAGTTTGGAACACGGGGGTAAGTTAAAGTCAACTAAAGTATTTGTATTAGAAGACATATTAGGGGATTAATTTTTGTATATTCCGGAAATGTGAAAATATATGCTGATACAGAGACGAACAGTTGAAATATAGATTCAAGTACATAATTCACGTTCGCAATTCTATTAAATCTGTTACGTTTCTACAAGCGTGGTTACAAATCGTCAATAAAAACCATCTACCAGAGGTGACTACCAGATGCATGTCTTTGCCACTGAAGAAGTGCAACATGGTTTCGATATGCTCTTTGATAGCATTTCAAAAAAACGTCATGGTTCCAAGATGTTCCCGTTTTATGTAAATTCTGGTTAGTAGTAGGCTTATAGCCAGTTTGTTTATTGTGATGAAACTCGTTTCGCGGATAACAATGTTCTTCGCATTCTTCCTCTTCTTCTTCGCTACTCTCCGATTCACTTTCGAATTCGCAATCGGATTCATATTCGGATTCTCTACGGGATGATAAAGAAACAAAATAATCATCATTGCCATCATAATCATTTCCTAAACTATTGCTACTCTCCTCTGTTTTAACACCGCTACAACTTTCCTCCATTTCCTCGCTGCTCCAACTCTCCAACTCACTGCTCACATTTTTAGGGAAGATGTCAACATCAGAAGAGCTTTGCATGTTTTCATATTTCTTTGCATATATAACTTCACGTCGGTGCTGCTGTGTTTGTGTATCAAATGTTCTAGATTCGTTATTCAGGTTCATCATGTTCATATTAACAGCCATTTTGTTAAACCTATATCCTCGAGTATCTTTTCGTTTGTTAGAACGTTCCACAGTCTCGTTTTGATGTTCCACAGTTTCGTTTTGATGTTTCACTGTCTCATTGTCTGTCTCATTCCGATGTTTTATTGTGTCGTCCTGATTATTCTCTACTGCATCATCCTTAAATGTCGTCTTTACTGTAGGGCTGAGACATACAATGTTTTTATTTTCATCAATGGTAGAGTTTAGTTCCACCAAAGAATTACTGTCTGTATTATTTACATTCGACGGAACCGTTTCATTCGTCTGTTTTCGTTGAGAAGGCTTTTTAGTTCTGTTAAATAAAGAAACGTACTTTGGCGTGGCACGCTTTTTTAACTTCGCGTCTTGATAAGGTATGGTTTCAAGTCCTTCCTTGGACTCCTGTGAATTATCGGCCTGCTTAACACAACTAGATTCTGCTGTATCGATGTGTTTAGCTTTCGCCTGAGTATTACGGCATTCATTGTTAATTGACGGCATCTTTTGAACGACAGGAAGCAATGTATCGTCGTCAATTGTTTCTTCTAGCGACGAATTTAATTGACAATCGTTTCTATCTAACGTCTCTCCTCCGACAGAAGATTTCAGTACTTGTGATGTTTCAGGTTTGTTTTCACTACTGTTTTTACATTCTGACTTGGCTAAGGGTGTATCCTTGCCAGGGGAATCCAGCAAAGAAATCTCGATATTTTCAGTAAATATCTCGTCGTTTTCCATATGATTGTCGACAATATGAGATGCGTTTTTGCCGGCACCGACGTGATTTTTTGTAACGTCTATTTTGTTCGATTTATCAAAGTTTATGTTTTGCTTTTTGTCTGCATGTTCTCCTTCCTCAACAAAAATACTTTTGTTAACTTTCGAATGCTTGTCGTTTTTATCAACATTAGACGATAATATCAGTTTTTCTGCCGTACCAGACGGTATATTACCATGGCTTACAAAATGAGACGGTTTGTTAGAAATAGTTAGTTTACTTTCGTCGTGATCACAATTTGATGGATTCTTTATATTCGCTTGTTGTGCATCACTCCCGTCAGTTTTTCCGTCGATCACTTCAATCTCACTATTTTCGATGGTTTGTTTTTCCTCCATTGCTGGGTTATTTAATTTCTCTACATTTTCTAAAAAAAGACGGAAGATTTTTACTGACAGAAAAAACAAAAAAGAAACAAACAAACAAACAATTAAAATCTAAGGACATCCCAGGACATTTTTCCTATTTATCCAAGACAAAATTGATTGAGATTGTAGGAAATAATTTCCAAGTTTTTAAAAAATATTTCCGTAAAATTCGTAAAAAATGTTAAATATCTCGATTTGCAAAATTGATGCACAATGTGATTACCTGCAAGTACAATTCTATAACCTATCGTCACCATAAACAAACAAAAAAACGAAAATAAATAAGTAATAGATTATCAAAGATGCTATCTTACCAGGTAGAGGAGATATTTTCCTGCCAATAGAATGGCTTATTTTAAAAATTTTCTTATATTCATCGCCTTCAGTTACAATTGAAATGGCGACTCCGTACGAACCAAATCGTCCAGCACGACCAATGCGATGCAGATAAGTATCAGTGTCCCAGGGGAGATCGAGGTTGATCACCAAGTTGACTTTGTCGCAATCGATACCACGAGATGTCTGAAGAAGAAATATAACGAATAATGAATGTTTAATGTTGCGAAACATTGAATGATCAATTAATATTAAAAAAATATTAAAGAACACCCATAATTTTGTTATGTCGTTAATGTTTGATTTAGCGCCCTATCTTGACCGCACATCTCGATTTATGGTTCTTTGTAAAAAAATATCGCTTTAGATACGTTTGAAGTAGGACTTTTTAAGTGACTGGAGTAAATCGAGCATTTATAGTATTAAGCTTATTTATGACTAAAGTAAACAGTAAACAAAAAAATTTTTTATCCAAATTTCCAAACTGTGCAGTTCTACCGCGCAGTAAGTTCGACAAGTCAGCACGAGTTCGGAAGCCTCTGTTTATCTTATTTTGCACAAAAGTAGGAAGACAAAAACATTGCAATGTAAAATAGGGATTAACCAGATCTGTGGTGATTAGGATTCTGCAGTTATAATTCTTCAGTTGGTTCATCGCATGTAATCTTGCAGTTTGGACTTGACTACCTAAAATAAAAAAAATAACAGTACTTTTAAGTATAACACGTGATATCAATACATACATATGATTGGACGAAGAAAAGTGAATGCTGGATGCGGGAAAATCGATGTATAAATTGCTATTGGTAGTACGTCCAAATCAAATCAAAAGAACATATTTTTTATGCCAAAAACGTATCTATAGCAATCATGATACATATACCTGCTATATATCTATAGCAAACCTATTGCACATACCTGCTATAGATCTATAGTAAACATATTGCACGTACATGCTATATATCTATAGCAGACCTATTGCACATACTTGCTATATAATCATACAAACCTATTGCACGTACCTACTATAGATCTATAGCAAACCTATTGCACACACCTGCTATATATCTATGGCATACCTATCGCACATACCTGCTATATACGTACACGGCCATCCTTCTTTATTCAATGTTTTGCACAAGTGTACTTTTAAGTATAACACGTGATATCAATACATACATATGATTGGACGAAGAAAAGTGAATGCTGGATGCGGGAAAATCGATGTATAAATTGCTATTGGTAGTACGTCCAAATCAAATCAAAAGAACATATTTTTTATGCCAAAAACGTATCTATAGCAATCATGATACATATACCTGCTATATATCTATAGCAAACCTATTGCACATACCTACTATAGATCTATAGTAAACATATTGCACGTACATGCTATATATCTATAGCAGACCTATTGCACATACTTGCTATATATTCATATCAAACCTATTGCACGTACCTACTATAGATCTATAGCAAACCTATTGCACACACCTGCTATATATCTATGGCATACCTATCGCACATACCTGCTATATACGTACACGGCCATCCTTCTTTATTCAATGTTTTGCACAAGTGCTCCGCTCTAAATAATAACAACAAACATGAAAATTTCAAACATTATATATTTGACATTGTCTTCGAACGTGCATAACATAATCACATACAATCTACGAAAAACTGAGCAAGAAAGACAACGTAGTCAAAAAAGTATGACATATGGTGAAACGTATATAACCTGGTTTGATAATTCGAAAATACCATGCATTGCTGAAATGGCAATTTTCTTATTATACCAAGCAGGACGCTGCACTAAAATAAATAAAATAAGAAGTTACATAACAGCAGAACAACAATTTTCGCCATTCTGTTTCCTTTGTTAGACTAGAATTGACCCATATTCGGGACACAAGCTGTACGTTCAAAATTAACAGTTAGCCTACCTTTTCCTGAAAAGCTTTGTGAGGTAGAGGGTGAAATGATACTGGTTTGTAATACTGCCGGATACCTGCAAACAAAAATAGTAACAAAATTAAGCCCGTGTGATCTGTAATCCAGTGAATAAAAAGTTCCACAACAAAACAAATAATTTAATTTAGAAAGGAGCCAAAAATCAAAGCAAACTATGGTTGATCAAAATTGATACAGATATTACAAATATTTTCAAATAACTTTTGACATCCCATTCCTGAAACTGTTTACATTTTACTGTAAAAATCATATTTTATTCCATTCAAAATATTATGTCATAAAAAATTATTACTAGTACTGGTAGTGGTGTGATGGTAGTGCATTTTTTTAGTATAAATCCTGTTGTCAGTCCATTTGCAAGTTCGTATCCTGGCGCAATTTAAATGTTGTCAGTCAATTTGTAAGTTCGTATCCTGCTGCAATTTAAATGTTGTCAGTCCATTTGTAAGTTCGTATCCCGGTGCAATTTAAATGTTGTCAGTCCATTTGTAAGTTCATATCCTGGCGCAATTTAAATGTTGTCAGTCCATTTGTAAGTTCGTATCCTGGTGCACTTTAAATGTTGTCAGTCCATTTGTAAGTTTGTATCCTGGCGCAATTTAAAT
The DNA here is from genome assembly GCA_030067915.1 of Hydractinia echinata. Lineage (NCBI taxonomy): Eukaryota > Metazoa > Cnidaria > Hydrozoa > Anthoathecata > Hydractiniidae > Hydractinia > Hydractinia echinata. The sequence continues at coordinate 2,036,497 of JASGCC010000039.1, read as the reverse complement.
GTTGTCAGTCCATTTCTAAGTTCGTATCCTGGTGCAATGTAAATGTTATCAGTCCATTAGTAAGTTCGGATCCTGGCGCAATTTAAATGTTGTCAGTCCATTCGTAAGTTCGTGTCCTGGCGCAATTTAAATATTGTACAAACCGTAAACCAAATTTGTGAGCGGGAAATAAGTTATAGCAATGCTATACGTGTGTGTCTGGTGATACTGTTAATAATGTGCAGTTTAAAGGGGGTCGAAAGCCCGCAAATAGGATGTCCAAAGGTCGTGAAACTTAATTTTTAGTATGCGTAAACACGTACCTTTTAATGTTACATCTTTCGGATTGATTCTAACATGGACTGGATCCTGCATGTAGTTTTCCTGATAACTAGCTAAATATTCCGGATAAGTAGCTGATAACGCTAGCACCTGTTTGTGCGTACCCAGGGTCGAAAATATCCAGCTGCAATGAAAAGTAAGTTTCTTTTACCAGTAACGAATACAGTCCAGGAGCTTATAGTTAAGTTCTAATTACGTCATTCTTATAAAAAAAATTATTTTTACGATTATTTACCCAGGTTAGGCCTCTTTACTTTCTATCGGATCTGTTAGCAATGAGGACACGGCAAAGGGTCTTGGGTATCAGTAAAATTTAAACTTTTTGGGTGGCCTAATAACAGTGCTTTTTTAGCTGTCCAAACAGCTGCATTATTTAATCAGTGTTTTATGTATACAAATTACTATTTCTCGAAAATATGAACCTTAACACGTACGAAAACGATTTTGCTTATTATCTAAATTGCTGATTCAAAAATTTCCAGTTAAAAATGTACAATAAACATGAAAAAAATTGCTTTTACGAGCTCCAACTATTTACAACCTTATACCTTTTCATCTGCTTCTGTTTAAAATAAACTTTGGGTTAACCATGTAGAAAGGGTGTGCGGAGTTTTTTAGTTTATTTATATTTTTCTAACAATAGGTTTGTGTTTATTTCAAAAGATTCGTATGTAACATCCCCTTTTGCATCAACCGATGTTAAAAGAAAATTATCCCGATAAAAAAATATTTCCAGCTGCAACACACATTTTCATCGCTGCATGATTTATCATGCATGTCTGAAATTTTTAAAGAAAAACCCGAAAATGCTGAAGTTGGAGCTCGCACAGTGCAGTACTATATTGGGCGCCATCTTTGTTGTTATTACCGTGTCTATTTAATAATTACGTCATTTCTTTCTGTATAATTTTACAAGTGCGTAGCACTGAAGCTATTTATTCTCGATGTTTTTAATTTGAAGAGGAATTTTTGAGGCTGAATAATTTTGGTGAAAGATAATAGTATTATAGCTATAAAATCATGACAAGTGTGTTATAACAGAAAGAGAAAAAACAGAAAAAATATGGATATATAGTCTGAATATAACCTTTAGTAACTAATTATGTGAAAAAGTTTTTTTCTATTTTTAAAAGGGTTACTGTCACTTTAAGCATTATCACATTAAGCTTAAGTGCGTTGCTTCTCCAAATTTTATGATTGAAATTTTTTTTTACTGCTATAAGGATATAATACTATTAAACTTGTAAGGTTGCCCACAAATTTGTCCACTAACAATGTCCATTATCAAGCCTTATTAATTCATCACTTTATCGTTGACTTAGAGCTTTTTAGTCTGACCTTACCTCGTTTTCAAAGCGAGGTTTAATTAGCTCAGAATAAAGCAATTGAAGCTAATAGTTGGGGCAGGTTATTTATTTGCGTTACTCATTGCAGCCAATAGAAAAAGTTTTTTTGTCTTACTTAATCTGTTCTTGAAAGGAACCTTCTTCCAATAGCTTGTCTGCTTCATCAAGCACAAACAAACGTATGGATTGTGTCCGGATGTGCTTCAGTTGAATAAGTTGACGAATACGTCCTATTGAAAGAAGAAAGTGTTATGGCTACGTGAGGAAAAAAGAATCCTTCAATCAGAGATTATAAACATACTGTTAAATATCATAAATGATTTTACACTATTTCTAATGGTTAATACATTTTTGACACAGAGCTCTATAGATTTACTAGATTTTACATTACAGAAAGATCAGGTCAACACAAGGTCCCGCTTAACAAGTAATAACATATATGTGCCATAATTCTTAGTGGTTATAATGATCTCTTAAGACGGTGATACATGAGTTGACTTTGCTTTCAACTTAGTAACAGACAAAATGCACGCAAAGAAAATTCGATTCTGTAAGACTTTAAAAATACAGAAAGACGGCAGACAGACAGACAGATTGGAACAAAGAAAACTAACCAGGTGTTCCTACTGCTATGTGACATGACTGTGCATTCCGAATATCTTTTTCCACAGGAATACCACCGATAAATAAAGAACAGTGCAATTTCTCCATCGATACACTTAGTGTGGAGACAACACTAAAGATTTGATGAGCTATCTCTCGTGTTGGTGCTAAAACCAATACCTGAAAAATATATGAATGACGAATACAAGATAGGTTGCCTTCACACAAAGATCAAGTTGCAAACGTATTATTATATCTGTACCTGCGTGACAGGTGATTTCACATCCACAGCCTCCAAAGCACAGACAGCAAACACACACGTTTTGCCAGTGCCAGATTTTGCTTGACAAATCAAATCTAAATAAAAACACTTACTGATCTGAGTTAATCGGAGCAAAATAATTTCATGAAGTACGACTCTCTTAAATGTTGCTCTATATTCTTGCACTGATGTGCATTTAAATATTTGTGCAAGCTTAAAGGTATTTGACAAAGTTCAGAAGAAACTGGCTTACTTAAAACATACCAGGGAGAAATAAATTGCAGTTCATTTTGGGTCTCCATTTGAGCTACGAAGGCTATGCATGCACCACAATTACTCAACTGGACAAATGATCAAACAAAGCAAAAATAAAATCATTTTCATTAGTATTAGTAGAAACACATACATTGTAGATATAACAGTGTTCTCTCACATCACCTTTTGCGGTGAGAGAGAACACAGTTATCAGGCCACCACCCAATTAAAAACTACTACAACAAATGTTATCACATAAATCTTTGTATGCCATAACACTTAGAAATTGATTGGATCAGAAAAATAGAGCTGTTAGACACATATTAGAGAAAATAAATGAATAAATAGAAAATTTACAAAGGATCTCCAAGTGAAATAATGAAACAACCAGTCTTAAATATTGCATAAAAGACACGTACCTAAACCACATTTTGCAAGCGGTATTGCTTCCAATTGAATAGGAGATGGTTGACAAAATCCAGCATGCTTTAAACCTGACAGAACCTCCGGTGACAGCAAGAGCGATTCAAAGTTTGTTTTTGTTTCTGTGAACACGTCAATGGTTCTCTTCTTTGCATTGATAACATGTGCTGCTGACATTTTTGAACGACCCAGTTCTTTGTTTTGTATGGAAATAAAGCAATTTAATATAACTGATTTTACAGAAATTATAGAAAACGACACAAAACCTAAACTGAGCAGATTTAGCTACCAGCATTTGATTTGGCGTGAAAAATTGATAAATAGATTATACATATTCAATTCTTTATATGTTAACCCAAAGAAGAATTCCCACAAGGAAGTACTTTTTTCACTCGCAAAGTTTTCACAAGATTTTAGTTCAAGATATTATTAAGAAACACAATATCCACAGAAGCACATAATTTGTATATTTGTATATTTAAAGTATATTTTAGATCAAGAAATTTAAGAAATTGATTTGTCGTTGTACATAAATCAGCCATAACAACATAAACACAGGGGATGAAAGTAATAACTATTGATGCAGCATTACATAGAATGGTAGAATGTTACGAAAATAGTAAACAAAAGAAAATTTGAACATAATAGGTGAGCATAGCTTGAGTCAGATCATAACGTACCACCATAGTCTATCTTATGAATAAGACGCAATGTATCAGTGGAAGACACAAGTAGACACAAACAAAATAAGTTAGGAAGAATTAAGGGGTATTTATAACGTCAAAATGAAAGGGAAAAAAAACACGTATCGGTTCAACATTGAATATTCTTTAGTTTTCTTAGACATATTCAATCTTGTAAAATAATAACAAAAACGGTGTAAAATAAAATATAAAATCGTTTTAACTTGCACATTAATAGGTCATTTTTGCTAAAAGATTCATTTTTTTAAAAAAAGTAAGGAAAGTAAAAATAATAATAACAACAACAAAAACGGTGCTAAAATGACAATTCAATTTTAAAGAGTTTCAAAGAAAATGTAGGGATAATCGGAGTATTACGATAATTATTTTCCATTTTTCTTATATACATGTAAAAATATAAAATAACTGACACAAGACTTCTATAAGCTCCGCCCTCCTTAATATGATCTAAGCAACTGGCAGATGTATTCAATGTACTTTTTTGGTTCTTGTGTGGTGTGAATACGTGGTGTAACAAAACATGATCACATGTACAGTATATAATTTTCTAAGAAATTTTATAACCACCTACTTTTTGCATTCTTTCTACTGTGAAACTACATGTTCAAATATCACATTAAACTAGAAATTAAGCAGTTGTTACCAATCTTGGTTATGAAAAACAAAACGTGGGTATTTTTAAAACTTATTAAAACCGAGAAAAGTCTGATAAAAAAAATCTATTTGTGTACAAAGGAATACTATAGGGATAAAATAAACTCTGAAATAATTTTTTTACAATTCGAATGCATAAAAAAGCAAGCAGCCAGTATTTAAACAACCCATGGTTACACCTTGGGTTTGCTTCGATCGTTAGTGTCACATTTCTTTAAGCCACCTTTCGAAAAATCTGATATAGATGACAACAAAGCTCCTCTGCCAGCACTTGAGGGTGGTGGTTTTGATGCATGCACAGATGCTGGTGGAGGGGCAGGGGCTGGAGGTGGAGGGGCTGCAGGTGTAGCTGCTGAAGAAGATTTTGTTGACTTTGAAACTAGTAAAGCAGAAACAAAACAAAAGAGTATTTAAGTGTAAAATATCAACAACAACAAAAACACTTGCTATTGTAATACCTTTTGTGGTAGGAGGTGATTTTGGTCTGCTATCTGTTGTTGTAGTTGAAGTTTTCTAAGAAATAAAAACACACATGCTCTTTTTATACAATGAGAATGGGTAGTAGCTTCAATTATAACAATTACCCCCTGTGAAAGAGATATTAGTGTCAGAGATTTTACGATACCGTGGGTGGAAAAAGCTGAAAGAAATTTTGAAGGACAGGCTTATGATATTTGTGCATTTGTGTGCAATTGACTGCATTTTAATTTAAGATAGATCTAAACAACACACAATATGCAATACACAGTGCACTTAACATTTAATAGTCTCATGACTCAGAATGGTATTCTTGGCAAAGTATGGGGTAATTGTATTTGTGTTAAAAATTCATCATCCTGTATTTAGTATTTCAGATTAAACTGGATATCTCATCATTGGTTTTTATTGACAATATGGGTTAAGCGCACTATGTTGATAAGACTCCTGATCGTGGAATATTCAGGTTGAATAGAAACGTTTGCTTTGAGAGTAACGTGATATGTTGTTGTTTCTTTCATAAAAAATGTTTTTATCAATTAACATACTAGATTTAAATCAGATGTACAATTATTATCAACTAGTCGATAAGGCCCGTGGAAAAATCCACTGAGGCAGGATAAAAATTCTGATGACGTCAGCAACCCATCCACTAAAAAAAATTTAGAATTTTGTTTTCACGTTGCCTCTATTGTGGAGAGCGTAAAGCGCTGATCAAGAAAATGTATATGATCATGTGCTTTTAATGAGCGGTTAATGAGATATAAGGGTTTAAAAAATTTGATGACGTCAGCAATGGCCCCGTCAAAAGCGAAATTTTTTTTTTTAGAAATTTGTATACCTATTGCCTTCATCGTATAGATCTTAAAACGCTGATCAAGAAAATGTATAGGATTATGTACTTTTGACAAACGGTTGCAAAGACCCCCGTCCATTCCGAAACGGATTTTGATTTTTGGGACCCAGGTTTGGGAAACTTACCCAAATTGGTTCTAGTTACCCATGCGGTGAATTTGAGCGAATCATGTTGTTTATTTTGTATCACATGGTTTCTAACGGTTGCGAGACAAATGTAAACAAAACAAAAAAACTCGAAAAACTTGCGCATTCGGGTGATAAAAAATATCGTCTTTGTAACAGTCACAGACAGACGGAACTGGCGTATTATTATAGAAATAGTCGATAAGGCCCGTGGAAAAATCCACTTAGGCAAAAGGCCAATGAAAAAATAGGTTGCTTTAGATGTTTTGCTGACGTCAGCAGTGCATATAAAAAAAAAATGTTCTTAAAATCTTACACCAAATATCAAATGTCAAATCGCATTAAATCCTCCACACAAATCTTACACAAAATAAAAAAGAACAGCATGCAAGGTGCAAAATCTGGTTGATAAAAAGTTACAACAACCAACATCAACACTAACAACACCCACAAAACCGACAGTAAGAACACCGACAGTTACAACACCGACAGTCACAACGCGGATAATAACAATGTTAGAAATAACGCATCTCAAATACATCTTATAAGTGATTATGTTGAAAACCTTCAGTATTTTATTCTGAAATGTCAAAAAGCAGGCCTGCAATAGTTAGCACAAATCAACAAAAATAAGTTCTTTACACATTTTATTGTCTTTCCCTTAAAAGCTTATACAAAAATATGAAAAAGCCATAGTTTGGAAAACATCAAATTTAAATCTAGAAAAATCAGTCACTTCGGTTGCATACCATCCTCTCCCGCAAAAATTTACACAAAATGCAAAAATCAACCAGTTAAGAACACAAAAATTTTCTTTTTTAGTATGATGATCCATACTGCCCTTTACCAACAATTTTAAACCTAAATGTCAAAAAATCAATAAGCAAAGAATAAACTTGAATCAACAAACATTGTATACGGTTCATAAACAAAGGTTTACACAAAATGTAAAACAGATTGGTTTTTGAGAAACACATCTAAATCAACAAAAATAAGTTCATTCAGCATGTCGTATATTGCCATTACCCATTAATCTTCCACAAAAAGGTTATGAAACACATCACAATTTAAAAAAAATCAGTGATTTCAGTGCATACAGTCCTTGCGTTTAGATTACAAAATATAAAAAACAAAAACAGTTTCATTCAGAACATTAAGTAATCTTTTTATCATCAGCAAACATTTATCCCTACAAAATTTTGTAAAATTCTCAAGAAAAACAAAAACGTGAAACCGTGGAATTTTCTTCCAGCAAAAATTGCATCACATACAGTTAGTTCTCCCAAACAATAGTTTATAATACGAAATATAAAGACAAAGTTGTTTATATAGTCTGAAGATGTACTTAGTGTACGAAAAGCTTAACAAATAAATACTTTTTAACTTTCAAACTTGTTTTATTTTTTCCTTAATTAGTAAACTATGGCTGTTATTTTTACCGATAAAGACATCAGCTTTACAACAGCTTACAGTGAAGTCTGATTCTACAAAGATTTGTTCTTTCAGTATATATATTGCATGTGGTCTATTTCCACAAAAGTTTAGACAAAATTTCAAAAAACAGCATCTTGCAACACGAACAATATGAACTGACAACCATACCATCCTCTCATAAATTTTTTTAACCCAAAGTCATAAACCCACGTATATAAATTTCCAATCAAATGTCAAAAACCCCTGTAAAAAAACCTGGCATTTTACATGTAGGCGGACAAAAGTTTAACAGGATGAGGAAACAAAACAACAAAAAATAACTTAACACACACACTTTAAATTCTATAAAATTCGTTCCACTTGTCATATTGTGGTCAAAGTTTACAGGAAATGTGAAAAAAATATTCTCTATGGGCATAAAAATGTGTCACAGTATCCTAAAAGTTCAAGAAAGATTTTGTAGCTAGCTTGTTACATCATAATTCGTGTTCAAAAAAGAAGAGAAGTTTGACTACTAAGGTAGCTATAAATACCTAAAAAAAGAAGAATAACAACAAAACTCATAGATTAAAGCTAGCTATGGGATGGAGCCTTGAAGCTAACATTAGCTAGCTAGCTAACAAAATAACAAAACAGTACCTAAGACACCCAGTTAAACATACTTAAGCTGGGGAAACTTAGCTAGGTCTATAGCTAGCTATTTATGCTTAGTACAACACATGTAAAAGGAAAACAATAGCAATGTAAAAATTATGACATTTGCAGTTAGTTCAACAAACTTTCTATTTCGCTGGCACATTTGTTTGGTAGCCAGCTAACAGCTTTATGCAGCATTTTGAATTTTAGGACATTAATTATGCAAAAAATTGTAAACTGCCAGCTTTTTTATAAAAAACGCGGTAAAATATAAAACTTATTTGAATTTGAAGCTCCAATGGATTTTTTTGAGAATGCGATTCTCCTTGACAATTTTAAGTGTGTTACATATAAAAACGGAACGGTTAAAAATATAAAAGTTCTTATTTTTTCTCAATTCCAATTCACTTGAAACTCTAGCATTCATTTTGTACTTCTAACTTTACTTTACTACTTCTAGCTCCACTCTTCACTTCCGAAGTACCTTATTGTGGCTTCCAACTTCACTTTTCTACTTCTACTTCTTCACTTGGTCTCTTTTTTCTTTTTTATATATGCTTTTTTTAACTACTTTACTTTTTGCACTTTTTTGAAGACGAAGGGACCATTCTTTTGTTGTTGTTTTGTGTGTCGATGTTAACCCTGTTCCAAATTATATGCTTTTTTAATCCACTCCACTTCTTCACTTTGACTTTCCTTGCTCTTAATATCTGCACTTTTTTATGACTAAGGGATCGTCGAAAATAAGACATTTTTTTTGTCGAGAACTTTGTCGAGAGATTTTTATGTTTGTTTGTTTTTACGCCAAGGAAACTTTCTATTCGAATACCGTCTCGCTCGTTACGTACTACTGTCTCGCTCGCTACGTACTACTGTCTCGCTCGTTACGTCTTTTATCCTTAACAAAAAAAATGCTAAGCTAACTGTAAATCTAGGTAAATCTAAAGAATATGTTACTTACTAACAACTGATTTTTTAAAACTTCTTTTTCTACCACACGATCTTAGCAAATCCACTTCAACTAAATTTTCCTTTTCTTTCTTCTCTACTTAAAATTTACTTAAACAAAAAAAAGGACATGTAACAACACATAAAATAAATGCTAATATATAACCTACTTCGTTCGTTCCTCTCCTGAACTTAAAACTTTTTACGTTTGTTTTGATCGTCAGGGGAAACTTGGAATTTTTAACAAATAAAATTGCTTTATTTTGATCACGTGGTTTGGCTCATCCAATTAAATTTTTTATCTTGATCACGTGATTTTAAAAAGTAAACAAACAAAACTCACAACTTTTCTCGACAAAGAAGACATATTTTTTTCGGCAACATCAAAGTTTTTTTTGGCGACATCAGAGAAAAATAAGCATATCAACTTTGCCTGTTACAGAGACACAGAACTGGCGTATTATTATATAGATTCTACTGAAATATTTCAGGCTGTGAAATACTTCTGTGACAATATGCAATACTGATCCATATAGTGTCCATCATCAGGAACACTTAGCCAATCGAATTTGTAAAAACCTGTACTGGCCACTTGCATAATCCAGATAGCTAACGAACTTCCGTAATACCTTCTTATTTGACTTCTTCCTTTTCTTCTTTTCTTCTTCAGATAGTAGATCTGAGCGAGCTTTTGATAGTCTGTAAAATTTTCTCAACTAAATTTGCAAAAATAAATTATCTTAATAATTTGTAGTCCAATTTACTTGTAAACAAAACCAGGCAGGGTCCTATACCTTTTTTTGTTCGTCTTTAAGTCTGACTTCAATAGCATCTTTAGCCAGTTTTAAGGAATCCTTAAGTTTATTAACCTAGTGAAAATATAAGATCACATAACTGTGTCAGTTGTAACAATAAATAATTAAAAAGTCAAATTGACTTTCGCTGGTGTGAAAGCGAAATCTTTTCACCAGATCTTAAATCACACACTTAATTCAACTACCTTTTTCTTCATAAATTCGAGTAAAAGATGTTATAATTATTTTAATGTCTTTCAATACATTTAATGAGGACCTCTTTGGCATATTCTATCTGGTATTTATTTATGTTTTGATAACAGGATCAGTAAGATAGCATACCTTAAATGAAGGTTTCTCATCATATCTCACAGTTACATCTGCAAAAAACCTGAAAAAGGTAAAATTAAAGCCTAAATTTTTTAGAGAGTCATATGGATACTATAGGAAATCATTAAGCAGTGGTAAAAATGCAACAATATTGATTTCAAAATATACCATAAAGTTGCAGGTGAAATTTTCCAGTCATGCTTGCTTTTAATGTTACGTAACTCGTCGAGCGGAGACTAACTAACACGCAAATATATGTTGAAGACAAGCAAGTTATAGCAAAGCTATCCCTGGCAGGCAATCAAATGAAGTAGAAACAGTCTGCACCACAAACACACAGCTGCTTACTTTCTTTGCAAAGAATTCTTGAATCATAATAACATAATAAACTAACGGATTAGCAACGAGATCGTCCAATGTTGGTAAGCCGGATTTTATTGCTGATGAGCTTAATATCGAGTGAAGAATTGGTTCTAAAAAAAGATTTAAAAACACAATTAATAATTGAAAACTTTAAAGGTATAAAAGGTTTAAAAAATACAACGTATGACATACGTATAATTGGCGGACAATTTTCTGGAAATTCATCAATGTAGAGTTTATCAAGAGGATCACCAAATGTTATTTCATACATTAAATGACCAAAACAATAAACATCAACAGATTCTAAATCCTAAAAAAAAAATAATCCAACTTAGTTTCACTCAAAAGTATCAAGCAAAAGCCAATTTCTCTGTAATGTTGACATGAGAAAATGTACACAATGCTTTGTTATTAGTCTGTTGTAATGTTTAGGTATTATTGCCAACATACAGTTGTTGTTGTTGTTGTTTTCCATTAAACCTAGTATACTTTGGCTCAGAGAAAGACAAGCGTTATAATATAGATCATATACACATGAGAAATTCCTGCCACACATTGTCCAAATAGACCACGGCACATATATCTTACCTTTACAGACTTGTGTTCAATTAAAAATGATCGATAAAGACTTGGTACACCTAAGATGCCATTTTCAATATCCAACAATCTGGAATCAGAAAGATACAAATTAATTTACAATAAATAACAATTAAATTTGTTTATTTCAAAACGTTAATAGCAGAAATACAGGAAGAAGTTTCAAGCCTGCATTTGTTTTAAACTTTCTTTGCAATAGATGACATTGATTTAATTAGATACATTGTTTAAAAGTTCAAAGAATACACATATTGCTGTGCAACTCCCTTAAGGGGAAAAAGTCACATTAAACAAGTGATGATGATTGTGATGATGATTGTGACAATGATGACATTCTAATACTCCAAATATATACATACTTGCAATTTTCTCCTTCTATAACGACATTGCCAGCATGTAGATGCCCTACAATATACATGCAAAATATTATAAATACATGCTTTAGAAAGTTGAAACATCAACAACAACTTTTCTTTGATAGACCTTAATTGATCAAATCAACAAATTCTACTTGATAGACAGCTGTTATGACATTATTATGATGAGGAATTAAAAAATGCTATGCTTTTTAGTCATGGTTAGCTAAATTGTTTAGATTGTTAACCTTACTTCCCATTTGAAAAACAAGTTGGTTTCATACAAAAGAACTCTAAAGGTTGTCTACCTTCATTACAAGTTGTTTATCTTTTAAAAAATGCTTTATTAGAGTAAAAGGTTTAATAACTAGGATAACCAAATAATTTTATTCATGTATATATGTTTAAAATCAAATTGGATAGGTAAAAACATACTTACATCACTACATAAATAATAAACCCTTAAAACACCAACTAATTTATATCAAATACATGATGTCATTTATTAATTAGCATAATTATTAAAACTTTAACGTAAAAAGTCAGAAAACGATTCATAGACAACTGTTTTTCGCAGGAAGTAAGCTTTAAAACATGTACATGTTAAAAAAAAAGGAAATTAAAAAATTAAAACTGACAAATAAATGTTACATAGAGAACAAGATTTCTGCTAGTACGAAGCAGAAAAAAAATTGAAGTAAGATAAAGTTGAAAAAGTATAAAGAATAAAAAAAATTACCATATGGCCATCCTTTATCACGCAAAAACCTTAATGCTTCTAACACTTGACGACCAATTCTTTTTATATCTGAAAATCCTAATGGTGTTCGTGCTTTTCGGTTGCCATATTTTTTCAATCGAGGATGAACAGGTTTTCCCTAAACGTAAGAATCAGCCATAAGGATAAACTTTAAGGGTGTTGTATTTTACTTACAATATTTTGCATTCAAAAAATAATACATGCTGAATGGCCTTCGACAGCAAAAGTTACACCTCTCATACTTAAAATAAGACAAAACTATTTCTAACATGTATCAAAAATATTTTAAACACATTTTAAAAATTTTAATTCAAAAAATTTCACAAGTTTTCCCTAAACATAATAAGTTACAAAAAGGTTTCCATAACTATTCCAATTGTTCCATAAGAATATTAAAAAAGCGTTTTTTCCATGTTTTGTGATTTTTGTTACGCCTGGCTTCTCTAATACCTGAACAAAAAGTAATGTATAAAAAAATATAAAAATGGCTTTTGGGAAGACCAAATGATCAAAATAATATTCTGTTGATAGTCATAATTAAAATGTGGATAATAACATAAAAACACATACCTTACATATCACATCTCTCAGTGAGCCTGTTGGATAAAAAGGACGCACAATTGTTGATCCTTTTTCTGTACATGATGCATATGTAACTGGATATATAAATGGGTGCTGAAACGTAAACAAGGCATATACAATAAACAATGCAGATCTTAATCAAACTTTAGCAGAAATTATACACCATACGTGCAAAATGTATCACCCACAACCAGATAGATTAAACTTATTTATTTCCATTTTGAGTTTGAAATCATAATGGATCCAGTTCTTAACCTGAGTAAATTTGATAACAAAATATTTACTGTGTATATCTACCATTCAGTGAACGTTGGCGAACAAGATTTTTCTTTGCAATCAAAGCTAGTCGTGTTTCCAGCTTATTTTACATTACATTAGGGGCTACTATCATGTAAATATTCGAAGAAGTAGACATTTTATTGTTAGTAGGATTAGATTGAGAAAAACAATGGGATAGAGCTGTGCAGTAATCAAATAATGCAATTTAGGATCATAGTGGGCAACCACCTACAATACATCACCTCTACCTGTAAACCAGAATTCCACCTAAAATGCCAACAGTTCCAACATGAATAAATATTACAAAGGTGCCGTTAAGTTGCATATGTATGACCTAACAGACCACTATTTAAAACGATGTATCCGTTTAATTTACATATTTAGTTTACATCCAAGCCAGCCTTTACTACACACCTGTATTGAAGACATCTGACGCAGTAGTGCAAGTAAAGCCGTTTCATGGTCTAAAACCATATCTGGGCCATGCTCGGCCTAAATAATTGACATAAGAATAATATAGAATAGACATGCTAAAAACTTTCAATGAAATTGGTGTTTGTTAGGCCATTGTTTAATAACTATAAACTTAAGGGTACGAGAAGAATAAAGTTGGTCCGGTCAACCAGCAGAAATTGCATTTTAGTCAACTTTGAAACACAAAGGGAACACCTAGGCAACACAAAAATTCAGAAAAATAAAAAAATATGCCAGGTTTATTTAAGATTTTTGACCACTGATTGTTGACAATTTTTTGAGCAGAGTACTGAATTTTTGTTACTGTAAATGCTGACCATACATTTACAGTCAAAATTAAAAAACAGGTTCATGTTTTAGGCATAATGGTTAAGGAGACAAAAGAAACTTGAATCTCTTTATTTTGGCGAGGTATAACACCGAAAAAAAAAATTAGGGAGGGGGAATGGTTGTTTACATAGTATCACTCGGTCAATCCCATTAACTTATTGAAATGACATTTGAAAAACTGACGTGATCAGAAGTAGCTTTCACAAACTATTTAAAGAAATATTTACCCAAGTCAGCAAATGTTTTGTATTTTTGGGACTTCCCTTTGATTTTATTATGAAAAAAGTTTTTCGAACTCTCCAACCTATGTATATACCAAAGCAAGTGAACATGTTTATAAGTTTTAAACTAAAAACAAAGGCTAAAAACATAAGCTAATGTACCTATCTCTTTAAGATTTTCTTGTAGCTCCCAGTTAGGATCAGATCTAAAGAACATGGCAGCCTGTTGTTGTGCAGTGTCTAAAAGACACAAGATGCTAATACAAGATTGAAAATCTAAGATCCTTGTGCAAAATCTCTCTGCACTATAAAATTACAAAACTTATAATATTAGAAATTTTTTCACAAACAATGCCAAGGCATGCGTATTTTAATATTAAATATTGAAAAGGAACAGGCCTGGAAATTTGGCGGAAACGATCGTTTCGTTTCCGCGAATCAATGAAGACGGTAACGATAAATCATTTCCCTTGGACAATATTTCAAATTATAATAATTTTACTCACAATCTTATTCCTGCTTTCACCCTATTTCTCAAAGAGCAAGAATTTTCAATGATTCAAAAGTTTCGGGTCTGCCATTATGAATTGGTATACACGAAAATGACAGCGGTACAAAACACCGTGAGTGCATGAAAAAAATGCCCTGGGTAGTTGTGTCAGAAAAGGCCAGAATATTTTGAACATGAAGTATATTTCAAAACTTTCACTATGAAGCTCTTTTGTTGCTTTTGATTTAGAAAATACAACTACCGTGGCTCATTATCCATCTATGTTCAATGTACTGTTGCCGTTTGTGATATGGTGTTTTATTACTAACGATATAGGCATATGATGTAATCACATTTTTAAGAATATAATTTGCAGCATTTATTCAATTTTTAAGATCACGAACGGGTATATTTTTGACTTATTTTCTATGTCAAAAAGCTGAAAAGGTGCTGGGCTCGAGGTTGTCATTAATATCGAAACTGGAATACCCAAGGGGGCGGGCAAGAATGGAATTACATTACGAAATACTTTAGTTTTCGAATGAGCTTGTTCGATTCGGATAAATAAATTTCAGTTGAACTGTTATTGTAAGCGGAAGGAAACATGGCATCGAAAAGATCGACTGTCACAAAAAAAACTTTTCTAAAGTGGCAAAATTGTGATGACTTTGATTATGGAGTAGTTCTTGTCACTAACATAGGGCGATTATGAAATGGTTCTCGACTTGTTTATCGGTTTAAAGCTAATCGTTACCGTATCGTTTCCGCAAAGTCTACTTCTAGGAAACGAAAAACGTTCTGATCGTTTCCATCAGCTTCAAATCACGGTAACGATGGATCGTTTCCCTAGACTCCACAAATTTCCAAGCCTAAGGATTATTATAGGTACTTTCATTAAAGGTCTCAGGTTGAGTGGTGATCCTGTCTTTGCCATTTTAGTTACTGTACAATACTTACTTTCAATCTCATCAGAATAATTGCGAGGATCCAAGAATTTCTTTACAGCCAAGTGATGACAAAATAAACTGTTGGACAGCACTAAATCCATAAATTTCTAAAGAAAAAAACTTTTCAGGAGAACTAGAGTAAGAAATGTTTATTTATCAAAACCACATTGTATAAATAAAATTATTTTACTAGGCAAGTTTTCTACTCAACGTTTTTACTGCTTAGCATACGAAAACTTGATCACTGTATTTTTGGAGAAAACTGGAAACAAGTATCTTTCATTACATCACAACGTCCAATGACATAAGAGAGTGAGTGGTGTGAACGTATAATGACAACTTTTATTGTCTTTTTAGTTCGTTATTTGTACAAAATACGATTGCTTTCTCTTCAGTTAGTTAAGTACTAATTATTCTTCCAACAAGAATTAGATTTTCATAAAATATATCCAGTTTGAAATAATTCTCTTTGGGAGCAGTGGTTGCATAATATTAGTCTAGCAAAAACATTGCTAAGAGATGCAACAATTCTGTCAAACCTGATTTACAAGTGTGTTATTTTTTATAATTACAGTAAAATTTTCTGTGAATTTGTATATCCAAAAACAATATAAAAACAAAGGTACATAGTGCAGAAAGTAAAAAATGTTTACCAAAGTTTAAATGTTAGCATGAACATGGATATTTTTTTGGAGAAATTTTAATGTCAGGCTGAACTATAACAGGGATAAAGAGAAGGTGCTGTGTGAAGGAGGCTGTTTTAACAAAATTCTCTTTTGTGCCTGTGAATAAACACTGAACATCAATCTTGTTGCCAGGGCTTTTTTCCTCTTTCTTTGTATCTCAGGCCATAAGGGAAGCTATAATAATTTTCCTTAGTCTACAGTTCATTTTCTTTAAAGAAATAAATAAATGAATGGAATAAAAAAAGAGAAGAATGGGCACGCCACCAGCCACACATATGGAAAAAAGGAAAAGAAGTGGATGAGATTGTTAAACATCATCATTTAAGCTACAAAAAAAAAAAAAAATGCTCTATTCCATCATCTATATTATAATACCTGTATATGTCTGTCTGCCACGCAAAATGGTAACCGCAGTAGCGAGACACCCGAAATGCGGTAAACAAAGGACAGGCAAAACCATGGATTTATCCATGGGCTACCGACTAGTCCCTAAAAAACGCTCAGCCCTTCTTATACTAGCCTTAACTCCACCACCCTAACATTTTGCTCTAACAGCATATAAGGGCATTGTTTTCGGTTGAAGCGAAATTACGGTTATTAAAAAATATTGATTAAACTTTTTAAAATACTACTGCACTATGTTTGGTTAATATTATGTTTGAGATTGTTGTGTTCACACATTAATTTTAGTTTATCTATGAAAATGAAAACTATAAGCCTAAATGAACTCATGATCCTAAAAAAGGTGACCACAATCTCGAGTATGTGCTTAATAGGGTAAAAATGAATGAATATTGCCCTCAGCCATTGAACAGACCTCGCAAGCTCAGTCAGCACTTAGACATTGGGCGATATTTTGCGGTACAGCCCAGACTAATCGGTTATTATTATAATATTATTAAGGAATAATATTATTGAATCAAAAAATATTAATAAATTCACTAGTAAAACCCACACTATCAAATGACATTTATGTTGGTTAGGTTACCTGCAAGCCAAGCCTTCGTTCATGCAAAAAAGTACTGTCCATGTTTCCGAAGGCTTTCTTTGGTGGAAGTGGTAGTTCAAATCCAACTGCATTTGCCTGTATAAAAATCAAAATAATTTTTAATATGCCACAGTTAAATTCTATCTGCTTGTTGATTATTTTGTTTGCTGTACTGTTTGCAGCATTACCTATTTCGCTTCTGCAATAAGCTAGTGCACACCAAATGGACCTTCCATATCACACCTATTTCAATCAACTTATCAATAACTGATGTAACAACGCATTGTGTTTTAACAATGAAAACGTTAACTAAAAAAAACAACTTGCAACTACATACTGTGAGAAGGGCATTTAAAGCCGCAAAGTCATTGTATCTGTGTTGTATCTAAATGAGGAAAGTAAACTTATCCTACAAGTACCATGGTTTTTCTGCCTATAAACAGGAGAGATTATTGACCCACATCTATATTAAAACATCAAACACTCAATTATTAAAAGAAATATTAACGATTGTACCATATTTTTCTTCAACATTCCAAACTTATCTTACCTCCCAAGAATTTTCGATGTTTGGTCCACGCTGGACTTTCATTATAAATTCCTAAAAAACAATACAATTTCCATGTAAATCAAATTAAACAGAATTCCAAATTAACCAGTAGTCAATGTAAATTGGGCAACCTTTATCAGGCACTTGATAGATTGTCAAACCTGATTATTTTTGTATTATATAAAACCCAAATTAAATTTTATTTTCTCTTTTTTAAATTCCAGTAATCACTGCCTCTAATCAACAGGTAATAATACCGTGAGACAAATGTAACTATATTTTCATCATTTATGCTATTCATTTTTATCATTTCTATGGTATGCGATTGTGCAAAATGTTAACTGACATTAACTTATAATTTATCATGTATTCTAAAACAAAGACGCCTGTACTTACTGTGTGTCCATCTATGTTTAAGAAGCTTTCGATTATACATTTTAAGGGAACTGTGTCATCTAGTTTGCCCTTGCCTTTCTTTTCCAACACTGACATGATTAAAATTCACGTGTTACTAAAGGATATTCAGAAAAAACAATGTTCTTAATTCTGATTTTATAGCACTAAAGAATTAAAGAAATTCATATCTAAAATTAGCAGGGTAATTCTAATTTAATGGGTAAAACCAAAAAAAGATCTAATACTGCCTGCCCTTTCTATCCTATAGATGATTGCTAATGTTTACAAATTTTACAAAACTTTGCAATTACTATACATGCACACACACACATCCTTGTAATTAAAAAACAGATCATAATGTGTAAACTATTATTGACTAGTAGACTACAGTATTATTGAAATTCACATACAAGAATACTGTTAAAATGTTGCTAAACATGGAAACTTGAGTAATTCTTTCATTTTTTTTCTGATAATTTGCAAAGAGAGAGGAGAAAATAATGTACATTAAAGAAGTAAATTTGATTTGTTTTTAAAAATGTCCACAAAGCCAAAACAGAGCAGTCTGGGCCATCAGCCAAAACAGGCAGTCATATAATTACTTGAAAGTTGAACTTTTTTATTGCGATACACTGCTGATAATCTTTTATTGCAACTTATGTTTATCTCAATAATTTTCTTGCGCTGGTCCAATACCTGAACAAGGTAATGTAATGAAAGCAGCATTTTATGTACTGTCTGGACACTATTACACAGGTCTTGTTTTTATTGCATATTTATCACGGGGGGGGGGGGGGGGGGGGGTTAACAAGTACAGTCTAGAACAAGTTATAAAGACAGGTTAACGTTTTTGCTGTGTATCACATTAAGTTCCTATAAGCATTTTGGGAATAGAGTTGAAGAGTCTGACCGCCTTGTGTTTTCCCACAGTTTAAAACGCATATATATTTACATTATTTGATTGAATGGTTTAATAAATAATAATAATAATAAATATTTAAAGTGACTAGCCCAGAAAATCACAAAAACCTATAGTTAGTGGATTGCTTCCACTGGGGGCCACTAGAACAAAAAAGAAACAAAAAATGATAAACCTTAGACTGTCGCAGCTCAATCAAACATAGTAAGTAACATTTAATCGCTGGGGTAATACCATAATCAACGCAATAAAAACAGCATTGTTGGCGGAATGTTGGGAATCGAGGGATGCGTGCGTGTATTGAATGATGAGATAAAGTCTGCTTAGACGATAGCTCAAGTTAACTGTCAACAAGGACAGCTGAAACCTATGGCTTACAACAAACTGTCAACCAAGACAGCTTACAACAAACTGTCAACAAAGACAGCTTAGAACACAAACTGTCAACAAAGACAGCTTAAAAACACAAACTGTCAACAAGGACAGCTTAAAAACACAAACTGTTAACAAGGACAGCTTCAAAATTGTACGAGGAAAACTAAGGACTAAATATAAACCTTATGTTGCTACACGCAGCACCCCCCCCAAATTTCCCCAAACCGCATACAGTGAAAATTATTAAACCTGAAATGACGACGAGGTGGATTGATCCCAGCCTCGATTTAGAGCGTGAGTCATACAAGCCTTCGGGAGAGTAGTGTGACAATCCAAATGAAGGTAACGGCGATAAGCGTCGCTTGACCACCTACCTAGAATCTGTATAGTGCTGTCCGGAACACCAGCCGACGCTGCCGTTTAAACGCCACCGATACGAAACGAGTGGGTATTGATGTTCGGCAACCTAGGTAAGCAAGACCGAAGCAGCTGAACTATGTCCATCCGAGTTAAAAGTGTTAAATTTTGAAATGTGAACAAGGGCCAACCAGGACCTGGATGAACGGTTAAGAATTGCAGCATTGCCCGCAACGGACAAGCGTAGGTGTTAGTGGCACCAATCCGAACCTGACATCCTGTACGAAACGGATCTGTCTTAGATGAAAGCAGAGTGACTGTCATAATGGTACGAACGAAAGAGATCTGATGTCTTGCACCATCAAGTCAGTGGACGCATCAAACTGGTAACGAGATGAACATGTATACTTAGAGCAGCGTAGTAAACTGAAATAAGCCAAAGCGGTTGCTGCCCTGAGCAAAAGGCGATCGTTGGGTGAAAACTGCAAAAATTCGATTCTGAAATGGATTAAACACAGGTGATTATAATTGAGAGGCAAGCGGCGTGGTCAGGAGAATAAAGCACCTTGCACTTGTTTAATACCCCGTAACGTGTAAAACAGTTGACTCATGACCCTAATGTGTTCACTGAAACCATGCATAAGTGAATGGAACTGTAGGCCAGCTAAATACTCTCGAATAGTGATGTGAGATACCGTCTGGGCTAACTCTGAAACGTACCGGATGAGAACATCTTCTGACAGAGGCCACGAAGCATGCGACCAGCGGTAGCAAAACCGTTCATAGGAACGAAGACCAACACCATATGACGACCTAGTAGCTGGAGCCAAGGCTTGTGATTGAAAATACGTAGCCACTAGGGAAAGATTGTCCAAACCCCTTGATTGATTTCAGTGGGTGAAGGATCTGCCAACAGGAACAGTTGTTTGAAGCGTTGAACCTGTAATCGAGAAAGGAGATCAGCGGCTACCTTAATGTGACCAGGAATGTGTTTCAGCAAGATATTAACATTTTGTTGAGCAGTGAAAAAGAACATAATCTAATCAGGGTCATTATGTCCCTGTCCCTACAAGTACCAGTTTTCCACACCTGAACTATAGAGGCATTGTCGGTATAGAATATTACTTGTTGGTTACGCCATTCAGAACCCCAGGTTGTGATAGCTACAATGACAAAAAGTTCCTGAACGTTTATGTGAAAATGACAAAGTGACTTCGGCCAGGGTGAAGAAAACCAGCAGTGCTTAAACACTGCTCTAAAACCTAAACCTGAGGCATCTGTATACAGGCATAAAGAGGTTGCTGTAACCGGCTCTTTTTGAATGAGGCATACCCCATTCCGATCAGGAAGAAATTCCAACCACCACCTAATGTCCGCCCGAGCTTCAGCATTTAAATAAATGTGGTGGTTCAAGCAAGAGACTGAAGTGGACAAATCAATCAACCGACGCAAAAACATTCTGCCCGGTTTAACAACCTTCGATGCGAAGGATAAAGACCCAATTAAAGAGAGAAGCTCGCGTTTGGTGCACTTTTCTTTTTGTGCCAGCTTAGCAGATTATCCTGTAACTCTGTATACTTCTCTGGGGGTAACCGAATGATTTGTTGAGCTGTATCAATCTCAATTCCCAGATATGTAAGTGACTGTGCAGGCCCCACTGTTTTGTCTTCCGCCAAAGGCACTCCTAGTTCAGAACAAAGGGACTGGATAGCATAGAGATGTGTCTCAACCTCCTCTCTTGACTTCCCACAGACTAAAAAATCATCAAGATAGCGAAGGACAAAGGGAATCCCTAAGACCACGATAAAAATCCAACATAACAAGTCTGCGACTGTGGTGAACAAGAAGGGGGGTGAACGGCTACCAAAAGGAAGACGTGTATCAATAAAATAACATCCCTGCCAACAGTAACCTAATAAACCCCATTGATCCTGTCTAACAGGACAAAGCCTAAACGCATGCTTGATGTCCACTTTAGCCAGAAAGGCATCAGTGCCCAAGGAGGACACAAGCTTGACTGCATCATCAAAACTGGAATACCTTAGGGATCGTCTCAAAATGTTCGTAGGTAGTTCGTATAATTCGTATCAAAAACTTCGTATCGATTTTTTAAATCTTTTGTATCATTTTATTTTTAATACGAACTTCTTCGTATCATCAATATTACAAGTTCATATAAAGTTCGTATCATTTAAAATAAAGTTCGTATGTAGTTCGTATCATTTCAAAGAAGTTCGTATAAAAATTTGCTTATACGAAGTTCGTTTATTAGCTATAATTGGACTATTATCTATAGTCTTTATATTGAATTTTTTTCAACAATTATAAAGTTCGTTTCGTTATACGAACTTCGTTTATTTTAATTGGACTTATTATCTAAGGTCTTTAGGGATCGTCTCCACGGCATCGTAGAAAGCGAAAATATCGCCGTAGATCTTTTAAAAATCATGAAAACAGGATCGTAGAAAGCGAAAAGATCGCTGTGGAACGTTTAAAATTCATGAAAACGGGATCGTAGAAAACCAAAAGATCGCCGTAAATCGTTTAAAAATCATGAAAACGGGATCGTAGAAAGCGAAAAGATCGCCGTATATCGTTTAAAAATTCATGAAAACGGGATCATAGAAAGCGAAAAGATCGCCGTGGATCGTTTAAAAATCATGAAAACGGGATCGTAGAAAGCGAAAAGATCGCTGTGGAACGTTTAAAATTCATGAAAACGGGATCGTAGAAAGCGAAAAGATCGCCGTAGATCGTTTAAAAATCATGAAAACGGGATCGTAGAAAGCGAAAAGATCGCTGTAGATCGTTTAAAAATCATGAAAACGGGATCGTAGAAAGCGAAAAGATCGCCGTATATCGTTTAAAAATCATGAAAACGGAATCGTAGAAAGCGAAAAGATCGCCGTAGATCGTTTAAAAATCATGAAAATGGCATCGTAGAAGCTAAGAGATCGCTGTAGGTCGTTAAAAAATCCTGAAAATGGCATCGTAGAAAACAAAAAGATCGCCGTAGATCGTTTAAAAATCATGAAACGGCATCGTAGAAAGGAAAAAGATCGCCGTAGATTGTGTAGATTGAACCTACGAATACGCAATTTTGCTCGTCTTTTCAAAAAAGTCAACCTCATATATTTTACTTCTTTTATTTCTGGTTTCGTATTGAAATAATTATGCGCAATTACGCCGGTACTTTTGGTCGTTTCAAGATCGTATAGCAATTTACTTTGTTCAAAGTTCGTATCATTTCATTTTGCATGATAAAAAAACTTCGTTTAAGTTCGTATCATGTATTAAAAAAGTTCGTATAAACTTCGTTTATATTTTTTATTTTAAACGAAGCACTTCGTATGACATTCGTTTAACGAAACGAAGTACTTCGTAGCGTTCGTATAATTATACGAAAAAAACATACGAACATTTTGAGACGATCCCTTACCGAAAATTCGTCTTTGCAGATTCCTTCATTTACTGCCACACCTCTAGGGGATGACAGGTCAAGAATGATTCTAAAGCTGCCATCTTTTTGGGAACAGCACCAAGTGGAGAACCTTAAATGGGTGAATTGGTGGTAGGAGAAATGGGCCAGACGTATGACCACATGAAGTTCTTTGTTGATTGCCTGCCATACTTGAAGCGGGTTAGACCAAGCCGATAACAAATTCCTGGGCCTAGCGGAGTTCAAAGCTGCAGGGCGAGTCGCACTAAGTTCTTGAGGCACGGGAACAGCCCCGGCTGTGTTCTCGAAATAACGTGCCACTTCTGATCGTATTATCGCACTAACATCAATTGTGGTTGGTTGTTGTGTCGTTGTTGTCACAAGTCCAGATACGTTATTCTCCAGGCGACTTGGTTCAGGAGTTATTACGGTTGCTGCTGCCGTTGCCACAGTTGGTGGAACAGTTGTGTGGCACACCGCCTCCATGTTAGCAGCAGTAAAGGATATTACTGGCGGTTGTCGGTGGAGTGGAGAAGCTTGTGACAAGGTCACTACTACCGCAGCATTAGTGGAGGCCATATGGTCGAAAGCTGGAGGATGGTAGAAGGCATGGAGTCGTCTGGCCAGCATATTAGGAGAGCCACTCTCCACCAAGTTTAAGGCATGACATACGAGCCTTAGCGTTTGCGCAGGCAATGCATAGCATTCCACTCATCCAGTGACCTTGACTCCGCGTTTTCAATGGATGCTGCTGCTCGAGAACCTCGACGGCGAACGCCATCCACCCAACAAAATAAAACCAAAAACGGTAACAGTAAACTAAACCTGTGCATGCTGGAGTGTTTAACACAACTTTTCTTCAATCCAACGTAAGATATTTGAAGATAAAAACTCTCTACAATAAAATTTCCAGCACCACTAGCATCAAAACAAACAAGATGGCATGTTGCGATTTAGGTGAATGACTAAAAGTGCTAAGAAGCAAAACCGACAACAAAGCAACACAAAATCAAAATGGCAACCCCAGCTGCGTAACGCTCGCGGAAGGGACGCTAAATGGTATGCTTGCGATTAACTTGAGTTAAGTGGCCTTAACTTGCATTATAATCTGTGAAAATTGAAAAGAAAAAGAATAAAAAACAAAAATTAAAAAGTTAAGAAGTGATCTCCATTAGAATTTGCCAAATACATTAGAGCTGGAAGTCTTAAACGAAAGCAGACTTCCATTACAGGTCACTTGGAATTTTGTCACCAAATGACCCTCATTAGCAAAGGGCAAATTACGAAAAAGACAGGGACTGCAAGCAAAAAACAGTTTATCTTTAGGAGTCTTCATAAATTGTTGATATTTTTTATCAGAAATACGCTCACATTTTTTATGAGCCCATAATCCATACTCATCACATGAAAGTGCTTTGTGTGTTTTTGCCACAGGTTTTAAGCATGGAAACAGAGATACCTAACAGGACCTGGGTTGAGGCAGATGTCCCCTGACAAGAGGATTAAAAAATAGAAATACTTGTGCCTGCTTGGATTAAGTTTTGATAAAGCCATTAATTTTAATTGGAGAGTGAGCTGGCTTTCAGAAACTCTATTGCAGGCAGCAAGTGAAGAGATAGAAAAGAAACTTAAAGAACAAAGAAAGAAATTTAAAGAATATGAGTGGTGCATACCTTTAGAAGACAAGAGAACTCTAAATTATTTAAATTACAGTCAAGGAAATCCAACAATTGCATAAAACTGTAATTTTAGTGTATGTAAAATTTTTTTTCTAAAATAAAACAAACTTATTGTTGCAATTGCTGACACAAATACCGAT
This sequence comes from Hydractinia echinata, assembly GCA_030067915.1. Taxonomy (NCBI): domain Eukaryota; kingdom Metazoa; phylum Cnidaria; class Hydrozoa; order Anthoathecata; family Hydractiniidae; genus Hydractinia; species Hydractinia echinata. The sequence goes on along the minus strand of JASGCC010000039.1, from coordinate 2,011,401 downwards.
GTGTTAAAAACGCAGGCAAGCCAAATAACATATCACCATAGTGTATATTCATACGCACTTTTATATACACTTTTGCGTACGTATATATACAGTACAGTCCGAATGTAACCTTCTGCGTACGCGCAACTCGCATAAATAATTACTTTCATAATAGACTATTGTCTTTTAAAGAAAATAATTACACCGCAAGAAATTGAAAAGATCAGGGAAACTTATTGTATATATAACAATAACCTGCGTGTGATGATGTTGAGAATACTTTTGGCGCAAAGTCTATAGAATTTGTAAACAAAAGCAATTAAAAATATGAAAATAAACTTTACTGTACTATCTTAATTTTTATCTTGAAGGAAGATTTAAAATATCTTATATTTTCAGAAATGATTTCAATACATCGTTCAATACATACATTGCTTTAAATTTTTTGTAAAACTGTAACTTGCGTAAGTAATCGTGACAACAATCTGAAAAGACTCGAGAAAAAAACAAGATACGCGCTATTGTTGTAACTCCCTCCTTTGCTATATGATTATGATAATATATCATATATTATATAACGGTGAAATACTTTTGTTAGCTAAAATGTAATACTGCTGACTATTGCTTCAATAGTTCGCTTTATAGTAAAAATAATATAAAAAATAAATCGCAGAATATGTTTGTCGTAACACCCTCCTCCATTATGATATAACATATTTTTTGCCTATACTATATTCCTTAAAAGAATTTGCACGCGTGGGACATAGATTTTTTATAAGACTGCACGAAAAACAGTAAAACAACACTAACACTTTTTATTAAAATAATTTTTCAGTTTTTTTATAAGTGAAAGGAGAATAACTTGCTGTATAAATTTCCAAACGAAAAAATCTTCACCTGCTGTATAATTTTCGAAACAACACCATATTCTGTATAACATTTGAAACAGCACAAGAAAACTTCTTGCTGCATAACTAGTACTTATTTTGCTAAGCAAGAGAACAAATTTATTCATTCATTAAAAAGGGAGGCGAATTATTAATTTTTTTTTTCGCAACAAAACAATTATTAATTATCTGCGTGCGTGATGTGAAAATACACAGAAAATATGCTTGTTGTAACACCCTCCTCCGTTGTAGAGACAGTTATTGAAAACTTGACAACATAGAAAACGAGGTGGAAGAGCGTCGGAGTAAATATAAAAATTACTTTTATGCATAGAGTATTTTTAAGTTATGCTGCTAAAGTTATTCCTAAAGTTTTGTTAAGAAAAAAAGATCGCAATAAAAAGTTCAAAAGGATAATGTTTTTGGAAAAGACTTTTAAACAAAACACAAGTGCATGAAACTTTTTCAACAACAATAGTTTTATGCACAATTTCTTTCGCGTAATGTTTTGTTGAAAAAAAATAGCGTAGAATAAAATGTTAAGAAATACATTTTTTAAAAGGGACCAAGTTTGAAAGATATAAAAAAAACATGCAAAAAAACATTTTTAAAAACAATAGTTTTTGCACGATTTATTTTAATCTTTCGCATCGTTAACAAATCATTAAATTTCATTACTTGCGCTAATACCTAAGGGGATTTTATTTTCAATAGGTTTTAACAATAAAACTCGCAATTATGAGAAAATAATTACAGAATTGTTTTATCTCAAAGCTTTTGTTAAATCACTCGCAACCTAGCTCTCGCAAAGATCATTAAAGTAATTACGATAAACAAAAGATTAGAGAGCTTCCGACTTGCAGGAAAAGGTGTTGTATAGCATGTACGCGGATGGTTACATTCGGACTGTACTGTATGTTCATCCGCTAATTGTACGTAAAGTGCGTTGGTTAGGATTAGGGTGTGTGTGTTATGTTTTTACGTATGAATAGCGCTACGCACTATTAATATGCACTTTACGTATGAATAGCGGATGAACATATATATATCTGTACGCACCATAAAGTGCGTACGTATATACACTTCCACATATCACAGTGGCAATTTTTTGCCAATGCAAGCAAATTTGAATTGAAAAGGCTGTATATATTTCCTGCACCAAGAAAAATAATTGTTGGATTCCTACTTTAATGAGTCTTAATAACCTGCATACATTTGCAATTGCGGGATAAACATGTTTTTTAAGAAAAGGCTGGTAATAGCCTGGGGATGTTCTGCCTAGATTGCGAAAACGGCCTGTTTATAAACAGGACGGTCAGATTATGTACGCATGGCCCGATTATGTTGTTTTTGCCCTGATTATGTTGTGGTGACCGGATTATGAACACTGATATAATGGCTGGCTAAGGCAGGCTGTTGGCATTTTCTTCGAACATATTGTCACATGCCATTTTTCTCTGCAAGATAACACACCATTGAAAACTCGGCATTAGCGAAAGAAAATAGTCTCAAGCGTAATATTTCTCTGCATGATAAAACACCATTGAAAACTAACTAGATTTTGCGGATGGGTGGGTTCATTTTTATTTTTTGCAGGAATTGAATTCTGGGGATGACCTAAATTATCCGTTTTGCAGGAATTAAGTTTGGTAAAAAGTTATTAACTTGTGATTCCCAAAATTTAGTTTCCACAAAATTTTGTTTCATACAACAACAACTTTGCCACCAGGGCTATTTGCAACCTTGTTCCCAGGGCATTGTTGATGAAGTTGGCGCCATAGATTAGTGGTTATAGCTCTCGTACTCTGTGCGGGAGACAGGAGTTCGATTCCTCTTGACGGCGATTCAACATGGGCGAGTGAATGTTACCATAGCCCCAGGTTAACCCAAGCCATGTGAGGGAAATTCGGCGATTCGGTTCAGCTTTGTTGCCGTAGTGATGATTGACATTTTGCTTAATTGACGAATCACATTTGTGCTACATCCGCCATTTTTAAAATTTCGCAGGGTGAAAACAAACGTAGTTCGTAGGGGGAAGAATGCAAAAAAATGTGGAAATGGAAGAATAATTACCTAACGAAAGGTAACCACAATAAAAATCTGTCTGGAAATGATGCTTAGCTATCTAGATTTTGCTCTAAAAAATTATCTTTGCTCAAACTTCCTAACAATGTTCTTAAAACTCCAAAATGTGTCTAGCTCTGCACTCTCTTCACCTAAAATACGGAAACTTTTCGCCTCCAAAAAAATTGTTATGACATCAAACCGAATCGCCGAATTGGGGAGATGGCACACTGTGTGGGCTGTTGGATGTTGCCGGGAGTTGTTTATTAGAGCGCGGGCCCTAATTGGGTTTACGTAGCTAAAAATGAGCATTAAATACTCTAGGACTCTCCATCTAAGCCATGCCCCCTCCTGGAAATAATAGACAGGGTATATCCCTCGATATTTGTGAGGCTAGCCATGTAAAATATGCACATCTATCTATCTTGATCTCCGTAATAACCCTCAGGGGCCACAAGACCCTGGGGACGAGGTTGGGCTATTTGCTTGTCATGAATGATGATATAAAAGCCGGTCGGCCCCGATTATGTTCGTTCTATAATAAGTGAGAAATAATATAAAAATGTTGTACATAGCCGGGCCCGCCCCGATTATGTTCGTTCTATAAGTCTCAAATAATATTACACTGTCGTACATAAGTCTGCCTGCCCCGATCATGTTTGTTTTTTATGCAACAAATGATATTAGACTGCCGTACATAAACCCTGATTATGTTCCTTCTTTTATAAGTGCCAAATAATATTTTTTAACTGCCGTACATAATAAGCCGGCCTGTCATGATTATGTTGCCCTGATTATGTATTTTCTGCCCTGTTTTTAACCGGGGCAAGCTGTCGTACATAATTAGGGCAGCGTTTATTATCCGGGCAGAACAGGCAGGGACACACTGAAAGAGGGGTAAGGTAAAGGCATCTGGATCTGACCTTCAAGAGAGGACAGGGGGAAAACGTGAAGGATGGTCAGTCAGGGATAACTGCAAATTAGGCTAGGTTACTTTAATTTTTACAAAAAGTTTCGTCGCAACAAATAAAAGCGAGTAACAAAACAATACTCAGGAAGCAGAACAGTGTTGGTTACGGAACCGTGTGGGTTACCCGTGACTTTTTCTACCATTTTAATGTTCTGTTTCACAAAATGCCGGAAGACGGATCAGATTTATCCACCGGGTTTTAAACTTTGACCGAGAAACGAGAATTTGGTACAAAGAATTTAGTGCGATAAAAAATTTCAGTGCATTAAATTTAGCGTATGTAACATCTAGTCTTAAGAAAATTACTTTACATTTTTTTTAAATCCTGTATTTAAATCATAAATGAACCTAAACAAGCTTAATTTTAATGGCGCTATTTGCCACAGAATAATAACGTTGATTGTGAAATATATTCTCTCAACCCCAGAAGCATTTGTAACGAATGTTCCGAATATTTTGAGTAGAAAATAAATGTTTGTTGTGATTTTTCTACGTTCGGTATGAATCATACACAATTATCTTCAAAAAAAGAGGCAGATCATAATTGTAAACATGGCAAGGATATTACCATATCCGCATAGTAATATATTTGAAGTATAGCTGGCACATTTTTAAAGGATATTCTCCAGCTTATATCTTTTTTGTTCGGCTGGCGTGACAAAATTGGCGTGACTATTTGATATTTATTTACCTAGTAGCTAGCCTAGGTAACTCTAGCTAGCTGACTACTTGTTATGACGGATTACGTTATGTGATTTATAGCTAGCTATGCACTAAAGTCTTACATATATTTGTGTTGTTTAACAATGCATTGACTAACTTTAGCATATGTAAAGTATGTATATATATATAATAGAGCTGTATTGATTGGGTCCCTGGAAGACCTATTCTGTTCATCCCCACCCACATCCAAGATCCACACCTGCATTCACTCTGACTTTATATGTCAAAATCATTTGAGAATTTAAATAAAATAGAAACTTGGCAGGTGATTAGCTACACAAGAACAGGTTTTAGTTTATTTTTCTTCTGGCAAAATGTAATAAGGGGATAAAGACGATTTGCGGGTTATACACACGCCTTTTTTCATAAAAAGCGAGATTTCATAACTTCAGGCAGAGATACTTTTAACTGTTGAAAATTATTAAGAAAAATAAAAAGATAGATTAACAGGGATCGTTCATAATGAAAAAGATTTTTAGGGTATATTTGAAAAGTCTTTTAAGAGTACAGCAGTCTAACTATTATATAAATCTTTCTTATAAAAATATGGATATCAATAATGTGTATATGAACTGTATAAATACAAATTGTAAAAAGAAATCCTGGAAATGTCATATGTTAAATAGGTTCTCCTGGTTGGAATGTCGTGGCACCACTTTCAGTTGAGGAAAAACACAGACGTTTTACAGTCACACTCTCAAAGTAGAAGCATTAATTAAACAAGAACTACAAGTATCTGAATTAAGTAAAGCTAAATTAGCAAACACTCCCTGGAAACTACACAATATGTCAGGTTTAAAGTTGGGAAACAAAGATTTTATCAAATACAGCCCCTATTTATGAGGAGCCGTAGTTTAGTGGTTATAACTGTCGCACTTTGTGCGGGAGACCGCGGTTCGATTCCCTGTGGTGGCGATTTAATATGGGCGAGTGAATGTTGCCAAAGCCCCGGGTTAACCTAAGCCATGTTAGGGAAATTGGGGAGATGGCACACTGTGTGGGCTGTTGGATGTTGCAGGGAGTTGTCTGGTAGAACGCGAACCCTAATTGGTTATGCATAGCTCAAAATGAGCATTAAATACTCTAGGACTCCCCATCTAGGTCATGGCCTCCTGGAAATAATAGACAGGGTATATCCCTCAATATTTTTAAGGCTAGCCATGTAAAATATGCACATCTATCTATCTATCTATCAGCTGACCACATAAATGGTGTGTTTTCCCTGCCATGAGATGTAAATATAAAACGAAAAAAAAATTTTAGCGTAGGCTTTTCTGCCAAGAAAAGAAAAGTATGTCAACATTTAGATAATTTAGATAATGATCATATAATTAACTGCGTTTCCAGTTGCATCACTTGCATGTTCGTAAATTGTTGAATGGAGGGGGATGAAATTCAAACCAAATTAAAACACCATGTTTAATTTGAGTTGTATTGAATTCAAAAGAGGGAGAAAAAAACTAATCCAGAATAAAGTCAACTCTGACATACATTTTGATGAAGATTTTTGAGAAAGCTCTGTGGTACAAGGTCGTCAAACTTCCTAAATGCTTTAAAATTTCATCAACTATTTTTATCCTTCAAGGGGTTCTTTTTAAAAATACATGGATTTTTATGTAAGCTATAATCCTCTGTGCGTGAAGAGAGCTTATTACAAAATATTATGCAAAAAAAAACAAAGCAGAATACAAGTTTTGCTTCTGTGAGAGCGCATGTGAAAAAAATTAAATAAACTTTATTTTTTAAAAACATTAAGACTTTATTTGTTGTCCAGATAAAATACATTAAACTGTAAGACACACAAGTTCTTAGCTACAGTTCTTAAATATATAGCTATATAAATATACATATCATAATTGTTTCGTTTGTTTGTTTGTTGATTTGTTTTACCGAAAATTTAAAAGTTTTCCTTATAAACTCTCTAAATTCTGACTAGCTAGAGGCCCTACAAATTTAAAAAAAAATACGTATGTAACAAAAACAATTTCACATAATTCCCTTCAAGTCATCCTAAAATCGCTGATTTTAAAAATGCTTTTCACTTCATTTTATATTTGCTTGAAAAAATTTGAAAACTCATAGTATTAGCAACAACGGCTTCTTTCTCCATCTTAACTAAGGGCCACACTTCAATAAAAATAGCTAAAAAATATGGTCGTTTTCAGAAGTTTATATCAGGAAAGCACAACAACAACAGCTTTCTGTTTCTGCAAGAAAATAGTAGAGACTTTAAATCCAGCGGAATGAACAATTACAATGATTCACATCCAATGTGTTGAAAATGGTCCCATGACCGCCGACATTGCTGCAATGGAAGGGTAAAACAACCTATCACACTACTTTGTATGTGTGATTTAAATAGTCAATATAATATATACCTACAAAAACTAGATTATATTATTAGAATACTTTTAATCTGTTTTTCCTTTACCATGTGAAATAATTTAATGAAAAAAATTGAAAAATATTTGAGGTGTTTTTAGATAATGTCTTCAGCAGAATGCAGTGTCAAGAAGAAAAGTTTGATCTTTTGAATACTTCCACTTTTTTGTAGCATTTTCACTTTTTGAATTATTTTTAAAAAACTAACATACTTGGTTGTTTTTATCTAATCCGACAATGTTTAATTACCTTAATGGAACAAATTTCCATGAGAATTAATTTTCGCAAATTAAAATTTTGCAATTTTTATATTTTGCAAGAATTTAATTTTGTAATAAGATTAGTTTCAATAAACTTTAAACTCCAATCAGATTCATCAGAGGAATCGTCACCTCTGTCATTAATGCAGTAAGACTTTTTAAGAGCCTGTGTAGGAAGTCACCAACTGTCGACTCTGTACTTCTACAACTGCCACAATGTCAGCGAAAAAAAATTATTTCTGTTATATATAAGACGTAAAAACTTTGAGCAGGGTCATAAATGGTGAATTTACGCCAACTCAATAACTTATTATTTTCATATTTTGCTAAGAATAAGGTTTTGCAAAAAAAAATTTGTAAAAAAATCCCAAAAATATTCGCAAAATTTAATTCTATCGAAAACTTAGATATCAATTATTAGTGTTTGGTTTGTAGTGTAAATGAGGTCTATTACATAGGAAACAGGGCCTTATTAACAAATTAAAGAAGTCTTAGGGTTCATAATTTCCAAAATATCAGGTGATGACATGGATTGACATGCCTGCTCATTCAATTAAAATGAATAGATACTATTTTTATTATTTTGAGGATATTTAAACTGTTAACAAACTGTGGCGTAACACATAACCTAGGTCTTTACATGATACAGCACCAAAATACCATTAGTACCTACATTGCATGTAAGCAAAGTTTGAAGCATCTTCAGCTTTTTTGGATGTGATTTTAATGTCCTGCATTAGCCAACTCATTAAGATTGGTATTTTGCATGTCTTTTTATTACAGGTTTTTTTAAAAACTGTTAAGGTTATTTGATTAAGAATTATTAGTTAAGTAAGATGCTTTTGAAGCAAGCAATAACTCATTTGCACCACGAAAAAACCTAGAGAGATCACAAAGAAATAATTAGTTTTGCTGTATTTAATCTTCAAAGAATTGATCATTGTTAATTCATTTTTAAATGATTAATGGTAAAATTAAAAACGACTTTAATGTTTTGACTGTGGTTTTCAAAAAGCTTCATAAAACCTCTTAACTTAGTATTTCTGATGTTGTTGTTGTTTTTTAGCAATAATATCTCAACATGAAATTTTAAGCTATGAGTTATAATCAAAAACACTGGAGTTCTGTTGTAAATCGCGCTGTGGTCCAACGTGGTCAGAATGGAAGCTTCAACTTATGCATTGAAGGTGGATCAGAGTATGGACAATTTGTTGTAATTGGAGATGTTTTGACAGGTAGATATAATTTGAGGATATTTCTAGAAATTTCACAACTTCTGGATGCCAAAATTTTACAAGTAAAATATCACATTGTCTGATTTTAAATGTTAATCACGCGTCTTGTCTTGTCAGTAAAAGCCATTGGATATTTGTGTATTTTTGACCAGACTTATAATTATTTGTAATCATTATTTATATTATATTATGTCAATTTGAGATTTCATAGTTGAAGAATTTTATTATCAATTTTAAATTAGACTCTAGAGTTTATAGATTAGTCTCCTTTTATTTCTCCATTTTGTTGTTCTATTCAAAATATTCTTGCTTGTTATAGATAAAGTCATCTACCGATCTGGAAGTTTAACACCAGGAGAAATTATCCTTGAGATAAATAGCACGCATGTGGCTGGGTATACACAAACTGATGGAATTCAGTTGATTAAAGATAGTGGTAACTTACTTAACATCACTTCAGTATTTCCAGGTAAATTTGATGGCAATTTTTTTTTATGTACCTTCAACAGAATGTTGACATGTGAAGAATAGCTATTTAGTATTAGATAAAGTTGCTAATACTACTGTAAATTAATGATTGTTTTTCTACTAATATACAGCTATTTTTGTAATATCAATGTAATAAATATATTATACTTAGATATTACATCTCATTGATAAAAAAAATTCAAAAATCTAAATAAAAGATTTTTGTTCATGTATAGTAAAGAATCGTATTTACGTAAGGATTCATCTTTTCATCAGCTGGATTACAGGGACCAACATCTACAGTTGGGTTCAGATGTAGATGCTGCTCTGATTTTTTAAATTAATCTTGAGGCAGGGGCAGCCATTTTATTAAAACACCTATGTATTCCTATCATTCATTTATTTATAAATATTAAACGCTATTAAAGAAATGGCATAAAATTGTGTAAATTCAAAACTATTAAAATCACGCCTTGAAATCCGACTTAAGCTTGTATGACTCTTGTTGTTGATAAAAATTAGCCTTTCAAGACATGTAAAAAAAATCACATAAGTTAATCCAGAAGCCTTGTTGCCATTAAACTTTATTTTTATTGTCCAAGAAATGGATTTACTTTTGTTGAATAAGTATTGTATCTGGTTTAACACTATTCAGTGCAGGGAAAGCATGGATTCTGATTATAATATGTTCAAAATAATATGTTCCTGTACCTGTTAATTTACTCACAAGATTTCTTATGATAAACCTTTAAAATAAGATTAAATAATGCTGTATCCATTCTGTCCAACACAATCAAAAGATATTTTAAAAACTGTCAGACAGATCAAACAATTCATACTTCAAGCTTCTAAGATGTTCTTAAACAACGTTAAAGTTCTCTTAGGTTAAATAAACGAGTGTTATAAATTTAAAGATGCATTTAACTGTGTGTTTTATGGTATATATACATGCCATTTTCCCTATTGAGAAACCTACAGATATTTTTATTCTACATAATTGTTATTATTTTCAAAGTAAAAGAAAATTTATAAACATACTACTAATTCTATAGGTCTTGGAATTACCAGAGATCTTCGTAAATATCTTGGCACAAGATTTCAACGGGGCTCTGTAGATCATGAGCTGCAACAAACAATCCGTGATAACCTTTATATGAGAACAGTACCATGTAAGTACTTCAATTATGGCTTAATTGATTTTGTTTACTTTTAGTTTCTTCTTTGAAAGAAATTATGTTTAAAGTGAAACTACCATTAATAGTTTACATTGTAAACATAAACATCTTTTAATGCTTTTATTTCCTGTTTTTTTATAATCAAACAACATAAAATTAGTAATGAAAAAATAAAAAAAGGTAAGGACCATAAAAAATTTGCTTTTCGATTATAGGCACAACTAGAAAGCCACGTGAAGGAGAGGTTCCAGGTGTTGATTATGAATTTTTGACAGTCAACCAATACCTAGAACTGGAAAAGTCTGGAAAACTTCTTGAAAGCGGATTTTACGAATCGAATTATTATGGTACGCCAAAGCCACCAAAACAACCAATGACACCGGGAACTGGAACTCTTAGAAGACCAAAGTAAGATATTAAGTTTTTTCTTTACCCTTCAATCTTTTTGCTGTTTGAGGTGGTGCAAAAATTTAAAAAATCTGCTCCTATCTTTCGTATTTTGAGCTCTATTGATAGAGGTATGTTTCCATTTTATTATCTGAAATGTCATTAAGAATTTATTTTTTTTTTTTTGTGGTCATTCTTTTAATTCTCAAATATATTTTTCAAAACAAATATTTTAGCACTATACATTAAGTGTTTGTCTCTTATTTATATATATATCATGCATGCCTCACCTTCAAAATTTTTTGATTTTTTTTTAATTAACTTTATCTTTACTGTAACTGTAATGCTCGGACAGATTGAAAAAATGTGTTCTATCTTTAAAAAAATACAAACTTGCGTCACAGAAGCCATTTATATTCACATTATGCTTCTCTTTTTCCAAGAACCTCTTTGTTGTTAAGAGGATTGTTTATTTCTGTTTTGTTCTGTAGTGGATGGAAGTATTAAAAGATAGGTTAGCATGAGTTACAATCTTCTCAGTTTAACAACATGGATATTGACAGGAAATTCTTAAGAATAAGGAGTTTCAATATGGAAATCTGTGTCAAAAATCAATGGTTTTTCTCAGCTTAATTGACAATTTTCAGGATATGTAATCATTTTTTAATGTTTTAATGTAATAGGTAGGAAGAGACCTGTATTAACTATTCTGTGCTTTCTCTAAAGTTTTCATCAATAAAATTTATAAAATGTATTGTTGTGAACATCTATATGGGTTCTATCTACGTCAATAAAAGCATCTATTGTAATAGCAGACAACTATTTTATTTTCTCATGTTTTTTCTATAGAGAACAAAAATATCTTTTTAAATACACACAAATTGTTAATCAAGTTTATTCACTTTTTAACTATTTTTAAAGCAAAAAAAGTCTATTTATTGTTATTATTTAAAACCCTTAGGATATTCTCTTTTTTAATATAATACAAAATCTGGGTTTGCTTAAAGTTCAAATATTTGAGTTTTTCTTTTGTTTCTTTATGTGAAGTAAATAGAAAAAAAGGATAGTACTATATGTGGTTGTTGTTATCAGGAAAAATTCAACTTTAAATCCAAGAAAAATATAAAAGTATTTTTTTTTAGATAAGTTTTAAAGTTTATAAATTATTTTACATCTACAACCAGGAACTTAAGTTAGAATATGTGTCCTTTATTTGTTTTGTTCAATTAATAAAATACTTATTGTGTAAAGTTTGTGTACATAAACTGAGAATTTAAATTTGTTGTGATGATAACGATGAGTTACGGCAGTAAAGATGGTTTATTTACTCAAATGATGCGAAACAGTGTTTTATCCCTGAGGTAGGTTGTTACCATGTTGTGACCTGTTAAGTTAGCGTGTTAATGAACTTGAAACTTTTAATTTTAAGGTATAGTTATTTGTTGTTGTTGTTCGGGGAGTGTTTTTATTTTACAAACCTGCAATGGAATAGTGTTACCACCTAATCTTACCATTAAACCAGTTACATTCGCCTGTCATAATTAAAGTCCAAATTAGGCAAAGCATTCGCAATTTGAAATGATCACATGAACGAGTCATATGTTTACATGTTATGATATGTTTAAAAAAATTTACCTATGAATATTACAGCGTTTCAGTTCCTTAAAGTTAACATAGCATGACAAGATATCAATCCAATTTTTGGTATAAACAAACATTTATTTACTTATTACTTTTTATCATTTTTACGAAACGTTTTTGTTTTCTTATGGGGAGTGCCATTAATTAGTTTTCCAGTTAAGTGTCATTAAAAAGTGGTGAGGATACTAATAAGCATGGTTAATTAATAAATGAGGCCTCTCTATAAATGATGTAATTAATACCGTTAATGAAGTTTAATGATTTTTGCATCGTGTTTCCACATGTTTGTGATTTGTTTTCTTTGTATGTTTATGTAAACAAAGAGAAGACGATGATTGTTGATTAGTTAATTTTGATCTTTGTATATTTACAGAAATGTCTGTTACAGCTTAAAATCTGAAAAACTGTTTTGTTTAATAATTGCTAAACTTTCACTATAATGATATGCCAACCATAAACAATAAAATAGTTCTAAGGCAAGAAGATTTATACTTAAATTTCTTTTGCTACAAGGGACTGAAACCAAGGGTGGAGGAGAGGTTTTCAATTGATGCAAGTTCATCATAACTAGTCCTTGTTTCATCAAAAGCTTAATCATTTCAAAACTCAAGACACCACATTTACAAGTGGAGTTTGAAGTTGACTTGGTGCTTTGTCTTTGAAAATGCTACATCAACAAAGCCAGTCATTATCCTTTCATAACGTGGAGTCCTTGCATAAGTGCATGAAAGTTTTTTTCTTAAAGTTGTTGATCAATGGATCTTTTCGTGCTTATCACTTCATAATATTTCTTTATTTTTTTCTTTATTTTTTTTATGATATTAGGACCAAAAGTTCAAAGTAATTAATTTTAGATTGTCAATGAATTTTATTGTATATGTTTGGTTGCTTCTTTTAATTCATTCCTGCATTATCTATTTTTTTACAGAACAAAGAAACCTCTTCCTGAAGCAAAGAAAGAGGATACATCGCTCCCAAAAAATTGGGAGGTTGCTTACACACGAGAAGGAGAGCCATATTTTGTTGAGTAAGTGTTAAATTTCAAATTTTTATTGGACAAATGTAATTTAGCATTTATTTCCTATACGCTGTACTGCACTGGTCATTGTTCAGTGAGAGTGAAAGTTGATTATTTACTACACAATTGTTATTTCAAAATCTACATAACATAGATACTTAAAAACTGATTGGTAGCTTTATGGTAGAGTGTTCACTGTGGTCGTGGGCTATAACCTTGACTGAGTTATGCTAAAGAATATAAAAGTGTGAAACCATCCTTTCTGCTTAGCGTTCAGTACAAGAATAGAATGGATATCTTAGGCAGATGTTTAGTGGAGTGGTTGCTACGCATGCATGGTTTTTGCACTAGGCCCCTTGCGCAAGACCCTCATTGATAAAAGTACCATTAGCAACTGAAAAGGCTATCCTGAGTAAATACTGATCTAATGTAAACAGCATTGTTTGTGTAAAAAGTTACTTTTTTCCATTTGTAGTCATAACACTGGACGGACTCAATGGGATGATCCTAGGAAGAAAAAGAAAGCTCTGTCTACATCGCGACTTCCTACATCTTCTTATGGAAATAATGCAGACGATGATGATGGTTAGTTTATTGCTTTTTAATCTTGTGTAAAATGAATAAATATTTTCATGATAGTACATTCATGTGCAATGTCATTGGTAACCATTGCAGTGGTAAAATTAAAAAATGTCATATTGTGTTTCGTAAAAATACGGACGGAATTTGTTGCTAAGGGATTTCGACAGCTGGTAAAAGTTTTGTATATTGGCTATAAAGTAGACGACAAGAACTGCCCAGTTGTTATTTTCAACTGAAGAGTTGAGTCATCAAATCATTTTTCTAGGATAATAATGTTTACAAGTTATTTAATCCAATTCCACTTTCAAATTTTTTAGTGAATTTCTGAACCATCTTTGTTCATATGTTTAGAGAGTAAACGTTTTTAACGGTATGTTTAGAATTGCCACCTGGCTGGGAGAAGGTTGATGATCCAAAATATGGAACTTATTATATTGAGTATGTTATTTTACTTTATCAACGACAATATCTGCTTTGTGGTGGTGTTCTTGTTTATTGATTTATTTCTCACACATTTTTTTTCTGTATTTTTTTAATTGTAATTGTGTTTACATTTTAGCCATGTAAACAGAAGGACACAATATGAGCGGCCAGAATTTCCTCATAAACGAAAGAACAGTAGACTATTTAATCGCTCTGAACCCGACCCAAGGTTTGTTATGCTCTTAATATAAAAAATATATTATCAGATATTTTTATTATTAACTCCATGCAATATACGTTTATACTTTAAATTGCTCCAACACAATTTTTTTTCATGTTGAGGAAACTAATTATTTCGGGGTTGCCATGCCTCCTCAAATCTCCTCTGAAAGTAGATTTTTCACAACCTCCTCAAGTCTCCTCAATTTTAATTTCACAACCTGCCACATGTTTTTATTATTTAAAATACATAAATCGCTACATATGGGTACACCAATAATTTGTTCTTCACTCATGTCATTACCTTTAAAATCTCCTCAAATATTTTCAATTTCTTTGGAGTATTATGAAAATCTTCTCATTTTTTTTATAGAAAATACCGTCATCTTCTCAAAAAAGGTTAAAATGTCCTTAAATCTTCTCAACTTTCGAATTTGACTTTATAACAAAATTGTAACCCTATATTTATTATACTCTTCTTTACATATCTGAACAGCCTACTTAGATGAATCAATACATCGTTTTTCTGTTTACTTAGCTGAGTGTTTCGTAAACAAATGGTGGCTGCTGTTATAGTTCAACAGCACAGAGTGATTCCCGAAATGTTTTAAAAGAATTCGTTTTTATTTTCAGAGATGCTGAACTTACTGCGAAAAAAAACTTAACAATAGATGCAAAAAAACTTCAAGGTGAAACTTTTCGAGTATCTATGAGGAAGGGTGCCAAGGGATTTGGTTTTACAATCGTTGGAGGAGAGCAACCTGGAGAAGTGCTGCAAGTAAACAATATTGTCCGAGGTGGCGCTGCAGATGTGGATGGTCGATTACGAACGGGTGATATCATCATGCGGTTGAACGGAAGAAACGTTTTGAGTTGGTCTCACGCTCAAATCATTCGCTTTTTACAAGGCACAAGGGTAAGTGATGTTTCTTTAACCGTTTTAGTTACACATTCATAAAGAAATTAATGTCTATTTTGTTGAGCTACGTTTGAATTCTTAACATGTCATAGGTTGGAGAAGTTGTTGAATTGGATTTAGTTCGAGGTTACCCTTTGCCGTTTAACCCATCAGACCCTGATGTGAAGAAAGTGGGTTCACAAGGCATGTCTAATGGTCAGGACTCCATCAGGCGATCAGCATCTAATAATAGTCTGGGTCCAAAGGAGAATGGAGGTAGCAGGGGCATGATGAATAACAAGAGTGGTTATTTGTCGGATGGCGAAGGTTACAAAAGAAATCCAGAACGACCTGGTGGTGAGTTTTTTTTTTCTTTATTTATTTTGTTAAACATTCCTGTTGACATACAGTTCCTTTAATTTCACCCTGAGCTTTAACGGACTGGCACCGAGAGTGTTAGCTACTTCTACAATTAAAATTTTCTTTTAAAATCTAGCGACAACACCTGTTGCATTTCGCAGCGGTCCACCACAATACACCGTGGTACCAGTGGTCCGTGGACCGAACGGGTTTGGTTTCACTATAGCTGACTCTCCTTACGGTCAACGTGTCAAAGAAATCATCGATCGACATCGGTGTCAAGGTTTGCTTCAAGGAGATGTCATCATTCGTATCAACAACTCTGTTGTTCACAACTTGGATCATGTTGATGTGGTCGAAACTTTAAAAGCTTGTCCAAAGGGACAAACTACCAATTTCCAAGTGCAGCGATCTGGGGTGCTGACCGTAGTAAAATCAATGCCCACTCCTCTAGCAGGTAAAAGACAACCATCACGACCAAAATCTATGCCCAGTTTTGATGGTCAGCTTCCTACTGCTCCTGGAGTAAGAAGCAGCACCAGTATGGGTGTAATTGCTACCAATGGAGAAACAAGCACTGTGAATAACACCACATATGAAGAGCGCAATCATCCACAGGTCTCCTCCGCAGGAGATGGATACAAATCATTGAAAAGAGCTGTACAGTCACATTCCAGGTATAGAAGCAAATTTTGGTAACGTTTATGTTGCCATAGTAACTGTCTTGTATAAAAGTTTTATTGATTGTTTTGTCCTGTCTAAACGTTGTTATTCACGATTTCAATCACCCAGTCACGTTATGTCGTGTCAAAGACTAATAATTCTAACGCACATTCCTTCTTTCGCCTAAAATAATGCGTTTTTTAAATTTCAGAGAAACAGACGGAAGTTCGAATTCAGGCGCAGGCTTCACTGATCATGTGATCACGCTCAAGCGAGGAGATGGTGGTTTTGGGTTTCGAATAATAGGAGGTCAAGAAGAAAGAACGCAGGTATGGCTCTTCGCCTTCTTTGTTGCTCTATGATATTTCCATGTTTATCTCAAATTGCATGCAAAGCGTAATTCAATTCGCATCTTGTGCTTTAAATGCCAAACGTTTTTATTCACCTCGATGGTAATAATAATTTGTAACATGAAAACTTTACGTATGACTTCATGTGTTGCCATGTTAACTTTTCTATAAAATAGTGCTCACGAAGGTGTTCTTTTCTTTGGGTGTTTTTAATATCATATCTTCTTTAGGTGTCTGTGGACACTATCGTACCAAACGGAGCTGCGGAAAAGGATGGTCGGTTACGTCATGGCGATATCATCTTAGCAGTGGATGGCGTTAATGTTGTAGATGCGAGCCACAAGAAGGTTATCTCCTTAATGATTGACGCTGGTGGTAATGGACAGGTTACTCTGAGAATACGGAGAAAGACAGAGAGCTCAAGTGAGTACAGCTTTGATCATGACATAAACAGGGCTATAGTCCCTCTGGGGATTCGTGTGTAGATAAACTGAGATAAAATACTACTTGATGCAGGATGGTCACTTCTCCTGGAAACTTCTTAGACTCTTGGAAATGAAGTGTTCCTAGAAAAACCTCCTGTATAGTTGCAAAGAAAATCTTGGAAATTGGTTCATAAGTTTCTTTTGTTTATAAGGTTATGGGAACTGTCTACGTCTTTTATTTTTGTTCTTGACATTTCTGTTTGTTTTTGTTGTTGTTGTTGTTGTTATTTTGAACTTTCATTTTGAGCTTGCATTGACATAGGTCAAAAAGCTCCTGGAATTTACTTCGAAAATGAGTGACCGGTCATCCTGTGACAACAAGTCTGTAAATCATCTTTTATTGTCTATATTTAGGTTCTGCAATACCGAACAATGTTACTGAAACTAGAGATGGAAGAAGTCCTTCAATGAACGCTTTACCTGTACGTTTAATTAACGATCTTGGCGAGTCTGTCCCATCAGCAGCTTCTCATACTCGCGATCGTCGCAAATCTGACAGCGAGAGTGTCCACTCGGATAAACAAGTTGCCGAATGGATCGAGGATCAACAACGACCTCGTAACACGAAACCATATCGAGAATTTCAAGCGAATGGCTTACGAAGTAAAAGTGAATCCAACCTTGGCGGTAGACCGAAATCCTGCCCACCACCCGTTGCTCCCAAACCTATGAAGACTAATTCGAAAGAGGTGTTGTTATCTCGTAACTCGAATGAAGGATTTGGTTTCGTCATCATGTCTTCTCCGTCATCAAACGGATCAGTCATAGGTAAGATGTTAATGCGGGCACGGTGTTAATGCGGTTATGATGTCAACGCGGACACGATGTTAAGGCGGGCACGATGTTAAAGCGGGTATGATGTAAACGCGGGCACGATGTTAACGCGGGTATGATGTCAACGCGGGCACGATGTTAACGCGGCTGTGATGTTAACGCGGGTATGATGTAAACGCGGACACGATGTTTTACGATTGGCTTTTTGTTCATATAACTATATTTTTCCTTTGTCTTGGCAAACATTTAGATATTGTAGAACAAATATTCTTTTAAGATTTCGGTTGCATGTAATATTTTATATTGTGCGAGTTAAACCCAACTTATGTGAACTCTCTTTACAGGTCGAATTATACCTGGAAGTCCGGCTGATCGGTGTGGCGAGTTATCTGTCGACGATAAATTACTGGCTGTCAATGACAATGATGTCAGTGGGATTAGCCATAGCGAGATCGTTTCAATGGTGAAAAACTCAGGATTGCAAGTAAAACTTTTGATCGACAGACCGGGTGAAAATAGTAGACCCAACAGTCAGAGCGATGAAGTGGTGGATGCGCCGCCAAGACCTGCGGGACCAAGAAACTATGTACCTGCTACTCAAAGCTATAACAAACAGACTGATAACTTGAGGGAGGAATACCAAAGACAACGTCAGGTAAAGACTTCCTGTTGTTGTTATAAAATTGATTTTGTCACGTGGTATGTTTACTTGTGATAAATTTGAAACAGCATCCTGTGTAATGCAAACTATCGCCTGAGATTTTTTCTTGAGAAGCGCGTGACTGTACTTCCACCCCCTTCGTACGAAACATTTGGACTACAAACTTTTGTCTAAAGCTTTCTTCTAGGGAAACATGAAGCTACGTGTGACTGTGGGATACTTACGTGTGGCTTATGCTTACATTGTTGTCTCGCTTACTAAAAACTGTATTAAAGAATGACCATATTAAATTGCTGAATTACTGCGGTTTTTATTCTACACATCTTACCGGCAAGTAACCTTAACTTCTCTTTTATGATTAACAGGATTTGGAGGAATCAAAAATGCGTGATATTCGCGATCGAGAGAACCGTCAGCCAGCACGGCCAAAATCAGCTCCACTATCGGCATTTCAACGACCGTCCGGTAACTCGTCTGTTCAACGCGTAACAGTTTCGTCAATCGACAATGGTTTTCGTGGATCCATGACACGCGACGATCGCGCGAACATTCAGGAATCAGCAAGACGTAAAATAAGTGCTGGCGACACTGTGTCTATAATCTTACACAGGGGAGAGCGAGGGTTTGGATTTAGTATCCGTGGAGGAGAAGGAATGCCTCTCTTTGTTTTAAGAATAGCTGAAGGAGGACCTGCTTACGAGGATGGGAGAGTAAATGTGAGAACCTACTTTATCATTTTTAGATTACCTTTTGCCAACACATTTAAATTTATTATCATTGATTCATTGATTATTCTTTTACACATACATATTCTTATGTCTTCAGGTGGGCGATGAAATCTTGGAAATTAATGGACAAAACGCTGAAGTGATGTCTCACGCAGAAGCAGTAAATACTATACGAAATTGTGCTGATACTGCAACATTGCTCCTTAGAAGACCATTACGTCCTATCGTAACTAGTAAGTTACTATTTTACCGGTACACGAGTCGCTGTTGAAGAGCAGAGCCTCGTGTTCATAATAAGACTGAAGCCGAGCTAACATCTTGTTTACATCACGTGATCCGCCTTTTTGTGTGTTAGGAAGTATGTGAAATTAATTCCAACCCAGGGCTACCCTGTTCATCTAGAAGATTTTTTTATCTATTTTATAATTTGTTAAGGAAGATGGCCCATTTCTTAGGAGATAACGAGATCTTGACGTTAGTTCACCTCCATGTGGATGGCGTCAAAGTCGATGTAACTCTTAGTGTTATAATTTATTCTTCTTTTTTCGTTTACCGTATCTTTTGTAGTTTTGAGAAATCTTATCCGATTTGTCTTTTAGGCGAAGAAAGAGTTCCAAATGGATACTCGTCACAAAACGAACTTCCTCGAAAAGCTCAATTTGAAAGACCGAAGTCCGGCTATTACTAACAAAACAAAGTTTATTTTAAACGCTAATGATTTTTGTCATGTGCCTATCATGGTTAGTAGATTATTTATGTGGTAGGTTGGTACTGTTATATTGCGAGGTGCCCGAATTAAAATGAGAGTCAAAAGCAAATTTCACGCCGTTGGATTCAGCCACATTTTTAATGAATACACACATGTTAGGTTTAACTAGATACAAAAATAGCAATATATATGTGAGATATTTGTTGTTGTAAAGTGAAAAATTTGTTATCAATTTGTCACCTTCTTTTAGATTTTAAAGTTGTAATGTGAACTATATTCGCCCTGTATTTAGTGATGCATTACTTCTATCCTGTATGTAGTGTTACGTTTTACACGCGCTTTTAACGATATTTAAACAATACATTTCACGCTTTTAACGATATTTTAACGATACATGTCACGCTTTTAACGATATTTCAACGAAACATGTCGCGCTTTTAACGAAACATGTCACGCTTTTAACGATATTTCAACGAAACATGTCGCGCTTTTAACAAAACATGTCACGCTTTTAACGATATTTCAACGAAACATTTCACGCTTTTAACGATATTTCAACGAAACATGTCACGCTTTTAACGAAACATGTCACGCTTTTAACAATATTTCAACGAAACATGTACGTATTCAGAAAATCTTAGAAAATCGACATTGATTTTAAGTATTACAAGGATTGGGTACGAGGTGGATAAATTTTACGTCACGCTTTTATATTTTACTTACATTGTTAAAATAATGTGTAGGGATTGTCTGAGAGAAACAACTTTGTTTCCATGTTGTTTTTAAACAAGATCTTTTCTTTTTATTTTTTTCTGTATTTTCAAATATTTGGTTTTAAGTTGTGGGAAAGAGGGAAACAAGACTGCTTTCAAATTTCGTACATTTTTTGTTATTAGTTCTTATCCTTGTAAAGTTTGTTTTGTAGATTAGATAATAAAATATAAGCACTTTTTTTTTTTCATTCCTTTTACTACCTCTGTCTTAACATACCCCTGATGAACGCTGCAGCCTAAAAAATGACTTTTTTTCTAAGGTGACCTCTTGGTAAGTTAGGAACGAAATCAGCTTTAATTTCGTACTTATTCGCTCTTTTTGAAGTAAAGAACCGAATTTGCGGTGATGGGCGATTCTGATTTTTTGTTCAAAATTTGGTTTTGACTTACTCTGCCAAGTGAAGGCTAATCTTGGCCAATACACCTTTCACGAATTTCATAAATTATAATAATTATGACGTCATCCAAAATTTTATAATGGTTCTATGCTCTTCAAATAAGGATATTTAGATAAATATCAAATTATCATGACAAAACTGAAGTTATTAGAGCAATATAATATTCTGGTTGGATTTTATTTAGAATTGAAGAAAATAATTATTTTGAAAACGAGGCTATTCTTGGAAAGCTCGGCTATATGAAGGGTTTGACCGTAACTTTCAGTTCGCAATTGAGGCACTTAACGAACAGAAATATTTACGAAATTAGGTAATTTGTTTTACCTTTTGCTAAGGAACTTAGGGATAAGAATCAGCTTTAGTATCGACCCGTTTGACATAATTAGGAAATTCGGGAAAGGTATATTTTCATTCCGTGAATTACGCTTCCTGGAGAGCAAACAGGCTAAAAGTTTTAGTTTTAGCCTAGTAACCATGGCAATAAATTAGGTAAATCCACTGAGATTTCTGAGTTTGTGCAACATTTAAATAAGGACATATTTGTGATGCGAAAATACTTGATTGTACTGTCTTTCCTAACATTTTCTTTGTCTAGAGACTCAAAATAATAATGCCTTCAGCCCAGGACCTGTTTTAACCCTTCTTAGACTTCGAGGAACGCGAATTGACGTTATCCCAGGTCGTATAGCGTTTCTTATATTCCCCATGTTAAAAGCGCTCGAAAAAGTCGACTTCACGTTCTATTTTTAGATAAAGCATTTATTACAGAGCATAAAAGTTTGTCTTTATGCAAGTAACCTCATTTTTTGGATCAGGTCTTAGGTTGCTAACAGTGAAGTATCTCTTTAGCCCTTAAATTGCGTAACTGGTTTCTTTGTGTTACCAACAAAGCACTGGCATTGTCAACCCTAACTTGACCCTTTGAATCGTGTTTATCACTCTTCGCACACTCAAGAAATTCTCTGAAACATACCATGCTGTTTCAACACTGATATATATTGCTTCTGAATAGATTTCTCGCACGTCCACATGGACAGGTTACTAAGTGCGCGAAAAGCGTCTAGGAGATGGTGTAAGACCTGAAGATTGCTAAGCATCATCGAATTTGCCTAATTCTGGGCCCAATTTGAGTAATAGGCTTTTAGCAACTGTGTTAAATATCCGCATTAAACACAATGCAAGCATCGCAAAACATCAGTATTACAAACTGTATACACACTACAGTAAGTTATCTAAATTTGGGAAATATAAGTCATATATTTTCTTACATTTGATTATTAACTATTACAAGATTAAAATTTACAGACACAAGTATCGTCTGAGTACACAAAATTACAAATTACCGTTATCTTTTTTTTTAAAAAAAAAACTTTGTTCGGTAATTTGTTACAAAAAAATAGCGCAACAAATCAAATTCTAGTACTTCGAAAATCCCCAACCTAATAACTTAAAAAGGAGTCCCAGCCTCTCATTCGTGTAAATACGATATTTATGCTGACCAATCAATTTCGTCAGAAAAATCGTTTTGTTGAGATTCAAAGATATAAAAGAGAAATGTATTAAAAAAATTTATTAAAAATAAAAAGTTGAAAAACAGAGATCTTGTTATTAGTAATACGACGCATGCGCACAAAACGTACTCAATAAACAACAATGGGCCCTATGGCTCACTTCTCCAATTTAAAAACACTTCTCTTCTATAATCCAAACAGTTCTAGTCTGTATTTTGACACTTCTCTTCTGCACTTGACACTTTTCTGTATTTCGCCCGGAACTTTCTTTCACCACTTAATTTAAAAATCTGGTCCGCAATTTTACACCAATGGTCTATATATTGTTTTCACCTTTCACGAGAAGTATGCTTTGGCTAACACGTGTTCAATTTATGTTTGTATTGTAGCACGTGCATGTGCTTAAATAAAATAATATCACGAATTAATTGAGCGCAGTAGCAGACTAGTTAATTTTATTGTTCAAATGTGGCAAAGTCCTCAAAATCATGGTAGTGTCCACCAAGCAAACCGCATGCTTTTTCTTTTATAAGAATATCAGGCTGGGATTTTAGGTTAAAAACAAAAGGTCTTTTGTTTAGAACAATAAAGAAATAAGAATAATAACTAGCCTGGTTAGAATTTTGGTATTTTTATAAAAAAAAGTGTTTATTGAAAAAAATGAACGAATAGCTTAAACGGAATACCACAATGTATTTTTGTGTAAAGTATATGGTCCACTAACATACACATAAAGTTTTTCGGGAGTTATTAATTACTAAGAAACAATAGATTTTTTTCCATGGCCGGGAGCCATTATGTCATTTATTCAAAAACTAAGAGTTATTGGAATTCAGCTCGATCAATGTCCTGACCAGAATTGAGTATGGGAATTTTTTTGAGTTCATGATAGAGAAGTATTTCACACTTCTCTTCCATGAACTCTTATCTTTCACTTCTCTTTGACTTATCTGCTACTTCTCTTCCGTTCGTGTTTCGAACGGAAGAAAAGTTATGGAAGATGAGAAGAGAAGTGTTTTCACTAAGAATAGAAATGTTTTATTAAGAACAGAAGTGTTTTCACTAAGAATAGAAATGTTTTATTAAGAAGAGAAGTGTTTTCACTAAGAATAGAAATGTTTTATTAAGAAGAGAAGTGTTTTCACTAAGAATAGAAATGTTTTATTAAGAAGAGAAGTGTTTTCACTAAGAATAGAAATGTTTTATTAAGAAGAGAAGTGTTTTTATTAAGAAGAGAAGTGAGCCATAAAAGCCATCGTATATAAATATGAACAAAACTCGAATTATTTCTTCTAAATAACTGAACATAAAGAAGTTCTATATGATTAGTAGAAAATATATATTAATATTTACAATTTAATATAAAATAAATAGTATTAGAAAATAACACTTCTTACCACACCAACTAAGAACTAACATTGTAGTTCGGCAACTTCGCTACGTATTCTGCAATATCAACTTTCTCGAAGGTCTACATGTCACAATTTTGTTTATGGATACGCTATGTTAAATATTTTCAAGGTTACAAGTAGTTTGATTATTAAAGTCAGTGAGGAGTGACTTACAAATTGTGTGCGCTGTAAGCCGGGTCCAAAAAAACAACAAAAGTCGCAAAATAAATTTTCGCGATCGCTAAATTCAACAAAGCAACTTATTTTTGTCTTCGAAGTTTACACCTGTACTTTCAAAGCGTCAAATTCTTTCAAGTGACTGCAGAATTTTACTACGAAAAATAAATAAATTAAAATTATTTTGTGAAACAAATATTAAAAAAATACAATAAAATATAAAGATTTTGAATAATAAAAATATTGATACACTGACGAAAAGGTAAGGTTGCCCGTTACACGACAAATTTTGAAATCCATATCGAAAAAAGAACTCAGTATATAAAATTAAAAGGATACAGGTGACGAAGGGTTGACATAAGATTCATTGCTCTTCGTTTTCAAGCAAAGTTAACAAATCGGACAGGCTCGGTAACACCTTGTTGCTACTAGTAACAGGCATGACGGATGTGTGTAAAATGATAGGTAGAAGTTCGTTGTAGGAGTAAGTAAATGAACGGTTTACTTTCTGATTGAAAACCAAAACATCATCTGTCCGCCTTACACCACCTGCGAAGAAGCGCTTTCTTAACATTTTTAAATGAAGCAATTCTAACTCTTCCATTTCCCGTTGTCTTTTCTCCTCTTCTTCTTTTCGTTTCAACGACATTTCTCTTCCTCGCTTTAATTCCTGGATTCTTTTCTCTTCTTCTTCGCGCGCTTTTTCTCGTTCGTAGAAGGCGCGAGATTCTTCATCCAGACCTTCTAAGAATTCTTGTTCTTTGCGTAATAAATCAGCTTCGATTTCTGCAGCAAGTCGTTCTTGCTCACGTTTAGACTCAATCTCAGCCTGTTTTTGAGCGATTAACTTCTCGATTTTTTGTCGTGCTGCCTCCTCTTCAGCAAGTCGTTTCAACCTTCGCTTTTCGGCTTCTTTTTCCGCTTGTAATTTTCTCAATTCTTCAGCTTTTCTTTTTTCTTCTTCTAATAACAACTGAGCTAAACGTTCTTCTCTTTTCCTTCTTTCTATTTCTTCAAATTCTCGTTGAAGTTTTTCTTGTCGCTTGTGTTCTTCGATAGCTTGCAACCTTTGCAATTCTTTTTCCCTGCGTTTCCGCTCAACTTCGGCGCGACGAGCTTCGGCTTTTCTACGACGTTGTTCGGCCTTATTGCTTGTTGGATATTTAGAAATGGTCTCCTCCACAACACAAATCTCCGTCGTATATGTTTTAAAAAAATTCGTTTGTTTAGATACGAACTCTGTTATATTTTCTTCACCAAAAATTTCTGGTGATCTCCGTACAACGTGGGAGTCAATACTGACTCTCCCTAGCGAAGATGGTGCAATTGTAAACATACTTTCTTCGTGTTCGTATACCGGTGAATGGATTGATGAAGCATCATTGGAAGTAACTTTGGAACTTTTTTTGGATTTTAAGTTCATGCTTCTGCTGGCAGTTATCTTTACGGTTTTACCTTTTGCATTCCTGATTTTGTTGGAAGAAACGAGTTGTTTTTGGTGATGTTTTTTCACCAGATTCTGTTGCAACACCGGCGGCTTCTCATCCTTCACAATACCTGCATGAAAGGGTGGAGACTTTTTAGATTTACTCGCAACTAACTTTGCGCCATCCCCTCTTGTCATTGCTTTCTGTTTTCCATTTTCAATAACATCCTCGCCACCAATACTTACTACCTTTTCATTTCTACTAACTATCTCCCTGACACTATGTGCTTCAGTGTCACGTTTATCAATTGTATGAAAAAGTTGACTGTGATGTTTTTCGTAAGGAAGTTTCGAAGTTGTATCTCTCGCGTAAACCTTTTCATCAGTTTCTCTACTCTCTTCAAAATCGTGCTTTATATTATGTTGAAAGCTTGTCGTATGATCTTCTTTTGTTTTCTCCATCTTCACTTCCACATGTTTAGCATTCTGATGCAGTTTATCAGAAGGAACTGCTTCTCGTATATCATGCATGTCATTTTCTTGAAAATCTGACATCTTGGTAGCAATATTGGTCTCCTGGTCAAAAGGTTTTTCTGTGAGCGGCTGGTCTGTGTCAATAAAAGGTGTTCCTATTCCAGATTCAGCACGTGAATACTTCGCTGCATCATCCTGGTTACTAGATACATTGCAAGACGTCTTGGAAGAAGCAGACCTCTTTACTTCACCAACAGGATCTTTCTCCTGGATCTGAGTGTCCTGTTCATTTTTTAAAGTTTTTAATCGCTTTTCTGGAGGTAAAGAACGTTTTGATGTGTTTTGCTCCTCACCAACATTGTTATACTGCAGCGATGAACTTTCTTCAGTGTGAAACAGACCTTCGTCGATTGTTGACTTGCATTTAGCAACCTCGTCTTCGTTTTGGTTGCTTTCCTTCTGTTCTGGATCGTAAGATTTCACCTCGGAAAAACCTACATGTAAAAAGGATATTGTGTTAAACTGAAGAACAAAGCCCTGGAGAGATGTAAATTAAACATTCTGGCCAAACTAAAGAGCTTGCTTAAAGTATAATATTCTGCGTATTAATTTAGGAACGAAAAGATAGCAGAACAAAAACAGGGCCGTGTGATATTTGATTTAAATAATTCCAAGTTCAGCAAGAAATACAGTCTGCATGATACGAACACGAAGCCAATACACCCTATATGCATAGGAATAAGTGGTGTTTGAACGTTACATACATATGTAATTGAAGGGTACTTTCCAAGCATTATTGAGCAACTGCTGCAAAACAGTCGCAACAGTCACCAGCCTTAATGGAAACACGCGATGTACAACAAAGCGACACTACAACTGATGCACAACAAAGCGACACTACAACTGATGCACAACAAAGCGACACTACAACTGATGCACAACAAAGCGACACTACAACTGATGCACAACAATTACCACTCACCATTTAAGATGAATTTTAATTCTGTAATAACGTTATTCAGGTCTTGTTGAAAACATTTTCCCGAGTCATGTCTGGATAATACATCGGAAACAACCAGAGCCAACAGATCACGTGATAGGGTAGTATTGAAGAGCGATAATGGAGTTACTTGTATTCTGTTGTACATCTCATCTAGCTGAGGTGGGTATATTTGTTGATGTGCATCGTCTACGGTGTAAAAATCAACAATGAGAATAAATTAACAATGTTGAACAATCATAGTAACGACAACAACAACAACAATAACAGCAGCAGCAGCAAAAATAAAAACAACAACAACAACAATAATTAAAAACAATAACAACTACCACAAACGACGAATCACAAACAAACAAACAAACAAAAAATGAACAACAGACAATGAACTACAGACAATGAACTACAGACGATGAACTACAGACAATGAACTACAGACGATGAACTACAGACAATGAACTACAGACAATAAACTACAGACAATGAACTACAGACAATGAACTACAGACAATAAACTACAGACAATAAACTACAGACAATGAACTACGGACAATGAACTACAGACAATGAACTACAGACAATGAACTAAAGACAATGAACTACAGACAATGAACTACAGACAATGAACTACAGACAATGAACTACAGACAATGAACTACAGACAATGAACTACAAACAATGAACTACAAACAATGAACTACAGCCAATGAACTACGGACAATGAACTACAGACAATGAACTACAGACAATGAACTACAGACAATGAACTACAGACAATGAACTACAGACAATGAACTACAGACAATGAACTACAGACAATGAACTACAGACAATAAACTACAGACAATTAACTACAGACAATGAACTACCAACAAAGAAACAAAGAAACTAACAATGAGTCACAAATAACAAACAAACAACCAAACAAACAATGAACTACCAAGAAAGAAACAAAGAAAGTAACAATGAACCACAAATAACAAACAAACAAACAAACAATGAACTACCAACAAATAAACAAAGAAACTAACAATGAACCACAAACAAACAAACAAACAAATAATGCGCTACAAACAAACAAACAATGAACTAGCAAAAAAGAAACAAAGAAACTAACAATGAAACACAAATAACAAACCAACCAACAAACAAACAAACAATGAACTACCAACAAAGAAACTAAGAAACTAAGAAACTAACAATGAACCACAAATAACAAACAAACAATGAACTACAAACAAACAAACAAACAATAAATTACAAACAAACGAAAACAAGCCACAACAAACTTAACTAAGATAGACGAGGTAACAAGCTGTTTATTTTCTTCCTTACACTGATAATGAAATAATTAACACAAAATTTAAAAACCTGCACATAAATTATACCTTTGTCCTGCATACTAATGTAATCGTTATCCATTACTACATTTCCAGGATTGTGGGAAGGTTGTTGTGGAACACTTGAAACGTGTACCATGTCATCTTGATCATTGTAGGTGTCGCTTAATTCAATTGTGTGTGTGGAACTAACTTTGGTATTAAATCTGTTACAGTTGTCATAAATTTTATACGACTCTGGATTAACATACATAACATCTAAATCTGTTGCACTACTTTTAGCAGAATCCAATAAAGGATCCTCAACTTTGTGGTCATAAAAAGCGCTATGCTCATTTTGGTACCTTATAGGTGCCAGAACTCGTGATACTCCTGCAGAAACGTCTAAAATATTTGTATTTCGTGAAAAGTGTCCACCGGATGTTTTTGAGGAAACAGTATGTCCTTCAATTTGGATGTTCCTTTCTCTAGAAATATATTTATCTTTCGTTTTACGAACACTTAATCCATTGTTGGTCAGACTAGCATAAGAAACTAGTCTTTTAGGTTGATAAACAAATTTTGGTGCTGGGTTTCTAGAAGCTGGCAATGCTACATTTTTTATTTCTGTTTTTGGAAAGTCTTTCAGAATTTTAGAATTTAAATTTCTCTTGGCATAGTTCTTTTGATTGAAAAAATGTTTATTAAAACCCAATCTTTCCGGCTTGGAAATTGATTTTGATAATCCATTATATTTGCTAAAGTTCTTTGTTGAAGAAGGATCTTGTTTCACCATGATTACATCAATTCCAAGTTTTAATTGATCAATAACTTCCGTCAATAGCATATCGATTTTTTGCCTTAGATTTAAAAATGTATAGGAAGAAATTTGAGAATCTGTTTCAATATTAAAGACTTCTTTGTTTATATTATGTTCTAAGATTTCTGCTGTATCGCTGGTTTGGAATGACTGAGAAGTTTCTTGTGGCAATTCTTTCGTAAAAGTACCAAGTTCTGCTATTTCTTTCTTAAAACTATCTGTTTTTGGACAATTATTTTTGGACAAATTAATCGGTGGTAAAACCAAAGATTGTTTAGCTGATTGTTTCCATAATATATTCATTGTATCACGTTCTATTAGATTTAATTGGACTGACTTGGAAGTTCCTGTTTCTTGTGGCAATTCTTTCGTAAAAGTACCAAGTTCTGCAATTTCTTCCTTAAAACTATCTGTTTTTGGACAATTATTTTTGGACAAATTAATCGGTGGTAAAACCAAAGATTGTTTAGCTGATTGTTTCCATAATATATTCATTGTATCACGTTCTATTAGATTTAATTGGACTGACTTGGAAGTTCCTGTTTCTTGTGGCAATTCTTTTGTAAAAGTAGCAAGTTCTGCAATTCCTTCATTAAAACTATCTGTTTTTGGACAATGATTTTTGGACAAATCAATAGGCGGCAAAGCCAAGGATTGGTCAGTTGACTGTTTCCAGAATATATTCATTCTATCATTTAATAACGGTAGCCTAACTGATGTATAGGGGCGTGGTTTTTGACGTAAAAGTGTGTCACTTAATATAGTTCCATTGATGACAATATCAGGAAGGATAAGTTCAAAATACTTCTTGATCAATGCTTCATTGAGTAATTTATCTTTAAGCATTTTTTCAGTAACTAGAGGATCCCACACTTTAACAGCACTTGATATGTATCGATTCGGTGAGTAACCAGGTCTGACATTGATCAATGATTCATCATTTAAAAGCTTACTAACTTCTTTTAGAAGTGATTTACTGTCGCCCTAAAAAGCAAGAGATTAAGTTGTTTAGATATAGTTTGCATTCACAGCTCTTCAATTCCTCACAACTTAGTCAGATATATATCTTGGTGTTCTTTGGGACCGCTTACTGTAGTGAGATTGAAATACTGGGAAAAGTTTATCTATTTATGGATGTGCAGATCTGTCACAGCTGTGAAACAAAATTATTTCACAAATCCTTGATATTTTACAAAATAAACAAAAATGAAATAAAACTATTATACCCACCAGTCCAAAATCCAATACAATTCGACGCAATTCCTTCAAAGTTTTAAGACTGTCGTTAAGTCCATGTAATTCATTATAATCAGATGTTTCATTTTTCTCTTTCCAGTCATGGTATCGATTTGCAAATAAAACCAATGTTCCATGACAAGCAGCGTATAATCCAGGTACGCTTTCCAATGAACACCATAGATCTTTGCCATCATCGGAAATTTTTGTGTTGTTTAAAACAGCACTCTATAAGTAGGCCAAACACCAAAACTGTGATCCATAAGGTTTTTTCTGCAAATATTCTGATTCCTCAGGAAGCATTTGATCAAATAACACACAAAAAAGAAGTAATGAATGTTATGTAAAAATATACTGCATTGAGAAATTGACGAAATGTATTAACTAACAACTGGTCAGTTTTTATTTTTTACATTATCTTTAAAAATTGTAAATGGCAAAAGTGCTTCACCCCCTTTGTTGTTATTAATTTTTCCCATTGCTTATTTTTCTGTTTCAGCCTCTATCATTTATATGGTTAAAAAAAAAAGGCCCACAGAGGAAAAAATCTGAAAGCTGTCTAAAAGCTGAAAGATTATTCTGGGCACTGCCACTATAAATATACATTATTATTATTATTATTATTATTATTATTAAAAATTTGTTAAATCATACTAAATAACCTTTTTTCAACTCTTTCTGAATTTTCAAGAACAAAAAGAAAAGCTAGAAAGTACACTTCCATTTCATTAAAACTATTTGAGAGGCCCAAAAATTGTCTATTTTTGCTGAAATAATTAAATAAATATGAACCCTCTTCAAATAAGTACTAGCTGTTATTTACAGTATTTTATAGAGTTTAATGCGCAAAAAGTTTCAGGACTAATTCAGTTCTTTTAACATTTTCCAATTGTAAGACATGTTTCAATGTAAATTTATAATGCTATTTAGCCTGGCATCTACACAAAAATATTTTGCTCCATACCTTGCATTCCAAAATTAAATCAATATCTGACACGTCATTGTTTTCCTGAGCTATTTGTGAACTATTATCCATCCAATGTGCGCATCCATCGGATGTGGAACAACTTGTTTTATTTTCCTTCTCTACAATAAAACAAAAAATTATAAGTTATGAGAGCAGGCAAAAATATTGAACCATGTTTTAACTATTACAATCGTCATTGGAAATAATAATAACATACTAAGGGGTGATTATGAATATTTTATCTCTGTATTTTGTTCTAAAGTTATCAAAATGTAATCATGAGAAGCTTAAAGGGGAACTCCAGTAAAAATCACTTTTTTCTTTTTTGTTTTATACGTACTCAGAAAAGCATAAGAAATCTAAAAAACTTACTTTACTTGTTTTCCTTATTTAAAATTGTTGTACTAGCCTTCGCATATTCAATTTTTTTCTCATAAAAAAACAGACAGGCACGACTTCATTTAGGACTGGACCCAATTATAAATAATGACGTCACATCGTGCAGAAAGTTTGAGCGAGCACAGAGAACATTCATGTTAAACTTATAGTTTACGTTTAAATCGCTTGTTTTTGTATGTACTTTACCTTTAAATCTTTAAAAAATGGTTTGTTGTTCTGCGTTTGGATGTACCAATCGATCAGAGAAGTGTAAAGATGTTAGTTTTCACAGAATCCCGTCTTTGAAAAAGAAAGAACTCAAACAAAAATGGCTCAAAAAAATACGTCGTGCAAATCTACCAAGCGATCGAAGTTTTTATATTTGTTCGTTACACTTCACAGATAGTTCTTTTAAAAGAGAACTCCAGGAAATAAAGTTCCATAAAATATTGCCAATTCGTAAAAATGCTAGTCAACGCGGTCAAGATTCTCATTTTTTCTTATTTCATTATTTGTACTTATATCAACACAACACAACCAAATAATGTTTTGTACATTTTTATATTAAATAGCAGAGCATTATACCAATTTCCAATACAAACACCATAGTCATAAGAAAAAGAAAAGAAAACACTGATAAAAAAGTTTTCTAGTTAGACATGTTTTTTTCGTAGCGCTCGTCAGTTTCTATTCTTTGTTTTTCAAAAAAGAAGCTTTTTTGATGGAAGGATCAGCCGGATTTTTTCATTCTTAACATCATTTCATCGGCACTACTTTCAATCTTTGTTACTGTTTAAGGCTGCATGCAATGCAGATAACGCAGTTTTTAAAACAGCTTTGTCAAAAAAACCACTTGAAAACCAGTAGCTTCTGTAAGGCATTTATGACCTACGATAATGATAAGAGTGATTTTTGTTTATACAATATTAAAACCCCCGTTTTACCAACTTATCACGACACGAACATTATTCGATCCTTCGATCACGCTTTTCAATGGTTCTCCATCACGGAGAATATTTCAACATTACATAAAATTTGTTTGCATTTGCATGCAAAAAGCGCGTGCAGAGGAAAGATATTGCTGAACTGTGAAATTAAAATAAATTGGCTTGTAAAGTAAGAAAGATTTTTTACTGAAGCAAATGATAAAGTTTTTGACGAAAAGAATGTAAAAAAAAAGTGATTAAATATATATTTCGCTAAAAACGTGGCTTTGCGTCAGTAAAAAACACCTCGTCACTTTCTACATCGTTATTAATTTCTCTCTCTTGAGACACAAGAGGCTCGAAGTCGTATGGCTGTAGCTTTGTAAAGTCTTTTTCATGAAGAGAATTATCCGATTCTAAGCTTTCTAAGTTATAATCTTTGTCATTATAACAAGACATCTTATCAACAAACAATGCAAACAGTAAGTAAACAAAACTTTTAGAAGGCGAGCTGCCGAGCTTACGGACTTTCTGCACAATGTGACAGATGCTCATTTATTAGGACCTAGTCCTCTCAGCTTTACGCAACCTTGAAAATTATTTGAAATTAAAGATGTTTCCAGACGCGGTAAAGGTATAAATGAAGATTTTTAACGACTGTTAATGTTTAATTTTGATATACTTATGTATTGTCTTATCAAAATAACAATTTTTCCAAAAAAAAAATTTCACTGGAGTGCCCCTTTAAACCTTGCTGTATTCTGTATTTAACGGTATATAACCCGCATGTTATATATCGATTTTTACTGTTTCTGACCCAGGTGTGGGTTATAGAGTGGTGTGGGTTATAGAGTGGTGTGGGTAATCTGATGAGTTTGCTATTCTTAGGTAGATAATAGTAAAAATCCAAAGTTTACCTAGGACCATTCAGGCAGGAGAAGAAAAAAAAGCCCTGGAAATGAAACCAGCATGGATGCAAACTCTGGAGTAGCCTGAAAACAAAGATGAGCACAAAGAAATAGTTGTTACTAATCGTATCTTTGTTTTTAGAAGATAAAATATAAAATCAAAAATTAGACTGAAAATAAAGTTCTCAGTTTGTGAATGTGTTCTTTACTTCCAATAAATGAATATTGACAAGCACTACCAATCCATGTCCAGACCTTCGATTATTTCGTTTCGCTGTGATCATCACTGAAAGTTCACCCCCATTTTTAAAAAATCTAAGTTCACCCCCATTTTTAAAAAATTTAAGACATGCTCAAACAAGTCTTTTGGAATACGACCAACAACATTTCCATCCTTAACTACTGTAACAGTATTTTTGTTGTATTTGCTTGTCAACTTTCGCTCATATAGCAAGACTTCTGTGATCTTCAGCCTCCGTAACATTTTGTACATGTGATGAATTTTTGAATCCTTCTAATTCTGTTGCAGCAGGTTATGAATTCTATAGACTGTATTAAAAGTATTTAGGTTATTGTTGTTTGAAAATGTTTAGCTATAAAAATTTGATTCCTTACGTCAAAAATAAGAAGTATATATATATATATATATATATGAATTTGTGGCGCCATAGCTTAGTGGTTATAACTCTCGCATTTTGTACAGACCGCGTTCGATTCCCTTGGCGACGATTCGACATGGGCGAGTGAATGTTACCATAGCCCCAGATTAACCCAAGCCATGTGAGGGAAATTGGGCATATGGCACACTGTGTGGGCTGCAAGGAGTTGTCTGGCAGTGTGGACACTAATTAGGCCTGCATAGCTCAAAATGAGCATTAAATAACTAGGACTCCCCATCTAGCCATGTAAAAAATGCACATCTGTCTATCTTTTGTGGATGACCCCTACTGCTACCACTAAAATAAGTGTTCGGGCCACGCAGTTCTTGCTGATAGACAAAGAAATGTTGACATGAATTCTGAGTTTTTTCTAAGTCAGCTGCTACCATCTACCATAAAAGTTCCGATAAACATTTTTACTTTATAGAAATCCCAGAAATGCCTGCACTTTTTACGGTATATAGCTATGCTTCACCAATAAAATAATAATGAATCAATATTAACCCCATAAATTTCAAGGGACATACCCTGTCAATTGTTTGCATGTGGTTGGGACAAGAGAAAGGTGGGTCTATGCGGTTCCAGTGTGTTTACAGTTAGTAACACACAACTGAAAAGATGAGCAATCTACCAATTGTGCTACCCTACTTGGAATAAATAAATAAATAGGCGATTGACAGGTTTGGTTTCAACAATCCCTAGCTAGCTTAAGTCACAGCAGAGCAGATAAGGTGGTCCGATGTGATTTGTTTGTTGTGATTTTTTATCTGGCGACACAAACGACGGAGGGTCTGGTCTGTGCTTTTCGCAACAGAAAGGTCTTGCACTTTATCTCAGTAACACAATTTTACAATAGTTTTTTTATGCTCGCTGATATCAAAAAAACGCTGCAAGGGACAAGAAAGAAAAATATACTGTGGACATAATTGGACTATTATATTCATACTAGACTCGCTGCATACACATTTGAATTAGTGTTTTGGAGTTGCAAATAATTGTCCAGTGAAGATCGGCCTTTAGCCGTCCGACTTACGTCGGGCGTGGTTTCTCTGACAAGTCGGGGTTTTTTTAGTGCTAATTTGCTAATTTAATCTCACGTGTGACCATGTATATATATAACTTTTTTTGATGTTTTACCGTTAGCATTTACGGTCTTTCTATACCACACAGCTCGGGAAGCTTGTTTCACAATACAATGGACATGTTTACCAAATTTGCAGAAATATCTAAATCTAACCTGTTTACCTCACCATTTTCACAGGCAGCATGTTCCAGCAATGAAACAGCTTCAACAAAATCACCAAGACGTAATTTAATGGCTGCGGCAAACCCAGGTAAGCTTAGGAATTTGATCCAAACCAAAAGTGATTTGGGGGCCTTCGAAAATTTTTTTTGGGTTCCGTTAGCGGGATATCGCTGCTAAGGGGGGAGGGAGTCTGAAAGTTGAAAAAAAAATCCACTAAGGATTGAGAAATCTCAAAAATTGGTTTGTAGCCTGAAAATTCTTCGTTGTTCGCGAGCATGATTGCTCTTGTCATCAATTCCGGACGGAAACCCGCAAAAAGAGAGGGGGGGATCAAGATCATTGCTGCGGG
Source organism: Hydractinia echinata (assembly GCA_030067915.1). Taxonomy (NCBI): domain Eukaryota; kingdom Metazoa; phylum Cnidaria; class Hydrozoa; order Anthoathecata; family Hydractiniidae; genus Hydractinia; species Hydractinia echinata. Next base: position 1,975,405 of record JASGCC010000039.1, on the reverse strand, counting down.
ATGTTAACATATCTGATATCGACATGTCTTTGACCAACACACTATCGGAAATAAGGGAATTCCGATAGCCGAAACAGTATTATATATATATTATATATTTTGAGCGGCGGTCTCTCACTATAGAAATAGACCAAAACAAAATTATATAAAATAACGTATGTTTGAATTTTCAAGGTATCAAGCCGAATAAACGGATGATACTATGTAATTTTATAATAACGAGAAAAAAGAGGGGGTCCGAATCTTAGCGGTGATATCCCACTAACAGGGCACAAAAAAAATTTTCAAAGGCCCCTTGAATAGTAATTTATATTTTTTGAGATTATAGCGGTAAACTATACTAGTCTAGTATACCAAGCTTCTTATCATTTTACCCTTTTTTGATATTTTAAGGTAAGCTTCTTCAGGTATAGACTTTCCAATGTTTACAAAAGTTTATAATATATCAAAGAAATCCATCCAAAGAAAGAAATATTAGCTTAAAACTAGTCGATAAAGCCCGTGGAGAAATCCACTTATGCAGAAGGAAAATAAAAAAATAGTCTGTTTTAGATTTATTGTTGATGTCGGCAGTGCAGATACAAAAGAACGATAAGGAGATATAAGGGATTTAAAAATTTTGCTGACGTCAGCAAAGTCCTTCCTAAGTACAAAAGGTCGATAAAGCCCGTGGAAAAATCCACGAGGCAGGATAAAAATGAAAAAGAAGCGTCATTTGAATTTTGATGATGTCAGCAACCCATCCACAAAAAAATTTAGAATTTTGTTTTCACATTGCCTCTATTGTGGAGGGCTTAAAGCGCTGATCAAGAAAATGTATATGATCATGTGCTTTTGATGAGCGGTTAATAAGATATAAGGGTTTAAAAATTTTGCTGACGTCAACAATGGCCCCGTCCAAACCGAAATTTTTTTTTTTAGAAATTTGTATACCTGTTGCCTTCATCGTATAGATCTTGAAACGCTGATCAAGAAAATGTATAGGATTATGTACTTTTTACAAACGATTGCGGAGATATTAAGGTTTGAAGATTTTTTGATGACGTCATCAACCCGTCCATTCCGAAACGGATTTGGTGTCCCAGGTTTGGGAAACTTACCCAAATTGGTCCTAGGTGGTCCCTAGTTACCCACGCGGTGAAAAATCATTGACGTCACCACCTCCTTTCCAAGTTATTTAGCCTCAAAGTTTTAGGTGCACTGTGATGGCTTCATTAATTTAATATAGGATATTGACGTTAAAGTAGTGTTATTGACGTCGCGCCGTAACGTCAGAAAACTTAACATATTAGACATGCATTTTTCGGCAACATCAAAGGAAAATGAACACATCCACTTTGCCTGTTACGGACAGACACAGTCTCCGTATTATTATAAGAGATTAAAGTGTGTGCATGCCCATTGTTTTCAAAATCAAATCAAAGCAATTGGGTCATTGAAAAAAATTTAAGAGGCCTGGGATGAGCAAACGAGTGTCATTTTGGCAAACAATTTTATGTTAATCAATTCACCTTTATAATATCTATGCATTGATAAAGTTTGAACGCACATACCTTAACAGGTTTAAAATACTGATGACTCAAAATGTCAGAATTTGCTATTACTTAAATATGACATCATAATTTATGCAACATAATTAAATCTGACATTCTGTGAATATCTTGAGAACGAAAAAAGATTTTTAAAAAATTTAAAAAGACTTTGTTAGCTAACTTTTTAAGCTCTATAATATAAGTCCAACATCATTTTATACTTTGGGTTCCCTTTAACAGAAAAACTTTATCTGTTTTAGAGGGGAGGGGGTGAGTGTGAAAAGTGTGTCTATTTTACAGCTTTTATTTAACCCTATTCGGTCCTTAACTCCTTAACGCTATGCTGCATGGCTACGTTACTTACTGAGTTTCAATATTTATCTATTAGACACCTGCACGTTAATTTTTAGGTCCTATACCCTTTAGAGCCTATGATATTGGCTATTACTCGAAACTACCCCTAAAATTCTCTATAAAATCCTTATATTTGGGAAAATATGATAACTCTTGTTAGGATTATTCTTGGAACTTAAAACTTACAACACAACTTTTTTTCAACAAGTAGAATCTTTATGCATGTTGTGGACATATGATTATTTCGATTTCCTGATTTTTGGCATCCTTTTATGCGAATTATGTAAAAACAGGAAAATATGTTAAATAATTTTTATTTAGCTTTCAGAAACCTCAAACAGAGTGTAAAAATTAGCTCTATGTAGAACTAGAGTAATTGAATTTTAAGCAGATGGTGGTATTTTGAACAAATTTCAAGCATCCGTGGATGTCACAAAAAAAGTGCTGACATAAGTAAAAATTTATTGCTGCCATTTTGTTCCTTTTGTGACGTATTATAAGTGTTCCAAGTTTGATTTAATATAGGACAAGCCTATGAACAGTTATTGAGGGGGGTGGGGGAATCCAGCCCCCTCCCCCGGTCATAATATGTTCGAAAAACCCCAGACCGAATTAATCATTGTGACTTAAAACTTCTTCTACAATATTATTATTAATCATTTCTAGGTGACAGTTGTGAATTTGGTTCTGGTAAATATTATGCTTTGTGTGGTTTTGGTGGAATTTTGTCATGTGGTATCACACATACTGCTGTCGTTCCACTCGATCTTGTCAAATGTAGAATTCAAGTAAGTCATGTTTTACGTCCAAGTTGAAGAATGCTAATGTGGCTTATAAATGCATCATCTTTCTTTTTAATGTTTTGTATCCATGCTTGCATGAGTGTGACAGGCTTTTTCTCCATACATTACCATCTTGTTGTGCATTCTGTGATGCCAATCCATCAACGCCAACTAATCTGAAAAACGATTTATGGACACGTTTTTTTTTTACTGTACCACATTGATATATTTAGGGTCTATGAGGAAATTGCCTCCATGAGAATTCAGAATTTTAAATTTAAGATTTTTAACATCTTTGTTCAAAAAAAGATGAATTGATCTTCATGATCACAGAAATCCGAGATCGTATATACGTATACGGTAGAAGATATCATCAATTCAATCCGAAGTAAAAAAAGAGCAGAAAAATCCTTACCTATTTAAGATGAAAATAATCATCGCAACTGAAAGCTCAAATAAATATGTTATCGACTGAAATTTTAAAGGATATATGTAATATATACTAACCACTTACAATAAGAATTATTGCGATTTGAAAATTCGGAGTGATTCAGGATTTTTTTAGTCATTTTTTAATTTTGATCACAATCTTTCTCGGAGTATTACGGTGATAAAATTTAGATTTAAAACAAAACAAATGTCGTTTTGTATTCTTTATATGCGAAATAAGGTTGTAATAACGAATATTTAAAAATCGTAGTATATTCAGATCAAAATAATCCTTTGATAAATGCGACTTAATTTGTTCTCAGTATTACTATAATAATAATAATAATTAGTATCACCGCACTTGAAAGCTCAAATAAATATGTTATCAATACATTCCGGAGATTGGAGAAGCTGCCACCTATCGAATCAGTTACTGAGTACTTGATGTGTGTGGTTTGAGTCCCCTTTGCGTTACACTTGAACAGCTACAAAATGAACTATTATGTCCGGATTTGAAAAAATGACTATTTCCTCTTAAATTACTCCGGTTTTTCAAAATTTGATAAATATCGTTCAAATGCACCAACGTTCTATAAGTGTGTGTGAAATTTGGATTTGTTTACAAGAACAAGTCACTCTTAAAACGTCAGAGTTTGTTTATATTTTTCTTCATGGACTATTTTGATCATAACTCACTCTAGGTTCATTAAAAATTACTCCTCAAACTTAAATATCACATAATATACCTTTGGCAATGTGTTGAAAATGTTGAAAACATTAAATTTGATGAGAGGAGTGAGATATGCTCAAAAACACTCATGGACTTTTTGATCTCGAAATACTCCGTATTTTAAAATTTTATTAATTTTATCTATTAGTCACTATTAAAATGTATTTATTTCCATATTTTCATTAATTAATACATTATTCTTCACTGTTTATTAAAAATTTAGTGATTTTGAAATTTTAGAACATGCAAATTTGGTACAGTAAAAAAAAAAACGTGTCCTTATACACTATTTTTTTTATAACTATATATACTATATATGTATATTTCAACTTCAGCAGTTTTTATTTTATGTTTCTTGCATAAAAGCCCTTTTGAAAATCTATATAAATTAAGAAACAAATCATCATCAAATTCTTATTCTACGAAATTCACAAAATTTAATTCTCTCAAAATGTTAGGATTTACAAACTTTGAAAATTAGTTCTTGCGAAAATTAATTCCCTTAAAGTAGTACTAATTTGAAATAATATTTTTCAGTAAAAAAAATGTCTGTAAATTTTACTAATCTAAGAAAGAAATTACATTGACTTTTTGGCTGCTGTTGCAATGTTCACAATTGTCTGGTATTGTTTTAGTGAGTGTGTCCATACTCTGTTTATAAAAAGTGAACTTATGACTATATCCATCACACTGTTATCACAAACAACATATTTATCACCTTGCAGGTACACCCAGACAAATACAAAGGTATAATATCTGGTGGTCGACTTACCATCCAAGAAGAGGGTATTCGAGGGTTAGGAAAAGGATGGGCACCAACATTAATCGGTTACTCAATGCAAGGACTTTGCAAGTTTGGTTTTTATGAAGTTTTTAAAATCTTGTATGGTAACATGATGGGAGAGGAGTATTCGTACTTGTACAGAACCACTTTATACTTGGCTGCATCTGCCAGTGCTGAATTTTTCGCTGATATTGCTTTGGCACCAATGGAAGCTGTAAAAGTGCGTATTCAAACCTCACCAGGATTTGCGTCCACCTTAAGAGAAGGCGTGCCAAAACTCTACAAAATGGAAGGCCTGTCTGGGTAAGTCAAAGCAGAAAGCCCTTGAGTTGTGTTTAGATGCTATGAGTTGACCAACGCTAGGATCACATATTATTTGCTACATAAGTCTCAAAATTTCGCAAATGCAGTATTTTATCTATGCACAAAGTAGCTTTTTTTTCTATTTGATTACTCCTATTATACTCGCCTGGTCATGATTGTACGTTCAATCAGGGTACGGATGTGGCATAGTAAACATGGAGATCAGAAATTATTTGTGTTGCTTTTTTACACTAGGATTTTATACATTTTATTTTAGGTTTTACAAAGGACTGCCACCACTTTGGATGCGTCAAATCCCTTACACGATGATGAAGTTCGCTTGCTTCGAACGTACTGTTGAAGCTATTTACAAATATATTGTGCCTAAACCTCGATCAGAGTGCTCGAAATCTGAACAATTGGTTGTGACGTTTAGTGCTGGTTATATTGCTGGTGTGTTCTGTGCTATCGTTTCCCATCCAGCTGATACTGTCGTGTCCAAGTTGAATAATGATGTTGGTAGCACGCCAGTCCAAGCTGCAAAAGAACTTGGAATGAAAGGTAAACATTTGTTTGCTGGGTTGGAAAAGGCGTGACGACACAATCTGACGTTTATGTTCAATTATTTATCTGGTTATGTGGTGTAAAAGCAGGGAGATTTAGTAATAAAATGTCAGAGATATTTTGTGTGGAAATTCTACAAGGCACACAACATATTTTCTATGCGAAGTAGCAAGTAATCTGTGACAGCTGCACTTCATAGACAGTTTTTTTTTTTTATATGCCTGGTTTATCTTCCCATGCAAAAAGCATTTGAAGTTATACCACTTTTGTTGGAGTAAAAGTCACATGAAAATGCAATTACCTTCAGCATGATTGTATCATTTTAGGTTTATGGAAAGGTCTTGGACCACGTATTATTATGATTGGTACCCTTACTGCGTTGCAGTGGTTTATCTACGACTCTGTCAAAGTTGCATTCCATCTTCCACGACCGCCGCCTCCGGAGATGCCAGAAAGCTTGAAAGCTAAAATGGCTGCCAAGTCGTAAAACAAATTATAATTCGTATATTGTTTAAACTGAAAGAAGTTTTCGCTAGTCTATTTTTTGTACGTTCTTGGTTTACCTGTACACGATGCACATATGGAATTGTCGCCTGTATTTTTAGCTAGCTAATTTTATGAATATAAACGAAGTAGTGTAAAGATGCGAAGATACAATGCGTATTTGTTTTCGTCCTGCGCAATCTACACCTCCAACATACGTTTTTGTACACGCTGAATTAGCACCTTATAAGCGGTAGAGGTGTATAGAATTTCTGAAATATTGTCAACTTAATATTAGTTTCGTCAATAATAAAAAACCTGCATATGCTTTTACTGTTGATAATGATGTAAGGCTCAACACCAAGTGGAAGGTGTTGAGCCTTACATCAACCCCTTATTTGTTTTTTATGCTAATACAGGGTGCCCACCCTCATACAAAATCATACATTCTCATACAAAATGACAAATCTCCTATAATCTCCTACAATCACATACAAAACTACCTGAAAATATAATTTCTCTTACAAACTCCTACTTTTTTAGATTCAAATCGTCGGTTTATATTAATTGTAAATGAACAAATTGTGCTTTATCTTTTCCCTTTTTACTAACGGAAGTGCATTGTTGCTATCTATGTTATATGTTCTTAGTTTGATTCATTTGAGATTATAGGTGATTATATAAAACAGAAAAATTATGTTTTTGACATCTAGGAGCAGTTCAACTGGTTGGAGACAAACTAATATTTCAGGGTTCTGCCAGGTCAGGAAGTATTAGTGAATTTTGGATTTCATAAAAAATGTCAGCGAAAACATCATCAAATCAGGAAAAAATATTTTTTGGTTCACGTTAATTGCTATGGTTCTGAAGCAACAACACGAAAGCAAACAACAACAATGACAGATAATGTTAGAAGTATATTTCTCTTGTTTCATGTCATAACTACACTTGAGTTTGGGGAAAGGGGGGGGGGGGTGTCAGGTTTGGTATCAGGGGGGCCCAAACCAGATGCGTGTGTTTCCATCCTTACCCTTAGTAAGACGTATCTCGTGGAAACGTCTGCGTATCTCGTGGAAACACCTGGCTATCTCGTGGAAACGCTTACACTCAGCAAATCTCGTGGAAATGCCTACATCTCAGCAACTCGCTTGGAAATTGCCTATATCTGAGCGACTCACTTGGAAATCGCCTACACCTCAGCAACTCGCTTGAAAATTGCCTACATCTGAGCGACTCACTTGGAAATCGCCTACACCTCAGCAACTCGCTTGGAAATTGCCTACTACCTGCTATGGCGTATCTCGTGGAAACGCACCTCATTTGTTAGGGAAACAAACGCATCTTCATCCCATTTGGCTGACGAAGGAAGCCCGACATCCCCACCAGCGCGGGTCAACAGTGTTTCTACCTCTGGACAAAAAACTTGGCAATCGCAAGTAGCCAAATTTGGATCAACAAGAAAACCTTGAGGCAAGAGCACTGGTGTAAGCGAGCGCGCGTCTTTGATGCCAATTGATCCCTCCATCTTGCGTTGTAGATTGTTGCGTGTTGCGTGTTGTAGTTCGTAGTATCGTTGCGTGTTATAGTTCGATGTAGAAGACCCTCTGGGGCTACATCAATTGGTATCGTATGCACTCGTCATGTGTCGGATGATGGTCCGGTTATCGAGTTAACATAAGGGTCGTGGTTGATTGTAGGATTAGTTAATATGGTGACAGTTGTGGACATTGATGCCAGTACATGAAGTGATTGATGTACATAAAAGAAAAAGAAAAATATATAATAACAGGGTGGGTGGGTGGGCAAACCAAACTATTAGCAAAATGTGATGATGGAAACTAGTTGACTTTAGCTGCTCCCATTTTATAGGTAGGCAAGGCAATCTTAGGGGCCTGGATCTACAACAGTATTGGTTAGTTACCTTGAGGGCCCCTAATGTTCATGCCCTGTGACCACCCTTTTCACTAGTCTACCATTCTAGATTTGGAAGAACATTGAGTTTCTAAAGTATATCCTTCAATGATGCTAGTAGCCATCTTTGTTGACACTTGAATACTGAATGCAATCAAAGCTAAGCCTCTCAACAAGGTATAAGTACTTACTTCAGGAACCGCAATTAACATGTGGTGAACTGTTGGTCCACCACCATTTGTAGTTTGTGTTTCTCAATGCTTAATATTGGTCCAATTCAAACGACATCAAGCTAGATGTTATAAGCTCTAAACGAATTGAAGTTTTTTTCTATGTATTGAAGTTCCAATGTCTTGACTCTTCATGTGTTGTAAATCCGATATTTTACTGTCAGGGAAATTCTTGGAAAAATCAAGGAAATTAGTCTCTAGCACTTGGCAGAAACCCTGATATTTATTTAATGTAATTCGAAATACTTTTTATCCATTCTTTCCTTTTTTACATGAATTATGTATATTATACAAAATTAGCAACTTTTAAAGTGAAAGTTTGAAAAGAGTTTCCTACAATCTCCTACTTTTTTAATACTTTTTTATCAATTCGACCGCGTAATCTCATACAAATGAACGGAAAATTTACCTACAATCTCAATGAGAGATAAAATTATGGTGGGCACCCTGTAATAATGGCAGCTCCTTTTTTATATTTACTAAACTTCTAGCTGTTGCTTGCAGTTGGCATAAAGTGCTGCTTTTATACATAGAGATATTCGGAAGCATGTGATTGACTTGCTTTAAAGGTTTGATCAGGCGTTTCTTTGTTGGCGATTTTCTTGTTCGGTGTTCCTTTAATCGGCTTTTTGAACACGCAGTTGCTTAACCGAAGGGTGGGGAGGGATGGGGTGGCTACGGCGTTTTACTTCAGGAGCGCGATAAAAAACATGACCTTATTGTCTTTCTTTCTAGGTTAAACTGAATGAGAAATTATTTACCCAGGATGGCCTCTTCAGTTCCTATTGGTACTGCTATCAACGAGGGTCCTGCGAAGGGGGGGTCCTAGCGCATTTAAAGCTCCCATTTGAGCTACGAAAGTCGTGCAAGCACAGCAATCGCTCAACTAGACAACCGCCTAAGATATCAATCCTATTCTCATGCTGAACGCTAAGCAGAAAGGATAGATTCACCCAAGACCTCCCGCACTGGAAGCGAACGCTCTACCACAAGGCTCGAAACAAAAATGCTGCGCTCCAATTTTGGTTACCTTCTTTGCTCTCTTTCTTCTGCTGAGCTTTTTTGTTTTTGTCGGAACGCATGCGCACTAGAGTTAAATAAAACTTCTGCCAGGGAGATTGCAATGTTCCAACAGTCCTCTTTTAGAAAACGCAAAATGCGCAACTTCGTTTCCAGTATTTCTTTCCCTTTTAATCAAGCTGCAATATCAAGAAGATAATACAGTGGAATCTCTCTAAAGCTGACATGGTCTAAAGCGGACACCTCTCTCTATATAACTCTCACAAGAAAATCTTTATAAGACGGACAGTTATAAGGCGGACACTCTATAAAACGGACACTTTTTTTCGCACCAAAAGACATTTTCCCTTGAAAAAGCTCTGTGTAAAGCGGACACATGAAAAAAAAACTATTATTGTCGAGGAAAGTCAAGAATGATGTCATCAGTTACGAAAAAAGTAGAGGAACTCCAAATATAAAAAAGAAAGCAAACTTCAATCCGAGATTTCTTCGAGTAGATTATAAAATACAATTTATTTGTTAGTTGGTAGTTGTATAAAAGTAGAGCGTATGAATAATACAAGTTCACATTCATCAAATTATGTGTCTCATTTCCTTAATTTGAAAGGAATAGAACAAAGAAAAAACGTATATAAACAAAAAAAGTCATGTTTTTGACAAAATTTTGGTCTGAAAGTGATTTTTGGATACAATCTCTATAAAGCGGACACCTCTATAAGACGGACACTTTTTTTGCACCAATGGTGTCCGCTTTAGAGAGATTCCACTGTAGAAGCCTCGGGAACTTGTTTGTAACATGCACACTTTAAGAAAATTCTGTCAGGAGACTATGAGTTTTAAATTTTTCTCAGAAGGTAAATTTTAGAAACGTACGCCCTTTAAATGCGTGTTTCATTGTATGCGTCGCAACGTCGATCCCAGGGCCTGTAGCGCATTTCATCCTCATATCAAAAAACGCTACAGGCCCTGGGATTGAGGTTGGTATGCGTCGATGATGGAAAGTATTAAAAACATTAAAAAATTATTTTCGTGTAAACAGCATCTATAATAAAAGGACTGCGCATATAAAATAGAATTTAATTGTACTATTTTTTTCCAATTACTATTTTTTTAATGTTCCATCGCAGATGTTTTGTATATATGCTTGCAAAAAAAACTATTGTCAAATGGGAAAAAAACAGAGGGATACAGCTGGAGAGTTTAAAGTTAACGATCGCAGATGTTTTCATTCGAAAAAACAAAATATGCTTTCTGTTCAACAAATATATAAGGGAGGAAAAGGAGATTGAAAAAAAAGCGAGCTGTCTTTCGTTGAAGAGATGGCTGTATATTCGGTGATAACTCTTGTCTTGCTTGCATCGCTTGTAAACATTGAAGCTCGTTCTGTCAGCCAAGGTATCTATGTTCAATTAAAATCTTCCTATTTTATAAATATTTAGAAAAAATCAACTTTTAGCGTCTCCTTTTATCTTTTATCTTCATTTTTTATTTTATATTTTTTTAGGAAAATATTTTAGCAGAGATATATTAAGAAGAGCGATCGAAGATGCGTTAGAAAAAGTGCAACGTAAAAGTTTGCTCGAAAATCCGAAACACGACGAACGACAGGAGTTTAACGATAAATTGGATCGAGAAATCGCTCGTCTGGAAGATTTGGTAGTAAAAAGAAAGCGAGAAGGAGAGCAAGCGAACAAAGAAAATATTATTGGAACCACAGACTTTTCAAAAGTTGCTTCAAGGGAAGAAAATGCAAATGTTGAAGTAGATAACACCATAGAAACCTTAGTTGATTTGTTAAAAAGAAACTTGAAGGGAGAAGATAACGATGATAGTTCCATATCACAAAGGGAAAAGAATGAAAATGCCGAACTCGAGACTAAAAGGGTAATGGTTGATCGAGAAGTTTTTGCGGCCAAGAAGAAGAGTGCTACAGACCAAAATGAGGCTGATAAACAAATTGAAAAAGAGGTTGAAATAAAAAAGAAGGAGGCTGTGGCTGACCAAAAGGAAACAAAAGCTGATAAAAAGAATGTCGCTAAGAAAGAGACCGCAGTGAATATAAAAGAGGCTACTACAGAAGATAAAGTTGATAAAAAAGAAGATCAGATCAATAATGAAATTACAGCCAATGGTGAGAAAAATAGCGAGAAGAAAGAAACAGCCGGGAAGAGTGAGAAAGAGACTGTGAAGAAAGAATCAGCCGGGAAGAGTGAAAAAGAGGCTGTAAAGAAGGAAACAACAGAAAAGAGTGAAAACGAGGCTGTGAAAAAAGAATCAGCAGGAAAGAGTGAAAAAGAAACTGCAAAGGAAGAAGACAAAGAAAAGAAAACAACAAAAGAAGATGCTGCTGAAGATTCTTCAAAAAAAGAAGTTAAGACAGCAGAAACTAAAAAACAGAAAGATGATGAAAAAAGCGCAAAGAAGGAGAGTGCAGTAGAAACAGAATCTGCTGATGAAAGTATGTGTGGGGGAGATAAAAAGGAGTGCAATAGCAAAAAAGAAGTCAAAAACGAAGAAGTAAAAGACGAAGTTGAAAATGAAAATAAAAAAAGTGAAGACGCGGCAGTTGACGACAACGACCAAGTAGCTGAAATGTCAGACGTCGTGTCGAAAAAATCAACTGAAAATGCCGTCGCATATAAAGAAGAGGAAGAGCGTCGCAAGAGAAGGATTCTAAACGACTTACTGGACGTGTTGATTGAGAGAAGAAATGCAAGAAAACGAGAAAGATTGGAAACAGTGCTTGAAAACGTGATGGCGCTAGAAAACTACCGTCGAGGCTACGTCAACAAAAATGACGTCATTGAACCGTATTTCTGAATTCACATATATTTATTTCGCTGTAAGGATAAAAAAAGAAAATAATCTGGGCTTCGATTCATCAAAACGAAAATCTAAATTTTTCACACTTTCCCAGTGTTTTAAAACATCTCGCCACAAAAGAAGTATGGGGACGACACTTATGTAGCATATCAAATCTGTATTATCGCAAAATATCCGCCGGGAAGAATAAATTAAATAATACTCTTTGCTGTTATTTTGTAACCTAGCAACTGCCCTGAATTTTCTCCATTGATTTTTGCACGGTTTAACAAATAATAAAAAAGTCAGTAATATTTACGCGCGTTTTAATTTTTGAGTACAGCTGCCAATTTTGCGCAAGATAACTAAACAAAAATCTTTGCTGATTCAATTCCATTCGTCTATAATATTTGGCTAAACACGCAGGTTTGAAATGTTAACTATTCGACAATAAAAAATACAGAAAATATGGTCCTTTAGTGAAAATAAGGATTTTGTTTTGTTCCCCTGCCCGCTGTGACCGTTGGTCTGACTTAAAAAAATATAAAATCGAGGAAACTCATATTTTGATCAATGTTTATTGCATGACGTAATATAAATCAAAAATAATTATATAAATTAAATACGATCGTTTAAATAAAAATAGCAACTAATTTCATTGAACTTCAAGCAGGGTTAAAGAAGTTTCTCTTGGATTTATGTAAGAGAAAAACAGTTAACCAAAGTACCTTAATGTAAGTATCCATCTTAAAAGATTACTACCTGGAAATCCTAAACGTAAAAAAGCAAACGGGACTGTGTTTTAGTGAGTTTGTTTTTCGGAGTAGTAAATTACCGTGAAAAAACTATAAAATTAGACAGTAAAATCTCTCGCTTTCGAGAGGAAAATTGAGAGGAGGAAAAAGGAAAAAGAAGGAAAATGCTTCCATTGATAATATTACAGAGAAATTCTTGATATTATTGTAGATAATAACCAACCTACTAATAAATTCATGAAAGAAAATCGTAGCTGTAAAATCAAGAAGAATGAAAATTCATAATACTTGCGCATTTACGCCCTAAAGGTTTTTTAAATGCACGCCCATTTACCTCCCGATTTTTGTTTATAACTTGTAACGTTTTTGTAGTTTTTAGGAAAATTTACCTTTCTCCTCTACCCTTCCGTATGACTTGGCTTCAATAGGGGATTGGTAAAGTTGGGTTTCTGACATATCTTATCACGCACAAGAAACTGTTTTTAATCTATTTATACGAATACTTTCATGAAAAATGTATTGCCGACATTACCTGTCGTGTCATAAAGTCGTCGTAATTCGGTACAAAGTCGTCGTAATTCGGTACATAGTCGTCGTAATTCAACTAGCTTTATTTTTGATTGATCCATGAGAAATTACTTATTGTAGATAAATGAAAGGCGAGGTACCCTGCTTGAAGGACATAATTTCCACAAAATATATACATAACGAAACTGAACATCACCAATACTAACATATAAACTCTATATTTTAAAGTTTAATAGATTACAATGGAAGTAAAATATGAAAAGCTTCTGGTTGGTTTAATTTTATTGACAATACTCATAACTTGTAACCAATAGCAACAATAACAACAACAAGACTTGGAGTGTCACCTGCGCTTCGTTTTTTCGTATGTTCGTTTTTTTGCTGTTAAAAATTCAGTTCGAACAGCTTGTGGTCGTGATTTTAATATATTGTGAATTTTACGTAAAATTTCGTCTAAAGAAAAAGAAAATTTAGCTAGAATACAATAGCACAAACAAAGGAAAAGTTTTCAATATTCAAGCTCTGATTTTCATAGTTTTTCCTGAGTGCTTCAGCTGAGTCAAGCTTATCAAAAATCGTATGAAACGTAAATAACATCATATTTTGCTGCAAAATACCAAAACACAATCAATCTAACGATATCATAGGTGCATCATGAAGTTTTAATTTCAAATTTATGAAGTTCTGGAATTCCATAACATTTTATTTACCCACTAACAAAATACGAGGATAAACCTAGTTGGCAAGAACAAAGCTTCTTGGAACAATACAAAAACTACGAGAATATGTTTAACAATGTCAAATAGTAAAGTTCACAGTACATCTGGATAGCAATTCTTGCGGTCGGGTTCGCGTCATAATACTGGTTAAACCAATCACGGGTCAGTATTCAGATTAAGCAGCCATTATGAAATGGTGTACACATGCCGTAATCATAATGTTTTTGTGGTGAAACCTTCATAACTACAAGACTTGATTTTTCAAGGAATTCTTTTTTTTTTGTAGTCAAATCTTTAATGTTTTAGATACTGCTTAATCTTTGCCATTTAGCGACACTTTAACGCCGTTTTGCTTGTAAATTCTGTTTCATTAAGGTTTCTACTGTGACGGTTTGACCATGAAAAATCCACTTTGTACCCCAAAGGAGAGCACGAAGGAGAACATTCCGCCCGCAAGAATAGCTTTTTGTTTCTTTAAAAGTTTGTGGGTTCAACTGATAATGGCAGATTTAGACTGAAGGCTAAGTGAAATTTTACGGCCTGATATTTTTAATTTGCGCATTAACGTTGCATTGAAGTGTTCTCGATCACAGACGTCTGCACCATGATCAACTTCGACATTAAAGATGGCAGTAGTTGCAGAGTTTTGGTTGGTTGTTGAGTTGTGCGTTGGTTCTGAAGTTTACTCGTCCCAACTTCCAAAGCTACTGAGACACCTCGGTCAGAAAAAGCATGTATTCTTTCTAAGCAACTTAAGTTTTGACCTAATACTTGAGTTGCTTAAAAAAATTGTTTGGTGAGGAGAAATGGAAAAAATTCAAGATTGTAAATCAAGATAAAGGGGCTGAAATAATTCTTCGGTTCCAAATCAGGATAAAAGGGGCTAAAATAATACTTCGGTTCAAAATCAGGATAAAGGGACCGAAATAATTCTTCAGTTCAAAACCAGGTTAAAGGGGCTGAAATAATTATTCGGTTCAAAATCAGGATAAAGGGACCGAAATAATTCTTCGGTTCAAAACCAGGTTAAAGGGGCTGAAATAATTCTTCGGTTCAAAATCAGGATAAAGGGACCGAAATAATTCTTCGGTTCAAAACCAGGTTAAAGGGGCTGAAATAATTCTTCGGTTCAAAATCAGGATAAAGGGACCGAAATAATTCTTCGGTTCAAAACCAGGTTAAAGGGGCTGAAATAATTCTTCGGTTCAAAACCAGGTTAAAGGGGCTGAAATAATTCTTCGGTTCCAAATCAGGAAAAAAGGGGGCTGAAATAATTATTCGGTTCAAAATCAGGATAAAAGAAGCTGAAATAATTCTTCAGTTCCAAATCAGGAAAAAAGGGCTGAAAAATTCATCAAGAAAAGAGGGGCAGAAATAATTCCTCGGTTAAAAATCAGGATACAAAGGGGCTGAAATAATTCTTCGGTTCAAAATCACTTTGGTTCAAAATCAGGTAAAGGGGCTGAAATAATGGATAGAAATAGAGAGATACATACTTGCGATTTGAGGTGAGGCTTCGAACTCATAATGTTTAAAGTCTTCTGATTTTTTATAATATATTCTAAAAACAGCCCTGCCAGGTTTTTCTTCTGTGATCTCACAATCAGCAATGTTGTTGACAGCTAAAGAGACCTAGAACGAGAAATAATCATAAATTTGTTGGGCGCGTGCACATAGCATTTTACGTAAGGGCTCGTGACTAAAGGGGTCTCGGAAATCGGTTAAACCGATTAACATCAACTTCAATCGATTGAAAAAGTAATGCTTTAGAGATAAGAAAAGCTCTGCCTATTAAGAGTGTGCAAAAGTCAGCGTTTAATACAATTATTAGAAAATAGGTTTGAGAAAAAAATTTTTACAAACCGGTTTGTTTCTCGTAAAGTCGAGTAAAGTGAAAAACTTCTGTGATTTTGGTTGCGCTACTGGATCGATCTCAATTTTTTGACCATGTATACCAAGTGATACTTCTGTGGATGCTAGTAAACGATGCACCAACAATACACGGTATGACTAAAAGCAGAAATAATGTCCAACATTGTACACCATTACAAAGAAACTGTTACTTTACAGACAATAATAATAATAACGTTTAAAAAGTTTGTCAAGTATCGCCAAATATACAATACCTTTCTGATTAGATATTTCATTAACCTAAACCTTTAAGAAGTGTGGAGGAGTGCACAACAAACCAAAGTTACAAAAAATGTCGACAAACACAACTGAACCGAATATTTAAAGATTATGTTACACTTCGCTGATAGAATTCGTTCCAGAATGACTTTTATTTACTGCAGATAACAATAACGTGATTTTACACTGGAATGAAAAGTTATGACTTTGCTCCAGTATTTCTGTCTTTTTTGCAAACAGCCTGCTCCAATACTTGTGATTGGTGGAAATGTGGAAAAGTTTTGATTTAGGATACAAATTACCTTGTATTGCAAACTCATGATTTCTGCTTGAGCTGTTGAAGTCTTCGTTTGTAATTCTTTTTCATCAGGTTTTCGAGCTAAATTAGAAAAAACAGTTTCAGACAAGAGCTATTTCATAGAAATAACAGAACATCATGGCATTAAAGACAGTCCTCGTATACCCTTTGGGTTATGTGCTATCAAATAGACAACTTTTTTTATAAGCATGACATTTATAAGCATCTTTAGGTTTAAATTTGGTCATTTTCTAAGTACATGCTAAGCATTTTGTAAAGCCTAAGAAAATGTTGTGAATTTTTTTTTTATTATTCTTTATGTCTGAATTAACCAGTATGTAGTGAGATATAAGTTGTAATCACTGATGTTCAAAATTCAAATGTAATATATTTTTCAAATAAGCATATTTTGAGTCTGATCATGTGTTTTTCATAAGCATATTGCAATAAATCTTTTTGTCATTAAGCATTACCTAAGCATATTTTAAGCCTGAAAAAGTACTTTTCATAAGCATCCTTAAGCCTCGTTTTGAAACCTCAATTATAAAAAAACATTACTTTTGTTAAACCCACACCATACCAAGTTAAGTGTAATACGAAAAAATTACCTCCACTGTCTCGAACAAGGTTGAATGTTAATGTGCCAGTACTCTCCAAAGTTGTTTCCATATCAATGTGATGTCCTTCCTCGCCTTGTTTCTCCAAGAAATAATCACGTCCTAAAAAGATCAAATATATATACTTTAACAAAATAGAAAAAACAGGTATGCCACCACCCTGTAAATTAGGTAAAAAAGGTAAAAAACCGAAGTGTAATGACTCCAAATATTATTTACGTAATGACTTAAATCGTGCTCACCATTTTTTTTTATTCCTCTCTTTTTAAGAAATTTAGCGAGTACTACTTTCATTTTCACATCTGTGCGATCCACTTTAACAACAGAATATCCGTTCTGAGGGATCGATCTAAGCAAGAACAATAAACAAAACTAAAGTCTGAAACAAGAAATTTCGAAAAACCTGGGACGAACTATGTACTTAGAAGATGCTAACTGACTTTAACTGTTAATAAAAATAATTTTATCTCAAATTTTATCAAGGCAGCATACTTCGCTTAAAACAATAACAAGGATGTCTCTCGTTATCTGAAGCTAGCTTTTCTGTACTGATTCAAACAAAGAGGAAATGAAACTCACATTTTAACTGAAACAGAGTTTTTAACAGGAGCTCGATTCACTTTGTGCTTCTATAAATACAAGTTTAAACAAAAGCTTAAATTGTACCTCTGTTAGTGTACGTAAATCTAGCATAGAAAAAATCAAGCTAACTTGTACAAATTTTAACATAAGATTACCTAAAAAAAACCCTAATTTATGACCTTTCTTTAAATTAAGTCTCAGGGTACTAAATTTTACAAAAGCATAATTATTCCTGGATAATGAATTTATTTATACTGTGCTAGTATTGGCTTACTGAATACATACCTCAACCAAAGCTAGATAATGAAATTCAAACTTTGACATTAACTCCTTGTCATCTAATGCTAAAATAAAAATCATCTTATAAATGGTTGATCCATTTAAAAAGTTCTTTGCTAGTACAAAAATCAACAGGATTTATAAAATACGCAGAATTTGTTTACCTGGAAAATCCATGTCAGCTTCCCCATCTTCTTCAGCAATATGTAATGAATATGCTTTTACATCACTCTAAGAGGGAAATGTTTGCATCCTAATTTTTATTTGATAAGCATTAGTACGAATCACTGTAGAAATTGTGATAATTTATGTAACAGAGAGGGGGGGTGTAGCCTTTTTTTCTGCAATATGGCTGCTAGCGTCACTTCAACCTTAACATGCACAGAAAAAGTATGACAATCGGAATACAAGCTTAGCTAAGTGGTATAGTCAGCGTAGTGGCTGGTGCTACGGCTAGTTTAGTGGAAAGGACAAGAAAATGAAATCATAGAAAGTCTCACTTGTGCTTTCGGTTTTCTCCCTTCAAGCACATATTTATATAAAATTAAACCAATTGTATCTTGTACACATGCAGTATCTATAAACAAATTAACATTTGCACATTACATGATAATTATACAAGATAATTACAGAACTGCATTAATTTCATAAAAGTAGAATGTTGTTGACAAACCCTCAGGTCACTTACCAACATAAGTGATATTTATTGGTTGTAACCGCTCTTCCTAAATAAACAAATATTTTGTAGACAATGCTTACATAATGTTGTTAAATGGGAGAATTAAATTATCATGTCAGTCTTTTTTGGGGAAGTCTTGGCACGATCAGTACATATTTTAGGTGTACAGCATTGTGGTATTATAGCATTTAATACATTTTGTGCTATTAATAGCACATCCACTACTGTTCAACTATATACAAGGGTGCTAAAAACTTTAATGGGAGCCACATATCTATAAAATATCTGGCATTCAATTCAAAGTGCACTGGTTCACAATAGTAAGTGTTTGAATCTTCAACAGATTTGAATTTGTTAATAAAAAAAGTAAAGTTACCTCTGTAGGTAAAAATGTTAAAAATATACAAATATATTTCGTAGGACAAGTGTCTTCCAGTCCCTAAACAAGGATAACTTAGGTAAATGCAGATTAACAACACTAAAGAACTCTGGTTAAACCAAACATATCGCCATCAAATATCTTTAAGTAATGCAATAAAAAATAGATTTAAAGCAAAATATTTCCAAACCATAACACAAAACCATATTTTGTAGCAGATTAAAATTAGAGACAGATTCCACTTCCAGATAAGAATGTTTTTTTCATTCCCAACAATTTAAAATTAGGAAATATAAAAAATAATCAATTGTGATTGGTCTTCTTACCTCGCCATCAAACTTTGCATAGTCTATAAATGGATTACTGGGCTGGTTAAGTGAGTCCTGCAGGAGCTGACTCAGTTTGGATACCTTTTTAGTTATTTCTGTTTCTTCTACATTCAATTCTTTTTCTTGAAACAATTCATCTATTTCAGCTTCTGTAAGAAAGACATGACATGGTTGTGTTAATTCCATCAAATTCATTATATTAATGTCTTTATCCTACAAAAAAAAATTCAAACGTTATAGCACATGCAAAAAAATCAAAATCAAAACTTACGAGTTAACTTTTCAGTCTTGTTATCATCCCAATGAATATTCTTGCAATGATACTCTTGCCTGTTATGAAAATAAGTAAGTAACTTCAACACATACACACATATCTTTGCAAGTAAAAACATTAACAATAACAAAGATTCCCACCTTTTCCGTGTTTTGTCGAAACGACCTGTTTTGGGGGTTCGTCCCATAACTCCCGGACTAACAGCAATGTCAAACGACTGTGAGTAGTCACCAAAATCTGTGCTATAAAAACAAGAAGATAATAAAGCTGCAATCTTTTTAAGGGTTTTAAGAGTTAGTCTTCTGCAGCATGGAATCAAGGTTATATTTGCATTACTGGTCAAATAAATTTCCAATCTTATCAAAGAACATTTTACTTATGGACAAGTTCATAAATATCAGACCATATTTTGATGATTGGACATTGGTATCAGATGTTTTAAGTTTATCAGAAAATGTTTATGAAGAATAAGTTAAAAAATCAATTTGATTTTGGAATTAGCATTATAGCCAGAAGTTGCTGAATATGAAATCCCTGTTTCTTAACAACAAATATTAACATAGTTATTAAATCACACGTACGAAGTAGTGTGATATGTTGGTTTACCCTTTCATCGCGGCGGCGAAGTTCAGGACATTTTCATCACACTGGATTTAAATCATTGTTATTGCTCATTTCACTGGATTAAAAATTCTCTACTATTTCCTTGCGTAAACGAAAAGATGATGTTGTTGTGCTTTGCTGATATAAAGTTATATAAAGATATAAAGTTGAAGAAGATCTTCATCTTTTATCGAAGCACGGCCCTTAGTTAAGATGGAAAAAGAAGCTGTTATTGCTGTGCTATCTCTGAGTTTTCGAAATTTTGCAAGCAAAAATGAAGTAAAGTGAAAAATATTTTTGAAATCAAAAATCAACGATTTTAGGATGACTTGAAAGGACGCTATGTTTTTATGTTACGATACGTAATATTTCTTTTTCTCTGTTGAGTTCCTTATAGCTAGCTAGAATTTTCAGAGTTTATGCAGGGAAATTTTTGATTTTTCTTTTTAGCAAAACAAACGAACAAGTAAAGAAACCAATTTTTATTATGATGTGTATATAGCTAGCTATGTAGTTAAGAATCGTAGCTAAGAATTTATTTGCGGATAACTTATTGTGTTTTAACCGGATAATGTTGTATTAACATAAAGTTTTAATTTTTTTTAAAATTATCAGTTCATGTTTTGATTTGATTCTTTCACACGCGCTCTCAGAAAAGCATAACTCATATTCGGTTTTTCTTTCTGCATATTCTTTTGAAATAAACTCTCACGCGCAGAGGATAACAGCTTGCATACAAAAATATGTATTTTTGAAAACAAGCACCTGTCCGGAGTGATAAGAATGATTAAAGAAACTTTAAAGCATGCAGAAGTTTGACGACCCTCGTAAACTGGACTTTCTTAAAAAATGTCGGGGTTTGGCTTTATTCTTCACTAGTTTTTCTTCTTCCTTTGACACACCATGTTCTAATTATTTTGATGAACAATTTGGTTTGACTTAAATTATTTAATTTTATTTATCCACCCCTAATACAGAATTTATGTGCACATGCAACCGATACAACTGGATACAGCTAATTATTTTTTCCATTGATATCCAGATTGGTATCCTAGCTTCACATTCTTCTATTCTTGGCCGGAACGCGTACGATGGAATGTTTTTTGATAAGTGTGATTTCAAATTGACCGCGGTTTCTTGTTAACGTTTGTTTCAGGAACAATAAATTGATAAAAAATTAACAAGCGCAGAATTTTGAAATTGATAAAAAATGCTCTAAACTCCTTATTTTTATGAGTTATGTATTTTGCTTTGAATATTATGTTTTTAGGAACTTTCTGAGCAATTTTGTATATTTTTTTATTTTCAGGACACAAAATTGATAAAAATATAACACTTTAAAGCTACAAAATTGTTAGGTTTTATCAGCTTGTGACCCCAAAACAAAAAGAGAAAGATAACTAATTTTTTGTAATTATTTTATATGAAAATACAGTAACTGGAACAGTACTGAATAATATATCCTATGTAGAGCAAAAATGTGATAATTTCTTAACAAATATGAATCGGGATATTTTTCTTTGTAAATACTCCACTTCTAGTTATTTTTTTATCAAATCCTGTCCAGAATGTAAACATACATAGTAAACATTGTCAACCATATGTGGCAGTAACCATTTATACACTCAATACTCAATGAGTAACATAACAGTCTAAAAAACTAAAAAGGCAATAATAAAGTAGAGTTTGGTTATGTAAATTGTTAAGATTTTATCATTTTATTACCCCTAAAATTGTTTTTAGGCATTATTAAATAAGACTTGATATGATTTTAATGCTCTTTACAAAATACAGGACATTTATCTTAATTGAAAAATGAGTCTCATTATGACATTTTATTAATTTTCGTTTGTTAAAAATTTATCAGTATATTGTTCAAATACTCTGATAAATTTGTGTCCTGAAATTATTTTTTTTTAGTAAATATACCATTAAAGAGTGCTTTAAATAGGATAAGGAGATGAAAAACACAAGGATAACCAAAGAAATGATAAATTACTAACAATGTTACTTTTTTATCAAAATCATGTACTACAACAGGTTTTTTTGGGTATTTTGACAAACTTAGGTTTTGAAGAACAAGCATACGCAGCATCCCTGAAAATTTAAGCAAACCAGGCGGATTTATAAACAAATTATGAGGAAATTTTGCTTTTTTCCTATTTTGCAATGTCCAAATCAGTGTCTGATATTTATGAACCTGTCCTTATCAGCCTTTTGCAAACAAGTTTGCGTCTGGCTATAAAATTTACGTTATGTCATTATGTTACCTTACCTCACAAAAAGTTTTAAAGGTAGAAAAGTCACGGAAAATTTTATAAACAAACTTTGTGTAAGTGCGTAGATCAACCTTTTAAAAAAAACTAATTTTGTAAACTTATTAATGTTAGTACTTTTTTATAAATTCTTTATCGCTAACTGTATTTCTTAAATATTAACAATTTAGGTGATGAAACTTGGAAATTTACAATTTGATACAATCTGAGCATATTCAAATGTCTTTATTAATTAAATTTTCCTGTCAAAAATACCTGAAACACAAGAGAAATTTGTGATTCTTTATTATATTTTTTGATTAACACCTACCGGAGGTAGTGTTAAGGAAGGAACAGGAAAGTTATCATGGAAGAAAACACACACTGAAGATAGTAATGAGGGAGGTGGAAATGTTATTGGAAACTTTAGTAGTTTACAAAATATAAATGAAGGAATCACAGACAAAGAAAAAATAATATATAAAAAAAAACAAGTTCTAGAAATTTAAGTTTCTTCTCGCTTGTTATAATGATCCTTATTGAAATATAAAAAAACAAAGAGAAACACCCAAAGAAAGTTTCATTTTAATAAGCAAACAAACATAAATGTTTTGTCAAGACAACCAAGTAGATCTGGAAGACTTAAAGTATTGAAACTAGGTGAGCTAATATTGACTGATCAAAGGTGGTATATATATCAAGATGTGTTTATTTATTTGATGCAAAAAACAATAAACTTTGAAAATCTAATGGTTAATGAAGTATTTCAGAGTTAACTACTAGTTGTAAAAAGACAATAGGCTTTCAGTAATAAATTACAAAAAAATAAAAACAAAATGGGATTGTCTAAAAATGTTTGTATCGTTACACAACAGGTATAAACTATTGTTTTGTTTTCTTAAAACAATGCCATATGTTTCCTGTTGGCCCAAATTCTCTATTTATCAATGTAATTATGAGTCTCTATTGAGGAAATGCTTAAAACGAAACCTAGTCCCGCACATGCTTTCAAATTAGTAGCCATCTGGTACGTTTTATTTCAATATCCATTCTGTTTTGCAAGATTTTCAATATCTTATATACATCATCAAGTTCCTCCTCTCCTTTTTTATTTACCCTCAATTACCTTACAACAATAGCAGTCAAATACTAAGGTTAGTGTGTAATGTAGGTTATTTTACATATTGTGGAAAAAAAATTTATTTACAAGATATTTTTATTTATATAAAATAATTCTAAATCAAGTTTTTCTTTTAAATATCAATTTAAATATCACACAAAGTAAAAATAGAATTATATCCAAATAATATGTTAAAACAAACACACAAACAAATTAACAAACCTATCTTCAGTATGAAACATTCCAAGTCTTTTCCTTTGTTTTGATTGCCAAATATCTGGTTCATCCTGCACAATAACCATTTCACACATACCTATAAATAGATATCGACATTTAAAAGACATAAAATATAAAAATTTAAAATATATGTAAAAGTAAAATATGAAAAATATTATGAAGCACAAATTACCAGTAACTTTTCTATTATTAAAAATTAGCCGATGACCAACCTTTATTTTGTTACTTTATTAGAAAAACAGAGTTGAATGATTTTTTTCCAGTTTTTTTATTAAATGCAGTCTTGAACACTGACAAAAATTTACCTGTATCATCACTTGTGACACAGGAATGTCGAATATGGTTAATTACCATCTGAGGATTATCCCAAAATGTCATTGTGTTATATTCCTATGTAAGAAAATAAAAATTAAACTGTGTTATGGGATTTTAATGTATATAATTGTACACAAATAGCCCTGGCATCTTTCACATTTTTTTTACTGCTAAAAGCTGCAAATGGTCAGGATTCAATTCACATTGGTATATACTAATTAATGTCCAGAATTATAATAAACAATTTATGGCTTGAGATTCACAAACCTTTTTTAGCTTTCCACAAAATGAAAATAGGCTTTAAAATTAAAATGATGAAACATTATTTACCTTTAGTATTCAGGAATTTGAAATACATATTTTTTTGTATCACTACACAAAGATTTGAAAAAAAAAAAACTGTAGCGTTTGAAGATGGGTCACCCACGCTTGTTCTTATACAATTTTTCAGAATAAAAAATATTTGACATATAAACAAAATTAACGCAGTAATGATAAAAACTTTCTTTTCTTTGCATATTTATTACATAATTTATCAACAACATTTACACATCAGGGTTCGAATTAGCAGTTCGCAATTTGCAATTTGCGAATCGAAATGCCCTTTTTGCGAATCACTTTGCGAAGAAAATGATAAAATTGCGAATTGAATATTTTTAAGTGGCGATAGAAATGCTTTTTTTAGATCGCATTTTAAGAACGAAGAACAGCAATAGAAAGCTTTTTTAGATCGCATTTTAAAAACTTAAGAACAAAGAACGACGATAGAAAAGCTTTTTTAGATCGGATTTTAAAAGTTTAAGAACGAAGAACGGCGATAGAAATGCTTTTTTAGATTGCGTTTTTAAAATTTAAGAACGAAGAACGGCGATAGAAAAGCTGTTTTAGATCGGATTTTAAAATTTAAGAACGAAGAACGGCGATAGAAAAGCTTTTTTAGATCAGATTTTAAAAGTTTAAGAACGAAGTTACAGGGTGCCGAAATTTTGGCGAACCAACTTTACTTTTCTAATTCGAACCCTGCACATATTTTAACAATCAAGGTTCAAAATTTTCACAATGATAAAAAAAATAAAAAGATTTATAGACAACATTTCAAGCTCTTTCATATGAAGCCAACTTGTTTTTTTGCAGGAGGTAAGCTTTTAATCTTGAAGATAAAAAATCAAAAAATCAAATTATTATTATGATTGATCCTGCTTTTCGTTACTAACGCTTAAGCATTGATAGTTGGGACAGAGATTTGACAAAAGGGCCACACAGTTGAAAGGTGGGACCTCCGTTGAAATTTGAGCTCTCCTATTTACAAACAGGACGCATTAGAAGAAGGGTCAGGACATTGATACAAAGACAGAAGTAACATACATAGTGCATTATTCACTCTTCACAGCTTGTTAATTATAGAGGAATCGCAACAAAGTAGGGTTATTGTTGGTTCTTTTTTTAATTTTAAACAAAACCAGATATTTCACACCACCCGCCCGCCCACCCCTAAAGTGATAGGTCAAAAGGATTCCAACCCAACATATTTGCGATTGCAGCCAAAAACATTTTGATAAAAATTTTAAACACCAACGTAAATAAATAATCTTTCTGGACGAAGTTACACTGTTTACTAAAGTTCAAGCTATCAATTTTTTTGCTTACGAAAAGGTAGAATGATACATAATAATAGTTTTAATACAACATAGCTAGCTACGGTTGCTTGTTCGTGGGTTTAAAACAAAATACGATGTTGTTTAAACGTACATTACTTCCCCAGAGACCGTTGCAGATTGTTCCATTTTGCTATATTTTACTTGGCCTACACCCCGCCAAAGTAAATTTTTTTCGAGAAATACCAAAGACGACCAATTCCCACAAATATTTATTCTCAGATCCGGGTTAACATTAAATTTTGAAAAAGAAAACAAAGAAATTTTAACGAAAATGATTGATCAGCAAAAATTATCTAAGATAGGAAATTTGGAATACCAAAAGATTATTAGAACAGGATTTATTCTAATATAAAGTTTTTAAATTTTATAAGAGTTTGACCGTAATATTTTGCAGTTAATTTGCGTGATCATTTATTCATAAAACATCAAAAGTTTGGCTACTAATAGAGGCAGTTGTACTTAGTGTATAAACTTAAAAATTTCCATGATTCCAGAAAATTTAAAGTATGTTCACCTGGATCCAAGAATTGCCATGCCAGAGATATAGGTAGATAGGGTGGAGGGTTAGACTAAGCTAGCTAGCTAGCTAGCTATATACAATTCACTTGCTTCTACATTACCGGCATTACCTTCTTCGTTTCTCAAACTCAGGATGAAATTGTATGCTGTTTTGGTTATAGATATAGAATTTTTGGACAACAGAGATGCACAAGAAATAAAAAGCTCAAGCGAATATTTACAAATTAATGCGCCATATTGGTTTAGCAAGAGATTTTGCAGAATGATAAGTCCGAAATTTGAAACTTTTTTTGTCCAGCACTCTCCATCGTAAAAATTAATTTTGTTAGCTATTAAATTGTGGATAATTTTAGCTCGCAATGTTTGATTTTAATGAATAAGCTATGGTTTTTTAAGATGGAAAAACCTCAAAAATTTCATTTTAGTGAAAGAAATAATTTAAATAGGAAAAATGACGCGCATCAATATTTCATTTCAAAAAGGTAAACCTCGCCCGAGTACCCGTATGATATTCTTTTATTTTGATTAAACATCTTTACGCAGGGTCTTGAAGAGAGGTTGTTAAAATAAGTCACGTGATAAGACAGATCGGGTTGCTCTCCCGGTCCCTTTCTACAGCACGCTCTGGGCAGTGTCGGTTGTGTCGGTTGTTCATAACATCTACAAGTTTTACATTTAATATTACTTCTAGAAGTCTAATTAAACAGTCTCAAAGTGAGTTTATATACCTAGCTTTACTGTTATTGTGTTCATTCTGTCTTAGTTTATGGCCGGTGTTGTAAATTTATGTTTCTTTGCTCTGGTAAATGGTGGAAAGCAAAGGGCCGAGATTTTCGTTTTATATATTTTATATTTATTGATTGGTTGTGTTAATTTGGGAATGCAGGGACAGTAAAGAATTAGTAAAGTTATAATTAACCCTTGGGACTCGGAAGGAATAACGGTAGTTTGTACTACATTTACCTGGCCAAAAGAAAAATTATTTTTTTAAATGTTTAAAATGTTTTAAAAGAGCAAGGTACCAAGAAGGAACAAATTGTTATCGGCCATTGCCATATTGCGAAATAAGTTCAAAAAAAATCAAAGTTCCTGTCTAAGTAATTTTATTACCTTATTGCATGTGCAAATGCTCTAATATGGATTCACGCGTGTGATTTATAGCATGCGTTGTGTTGTTTTCTTTGTGGAATTACCTGTTTCTTCTGAAAAATAAAAAATTATTTTATTTTCATCCTACCAAAAAAAATTTAAACATTAACTAGCTGTCAAGATCTTATATCTTTATATATTTTCAGATGGCAAAATCCCAAAAACTTGGTTTCGCTGAAAATTTTGCACTTAGTGGTGCTGCAGCTGTTATTTCGAAAACCGCAGCTGCCCCAATCGAGCGTGTCAAGTTGATGGTTCAAAATCAAGATGAAATGATTAAACAAGGAAAACTTACTGAACCATACAAAGGGGTTATTGATTGCACTACACGTACTTTCAAATCGGAAGGTATGCATAATTTTTCTTATTGTTTGTTTGAATTACAAATATAAAGTCAGTTCGTAGAAATGACTGTAGAGTAGAAAACCTTTTTCCAACTGTTGCTTTGAAGCACTGTAGGCCAATTGCCAATAATCTCTTGTGTGTTTTTTGATTTTTTTTCCAACAACTGTTGTAGCACAAAATGTTTCAAATAATTGATAAAAAAATGGCATTAACTATTTTAACATTATCTTGGTAGAGAATTATGCGCACCTATTAAAACAGTAGGAAATAGATGCTTTGACATTTACACAATATTATTGCAAATGGGGAATAGCTAACAATTATTTTTTCTGTATTCAGGTTTAATTCCGTTCTGGAGAGGTAACTTGGCTAACTGTATCAGATATTTCCCAACTCAAGCTTTGAACTTTGCATTTAAAGACAAAATTAAAATCCTGTTTAAACAAAGCAAAAACGACAGCTACATGGTAAATTTTTCAAAAAACATTGCCTCCGGTGGATGTGCTGGTGCTTTATCACTCTGCTTTGTGTATTCCCTTGATTATGCTCGAACCAAGTTGGCTAATGATACAAAATCATCTGCAAAAGGTAGGCTGTTCTTTTTTTAGATATTTTGCACTAGGTCTTTTAAATATTTTGCACTAAATTTCAATGCAATTCAATGATGAATTGTTTTGTTTTTTCTACAGGTGGACAGCGTGAATACAATGGACTTGTTGATGTGTACAGAAAAACTTTAAAGTCTGATGGTTTTGTTGGATTGTATCGAGGTTTTGTTATCTCGTGTGTGGGTATTATTGTTTACAGAGGTTGTTACTTTGGTTTCTATGATACATTAAAGCCAATTCTTCTTGGTGATGATGCTTCAATGATCTTGTCTTTCGGTTTGGGTTATGGTATGTACATTTTTAATTTGTATTTTTTAAAAGCCGATCAGTAGAAACAGCCCAATCAAGATCAGGATCTTGAAGAAACTTTATAGGAAGAAACTAAAGTAAACATAATTCAAAAATGTTATCTGTGAACAGAAGTATACCGGCTAGTTTTATTGTACCTTAGGGAATTACCTCTTGCAAAATTAGAAGTGGTTCTGCCTTTCAAAAAATGATTTATACTTTTCTTCTGGTTTACTTGGCACTTCATTAACAGATCTGTGAATTTCAACTTTGCAGTCTTTATTTTATGTCCACTGCAAAAAAGGCCCAAAGACTTTAATATAATTAGTTCCCTTAAAATACAATAATTATTTCCTAATTTAATTTGTGCTTTTGAAATACCAGATCTGGTAAATGCAAGGTGGCCATGCCTTCTAAAATCTCCTAAATAGCCTAAAAAATGGAGACCCTCGTAAAATAACTTGAATTTTGGACCCTATGATTTCTGCTAAAATCTTCAAATTCATGCCGACATTAATTGTTTTTTTCAAATAGTACCTTTCTGTTATATTATGTGAAAAAAATTGCATATATGTTTATTTTGCAACAGGACCAATAATTATATTTACATAATTACTGCAATTCAAAATGAACAGTTTATCTGACATGAAATAAAAAAAGTAACTGTAAGTAAATAAGTAACTTCATTTCCTTCTGAAATATTAGCAGAATTTCCTAAAATATGGAATACTTTTCATATATTTATTACTGTTTTCTCCTAAAATTTTACGTTAAATCCTTTCTTGTTGTACAGTTATTCTCTGTAGCACAAGCTTTATAAGTTATTTTGTTGTTTAATTCAAACAGGTGTTACTGTGACTGCTGGCTTGATCTCATACCCAATTGATACAATCAGAAGACGTATGATGATGACATCTGGACAAGCTGTCAAGTACAAGGGAGCCGTTGACTGTACTGTGCAAATTTTGAAGAATGAAGGGGCAATGTCGATGATGAAGGGTGCTGGTGCCAACATCCTTCGTGGTGTTGCAGGAGCTGGTGTGTTGGCTGGTTTTGACAAATTCAAGGAAGTTTACATCAAAATGCGAAATAACGCTCAATAAGTAGTGAATGTTTGGAATAGAACTTTTTTTTAAATTAGGTACCAAACGTGAATGTTTGGTGTAAATGTGTCAACAAGAATTGTAACTAACTTGTTCTGTTGATATTTGTAATAAATGATCTGTGACGATAAATAGTACTGAGGAGGTATATTTAGCATTCGCTTTTTTTCTGTCCTTCACATGTCAAATGTTACGTCTTATTCGAGGCCTTTTATAGTGAAATACAGGATGGGGATTTGTGTCTTAAAACTTGAAGCACCTTACCTTGGGTGTATTTTAATTCGCGCGGACTTCAATTTACGTACCCCATGCGGTTGTATGAAATCAACGCGATTAGGGGTGTAGTAAAAACAACAATTTTCGTTTTAAAAATATTTCCCAAGCAAAAGGATTAAATTCAACTACAGCACCTCTCCTAGCATCCTCGCGAACCACCCCTGCTGCTTTCATCACAAATTTTAAACGGCATTCTGGACAATGTTCAAGCCAGCAAAAGCGAGTAGAGTGATAGAATTAGATGAATAGAATACATATTAAAAAAACGACACTTGTGTGGTAAAATTCTTAAGTTCACAAAAAATTTTCAACCTTTTTTTTACAAAATCGATGTTTATGAAATTAACGCAGTCACAAAAATGTATAACTTAATTAACGGGTACATGAAACTGCGTCATATAATTACGCGGTTTAAGAAGCGAAGCGCGTTAATTTCATGCTTCCTTTAATGAAAATTTGCATTACTCTACGACGATTTCAACAAGAAGGACTCTTCACATTAAGCTTTAACAAGTTGGCTATCCCTGCGCGACCCCAACCTTTTTAAACCAGTCTTCTGGTTTTGCATGTGGTCACAGTGTGATGTATCTTAATCCAATCTATCTTACCTTCTGACTTAATACCGTTTTGAATCTGTTTCTGAACTTCGTGTATGACCCATTGACCCGTCACATCGAAAGTGCACTTTAACACCTATGTTAACCGTTAAGTCTAACGGCTAAAAAGTATGGGTCATATATTATTTGGAACTGCTGAAAACATTTTTCCGTTCTTTAGTCTCGTTACAGCTTTCGTTGTTGTTATATATCCAAATGACAGAACTCACCCTTCTTCCTCACCGCGTTCGACAAGCAGCCATTCCTGATTCTTCCGTAATTCAACGTCATTTCTTAATTCAATCTTTTCTAATCCGTTCTAAACCAAACTGTTGAAATCATTGCAACTTTTCTTGCCGACAGGAACGGAAAAACTATAAAAACAAAAGAATAATTAGCAGATAGCCAATCAAATTTAGGTAATTTTCTTGTTCTAGTTCCATTCTGCTTTGCTGTTGAGTGAAAATCCAGCTGCTTGTGTGCGTGCGTGCGTGTTTGAAACTCTTTAGGAAATGTATACTCTGAATGGCATTTTGACGTCCTACATTCGTATATGTCCGGACAAATATCCGGACAAATTCACCGGACATGCTTATTCTCAAAGTACTCAAAGTAATCTGAGTTCTTGGTAATCGGAACAGATATTTCTCCCTTTTTTGCAAAGGTGGACATCAAGCAAGATTGACATTTGATCAATGTTGATTGCCTAATCGTGCGAAATGCGTTAGGCATACATTGATGTTCTTTTCTATGGCTGAATGCAAAGTAAGCCCAATTTTTTAAATTAAACCAGGGAAAACACGTTGCTTCGCTATTGTTGCCCGTACACGGCTCATTTTGTAACAGCTGCCTCTTTTTTCTAATAAAGTTACTAATTGGTGAGTGGACACTCAAGTCAGCGTTTTGGTAATTTGAATGTTGCAATCAAGGTTCTATTAAATATCTTGACTGCCACTGGAGAAAATCAATCGTTGTTAAAATTATGGTTCTGGTAAATATCTTGGTTTTCAATGAAGAAATGGAATCGTTGTTTAGGTCATGGTTCCGGCGAATATCTTGGTTGTCACTGAATAAAATGAATCGTTGTTGAATTGTGGTTTTGGTGAATATCTTGATTGTTACTGAAGAAAAAAAGTCGAGGCCAAAGTCATGGTTCTGACGAATATCTTGGTTGTCACTGAAGAAAATGAATCGTTGTTGGATGAAGAAGATTTCTTTGATTTAGTTTGTGCGTCACGTGAATATTGGAAAGCGTGGACTCCAAGATTGAAATACATACGTATAAGGACAGCGACATACACCACTCCATTACATCAAAAAAACAAGAACAGTAAACATTAACACATCTTAAGACTAACAAACTAAAACCCATTGTGCGAAATACATGATATGGGTTGATTTTTTACGGATTCTATGTGGATGCTTTTCACCGTTTAAGACGGGTTATATATGAGGCATACTTCTGAAGGCACCTTTTTAAAAACCAACCTCGTCCACAAGAGTTTTTTTCTGGCAGCGAGAGGCAAGCAGGGGAGAAACCAATTTCGTCCCCCAGAGCTTTTTTTTCGCTTGTCGGAGAAACTTTAAAAGGGCTTGATGATAAGAAATGAGGATATCTTCTACTTGCTACTGCCAACTTTTTTAACATCATAAATTTTATATTGAAAACTAATGTATTCAAGTTATTTACGCGATATATATCTATCTGCTAAACGTAGCGCTACCGGCTTTCAATCAGGAAACGAACCCCTGGGGTCGTCGAGATGCTTCTCAAACAGGCCCAGTGAACACAGGCCCTTAAGGCCGGTTTCCATACAGCTGCATTTTGCGCCCAGTCGTAAAATGCGCCGCGACTTTTATCACATATACCGAACCATTTCCATTTAGCGATTTTTGCTCACGTGTTTTTTGCAAAACATGGCTGATGTAAACAGACGATATTTGTTGCTGCAAAATTTGAGAGTAGTCCTAGCAATATTTTTATGGCGTAGAAATAAACAACGTTGTAAAATACTTAATAAAAACATGTGGATGAGACGACTTTCCATAGAAAGAAGAATCAAAGGACTATACAACGTTTTGCTTAAGGATTTAATGTTGTCAGATCACGAGTAGCCTTTTTAAGTTTGTTTACAATGTTGTTTCTTTGTGCCTCCACAGACTCATTAATGTTATTTTGTTTTTCATCTACTTCACTTGATTGATATATATTCTGATTCTCTACATTCATTTGGCTTTGACAAAAATTTAACACAGAAACGAGATGTTGCTAGCCATCTTGAAATGATCTAATTAAAAATTCTTTCGTAATTCATGTAGATTTCTACCTTTTGATTGGCTGTTAAGCTGAAGCGCAAAATGTAGCTCGCAAAAAGTAGAGCCTGTTCAACTTTTTTTAAATCGCCCCAGCGCATGCAAAAGCGCGAGGTCAGCGGCATTATTCTGATAATGCGCATGCGGAGATCAAAAGTCACGGCGCTTTTTACGACTGGGCGCAAAATGCAGTTGTATGGAAACCGCCCGGCCTTAATTCATGTAGATTTCTACCTTTTGATTGGCTGTTAAGCTGAAGCGCAAAATGTAGCTCGCAAAAAGTAGAGCCTGTTCAACTTTTTTTAAATCGCCCCAGCGCATGCAAAAGCGCGAGGTCAGCGGCATTATTCTGATAATGCGCATGCGGAGATCAAAAGTCACGGCGCTTTTTACGACTGGGCGCAAAATGCAGTTGTATGGAAACCGGCCTTAATTCATGTAGATTTCTACCTTTTGATTGGCTGTTAAGCTGAAGCGCAAAATGTAGCTAGCAAAAAGTAGAGCCTGTTCAACTTTTTTTAAATCGCCCCAGCGCATGCAAAAGCGCGAGGTCAGCGGCATTATTCTGATAATGCGCATGCGGAGATCAAAAGTCACGGCGCTTTTTACGACTGGGCGCAAAATGCAGTTGTATGGAAACCGGCCTTTACTGTGCTTGATATATATCAGACAAGCGTAGAAGAGCTGTTTTCATCAGGTCCGCATAAACAACTCAGAAAAAAGAGGGCTGTCTGTCCGGCGGTCCATATATCAGACAGTCTGTGTTCTTCCATTTTTCCCTTGGATGGCCCATTTAAGTAAGTGTTTATTTTGTGTATTGCTTTATAGTAGATACTCAATCAATCCCCTCTCTTATTAATAAGACCCACTTCCTCCAAGGCAATAAATCTAAAAGATGTCCAACAAAATATATAGGTAATACCCCCCCCCCCCCCCCCCCCACACACACACACAATCATATCCTCAACACTAACACTGGTTTCAGGGTCAACTGCAAACAAGATGCAGGCGCTGCATAAACTATCTCGTTATTAAAAATGCACAACTATGAAACATCCACAATGCGACCCAATTCTACAATTTCTGCTAACAAAAATAAAAAAAAAGTAAAAATAGTTACCAAGATGAGATTCGAACACACGACTACTCCCGTGTCGGTGCTCAGAGAGCCAAAAATTTCCATTTTGGGACGGACAGCTGTATTTGAATACTCCTCGCAGGCGAGATAGTAATTAGACCTCTTTATCATATTTTTCATTTTGTGACTGTTGGCCTTTTAATGTACACTGCCCTTTTAACTCATGCCATTTGGTGGTCTTCTCGTGTTGTTATTAGCCTATAGATGAGTCAATGTTTATGTTTGGATGGGATTTTGTCGCATGCGCGGAAAAAAATTAAAAAAAGCGACAGGCAAAAAAATGCAGACTTTAGGTGAGGAAAGTCAAATTATGGTTAAAAACTTTTGTACTGTGGCTACTAGCATCTTTTCACTGATATATGAAAGAGGGTGCCGATAAGCCTCAAACGCCATATATAAGGGCGAGTTCGGGCGACTTTGGCGGTTGTCCTCCAAAGCCACCTGCACTTTATCGCACTCGGCCGAAACATCCCCGAAATGCAAATCCTTGTAACATGCCATGCAGACGATAGTTGGAAGAAGAGTCTATATATATTATAAGTTATTTATAAAGTAAATTTTATCAAAAACCATCAAAAACAGTTCTTTCAAGAACTTCACTACCACATAGTAAGTTTATTTTAATTTTTATAGTTTTTTGAATCATAAGTGTCTGTTTTTCTTTCCTTTTTTTGGAGCATTGTTAGGGTCTATGCGGGTTTTTTCAGGCCAATACTTGAATTTATTTCAAAACGCCAACTCGCCCAAAAACGCCCGCACTATGATATTATCCAAATCTAAACTACATGCAAGCTATATATATTCTAATTTCAAGGTTAAAAGATGCCTCTACCTGGAAATAAAGTTTGGAATGGACTGGTCCACGGCTTGCTGCCTGCATTATTTTGCCTGTCAATTTGCGTAAGAGGTCTGGAGATTATAAACAACACGTGTCACGATGAAAATTGTCTATTGGTCCACCAGCCACCGAATTATAACTGTAACTTGTTATATTGAATTTTAACTAACCTTTTATATTTTATATACTAACTTTCTTTATGGCAAATAGCTAAATTGAATTGAATTAAGTAGACTAGGAAGTCTAGCTAAATAAACCAGGATAGTCTATTTTTAGACCCCCTAATTAGATTATCAACATAGTTTTAGCTGTTGCTTCAAATTTTAAAAGAGGAAGCAAAAATGAGTGGTATATCCGTGTTTATCAGCAAAAATTATATAATTAGAACAAGATTTATTGTAATTTAAAGTTTTTAAATTTCATAAGAGTTTGACCGTTGCTATTAGTCTAAAACTTAAAAATTTGCATGAATTCAAGTGTGTTGGTTATTTTTGTTTAAAATGGTCAGAAAATTTCAAGTATATATATGTTAACTTCGATGCCAGAATTGCATAGTTGGAATGATGACGCTAAGATATTTTTTATTATTAGCTAACTAGCTATGCATTTCGTGCATTTATATACTAACTTTCTTTATGGCAAATAGCTAAATTGAATTGAATTAAGTAGACTAGGAAGTCTAGCTAAATAAACCAGGATAGTCTATTTTTAGACTCCCTAATTAGATTATCAACATAGTTTTAGCTGTTGCTTCAAATTTTAAAAGAGGAAGCAAAAATGAGTGGTATATCCGTGTTTATCAGCAAAAATTATATAATTAGAACAAGATTTATTGTAATTTAAAGTTTTTAAATTTCATAAGAGTTTGACCGTTGCTATTAGTCTAAAACTTAAAAATTTGCATGAATTCAAGTGTGTTGGTTATTTTTGTTTAAAATGGTCAGAAAATTTCAAGTATATATATGTTAACTTCGATGCCAGAATTGCATAGTTGCAATGATGACGCTAAGATATTTTTTATTATTAGCTAACTAGCTATGCATTTCGTTTTTTTGATTTGAGAATGCATGCAATGTATGACTCCCTTGTTTTACAGCCACGATTAAATCTGGAAAAGGCCTAAATTTTCCACAGGATATTTGCAACATATTTGCCATGTATATATATATAGCAAATGCAAAGACTTAATGGATAATTTTTAATCCTGTAAAGAATAGTACAACAAACCTAGCTTGAACAAAGGTGACTCAGTGAGCAACTGAACTTTAAAAAAAAGATGATGCAACTAGAAAAAAACTGCACCAATGAAGTTTCACTTTTTTCTTTTGATCTATTTTGATATATTGTCATTTTTTTCTCCACTAGCGGGCTCTCCTTTTAAAGAAACCAGTGAATCTTTGTCGTATTTAAAGATTACCCTAACTAATTCAAATAAGGGCCCAGTCCAATACCACGAGCGCTTATTGGACTGGACAGTTATTCAGACACTGGGCACTGATGATATTTAGCTAAAAGGGACCCCAAGGTATAAAATGATGTTGGCCTTATATTATATAGAGCTTAAAAAGTTGGTTAACAAGTCTTTTTAAATTTTTTAAAAAGGTCTTTTCGTTCTCAAGATATTCACATTTAAAGCATTTTAGATTTAATTATGCTGGGTTCCCTTTACGGGTGGACACCTATATTCAGACCGGGTGGCTAATTGGTCACTGAGTTTACAGTAAATGTCAATACAATAAATTCTGAATTAAGTATCTGTAACTTTAATTTTTAAGAGAGGTGACATGAGGACACAGCACAATCATATTATTAAAAAGTGTTGTTACCACAGCTGCTGCTTGTCATTCAATTGATTTTGAGAAATCTAATGTATATACTATATACATGAAAACTCTGGACTTGCATTGATATTAAGAGACTTATGTACTTATGTGCTTATCATACCATAACAGGCAAAATTTAAATCATTTTCTTTTTAGCAAATGCACCGATATGCTTTGTTATGGTTGGACTACCTGCTCGAGGTAAAACTTTCATGTCAAAAAAATTAACAAGATATCTGAATTGGATTGGTGTTAACACTAAAGGTATGTAATGGAAACAATACAATATGTGCTAGTGAAACAAAGGTGAATGTTCTTTTTGTCTTAAAAAAATGAAGTCACACCTACTTTTTCAAACAACATCTTTACCTGCTTTAATCCAGTACATTAACTTGATCATATATAATATATATTAAAGGCAACATATTATACAAACTTGTATTCTATTATTAATGTAAAATTTCTCTTTTTTTAGTTTTCACTAGTTTACATTCTCAGATCTTTTAATCTTAACTGTGCTAAGAATATGCTAAGAATATGATCAGGATGATTTGTCCCAAGAATATTCATGTTGAAACAAAGTGTGTAATTGTGTTGATTTTTATTTATTGTCTTGCTTGTGTGTTTGCTCACAGGCCTTGTTCTTTTTTCGGTTTTAATATGCAAGAAAATAGTTCTTTTCATTGACACATGTAAAACATGCAATTTTTGTTACTTGTAAAAACAGTACCCCTAAATGTAATTAAGAACATTATGTCCTAAATGTTTATATTTTTGTTCTTGCATTTATCAAGATTTATATATGTTTTTTTTATATAGTTTTTAATGCTGGTGAATATCGACGAAAAATATATGGCACTGTCAACTGTAAACATGATTTTTTTAATCCTGCAAATGCAAGTGGTCGTGAAGCTCGAATGTAAGTAATTACTTTTTTTTTTTCTGAATACCACTTTTTACACATTGCTTTAAGTATAAAACAATGTTTATTTTTATTAAAAACTGCAACTGTTGTGCACTTGTGGTGTTATTTATTTATTGGTTGCGCGGCAAAGGTTGTGTTGCTTTGTTGTGCAACATGTGTTTCCAATAAAGTCATAACATTGACTAATATACAACTGTTGTGCGACTGTTTTATAAAATGTTGCTGAACGATTTTTTTGTTAATGGAAACTGACCTTTACTGGTATCTAATTTGTTGTACATAATTTATATTTTATCTTTAGGAAGTGTGTTGATTTAGCTTTAGATGACATGCAGGAATTTCTTCAAAATGGTGGCCAAGTTTCTGTACGTGTTTATATTGTACAATGGTAATTTTTCTAAGACATATGACATCTATAATAATCTATAAGTTGGTAAAGTTTGAAATTTAAAAAGATTTACTTAACGGAAGTCCAACGTCATTTTATACCCGAAGATCCCTTATATATGTTGCCTTTCAGCATTTACGAAATTTAAGACCCAAAAAGATTATAAGCTGTAAGGTTTGGACAAAAGGCAAAAATTATTAGCTCCTTTCCATGCAATACAATGACCACTATTTTAAAGTTAACCATTCCGGCTGTTAAAAAACATTGTGATTTGTAACTAATTTAAAATTTGATTTGTGTTATGCCAAAATGTTTTACTAGCATGATCTTAAAATTACAAGAATTACATTAGCACTTGGATTGTGAGCTCAAAAAATAGTCAAAATGAAGTGCGTAATCTTATTTTGAAACTTTCACCTAAAATAATTGCAGTTTTTACTTTTCATAATCGATTTTATAGATACTTGATGCAACAAATACAACATTAGACAGACGTAAATATGTCCATGAACGTTGTGCAAAAGTCGGAATCAAAGTAAGCCTAGTGAAAAATTTATTTTCTTGCTTCTTGCATAAAAAATCTTCATGTTATTTTTTATGTTTTAGACGTTTTTTGTTGAATCCATCTGTGATGATACTGAGGTTATATATCAAAATATTTTAGTAAGTATTCATTTCATTTCAATGTTGATTATTTTGAAAACAACTGCAGAGCTGATTTGATTTTCTCAGAAGAAAACAGACTGTCAACAATACCAAGGGCTTTGAAAAAAAGAAAATATGCTATAATTAAAGATTTGAGTGCAAATGAATGAAGGAAGCTTTTTAATAAGAGGGACTTTTTTAAGTTTCTGAAGCCTAAAAAGCTACAATCCTGGAAAAAAAATAATTCAATTTCATCAGAAAACGTGGGCCATAGTTTCACAGACAATGAGCCAGATAGCAAATCAACTTTATTCTCTTAACACATATTAAACTGTAGAAAGGGAGAAAAGGTGACACCCTTGGACAGTAGGTGAGAACGTTGTCGTTTGTTCTGACTCATGTTCGTTTAAGAGAGGGACATCATCAGACTTAAAAAAACAGACAGGCTGTTGAAGCTACTAAATACTTGATTTCTCATTTTAAAATCTTGATTTTATCCAGGATTGTTGTGATTTAATTTATTTAGATATTTTTTTACTCTATTATGATAACTTTTATTCAGGAAGTAAAACTTTCATCACCAGATTACAAAGATGTGTCAGATGATGAAGCTGTGCGTGATTTTATAGCTCGTATTCGTCATTATCAAGACTTGTATGAAACCATAGATTTTGAACAGGAAAGGTTAGTTAACGCAGTTTGACTTTATACAGTGGAATCCTGCTAAAACTGACGCTATTTAAAGCAGAATGCTCTAAGACGAAGAGTGGTATTTGGATTAGATAGATCTCAGGATAAACTCTAATAAAAAAGTCTTTATAAAGCAGACACTCAATAAGGCAGACAATTTTTTTAGCACTAAATGAATATTCTCATTTTTAACGTTCCTTATAAAGCGGATATATCAAAAATAGAATGACAACCAAAAGATAATCATCAATATTTTTACACCTTTTTTACATTTACATTATCAAAACGTTTTTTATGTGTTTTTTCCACCCATTTGACACCTTTTCAACACCAATAAAACAGTCATTGAACATAGAATAATAAATCTTTCATAGACTATTTGGGTAGTTTTTTGTTATGAATAATGCTTTATACCCAAATACATGGTCTTTTAATTTACAATCTTCGTAAAGCAAAAATTTAAAAATCCTTTTTAGGCAAAATTCTGCCTAAAACTATAAATTTGAAAAAAAACGCAGACAATTTTTTTGGCACCAATTATGATTTCATAAAATGTGAAGAAGTACTGGAAAATTGAGGACAAAACAAATCTCTTAAATATCCTTTAATCCTAAAACCAGTTTGCAGTTATTTTCAGATTACGTACAAAACAATGAAATAGAGAGTGTTTTTTTGCCTTGAGTCTCTAAAGCATAAATACATTTTCATATATTATAATAAATACATTGTTTTTAATGTTCAATAAAACCTCAAGTACTATGAAAATATTAATTTGTAAATTGATTTGAAACTGGACGAGATTTTGTGATTTATTATCTTTTTTTTAGCCATTTATCATTTATTAAACTAATCAATGTTGGTCAGAAGTTTTTAGTCAATCTCATTTCAGGTATTTTGTTTACAACCGTATTTAGTGTTTTTAGCTTAAAGGGGGAGGGAGAGGATAGACGGAGGATAACCTACTTCTTCAAAAAACTTAGCACCTCTGTTGCTGAAACTTTTCAGACACAAAAAACAATTTTGCGGTGTCATCATTTTAGCAAGATTAGATGAAATTGTCTTCTGAAAGATAGTGTAACTGTATGAAGGCTTATCTATCCGAAGTTTTCAAAGAAATCAGTTACTTAATTTCTCAATAATAGATAATAATGTATTAGTTATTTTAATTTGTCAGTAAGTTGCTCCATGGACAATGTTTTTTGACAAGATTAGATTGGTATGCGTTGTTCATGGCGTTTTTTTTATTGTATTAATTTTTATAAATTGAAAAAAGGTTGCGATTTCCTCCCAAATGTGCGAAACTTGCGGAAACCTTATAAAAAATTTAACTTACTTTTCTTTAAGATTTAATCCTTGTTATTACAAGTTGGTTACTGTTAAAAATAATGTATTACCCGCTATCCACTTTTAATATTTTTCTAGGTTATCTACAGACGAGAGCTGTGTATTTTTTAATGAACATTCATATCACGCCACGTTCTATATATTTAACTAGGGTGAGTGGACACATTTTTGAGAGTATCATAACAATGGCAAATTGTGTAAAATAATCTCTTCTTTCAATAAAAGCGTTCAGGAAGTCTAGTTGATTTTTTGCAATAAATACTGTGATTACTGTCATGTAATTTATTATGTTAAGATCTAACGAACCGGCAAGACGCAATCTAGATTTATTGTTAGTTTGTGTGTTGAAGAGGACTAGCGTCCAGAATTTAGGTGTTCTAAAGTGTCAAATCTTTTTCTAAAAATTTTTGAATAAATTTTCAAAATTCGTCATCCCTAAAAATTTACGTTAGTCATGAATATAAATTTTGAAATTGTTTTATCAGTATGAGTCAGAGCGACAAGCATTTGTGACAAAGTGATATGTATCTAGATAGATAGATTCTAGACAGCCAGTTAAATATTCAAACATAAGAAAACAAAAAAGTTTACAACATTTTCTAGCTATAAACCAAACAATTATGTGGTCAACAAGTTGGAACACCTGAAAAAGTCAGTGATGTTTAAAACTGCATCAAAAAATCTTTTTTTTTTTAAATGTTCAGCCATCAGCGTGAAAATTGAATATTGCCTTTCTTCGTAATAAACAATTTTCACACATGATAAAAATAGACTGACTACCCTTTGCTGTTTGTTTGTTGTTAATTTTAAGCAAGACTTTTTCACACACAAAAAAACCATAATTTATATGGAACATTTGCAAAACGAAGTCAATTTAATAGATTTTTATATCAAATATAGTGCAGAAAGTTTTGAACTGGCGCCTTCAACTATAACTGACATAATTTATATTGGAATAGTTTTGTGTAAGTGTACAAAAATTTGTAGCTACCTAAATTAAGTTAACTATGTTAAGAATTTTTCCCGCATCATTGAACCTCGTTTATTAAAACTATTTTTTTCCAGCATGGAGAAAGTATGTTAAACTTACAAGGTCGTATTGGAGGAGATTCTAATTTATCCCCACGTGGTGTGCAGGTATTGTGTTTTAACTTAGTTTAAGTTAGTTAGCAATTACTTTTGTATGCGTGTGGGATGAATCTGCATAAGGGAAATCTGATATGCTTTAAAGAGAGAAAACAGCAATGTAATAACATTTGCAAGTTAAAGTTGCTTCATTCAGTTTAGATAGTAGAAGATACTGGATGTGTTTAGATAGTAGAAGATACTGGATGTGTTTTATTCTACTTGTTTATTCAACTTTTAATGTTTTTTTCTTTCTCACTATATTTAGTATAGTGAAAGGTTAAAGGAATTTATCCAGTCACAAACCATTCAAGGCCTAAAGGTAATTACTTTGCTCATACAAATACGTTGGTCACCTGTAGTATATTACGCTTTCTGAACAAGTATACAGCGGTCGTAGTCTCTCTAATGTCGTACTGGCTCTATTAAGGTTAGCCCTAACTTCTAATAATGTACTCCTAAACTGCAACGACTGGTGGCCTTGTGGTAGAGCGTTCGCTTCCAGTGTGAAAGGTCTTGGGTTCAAACCCCGACCGAGTCATGCCAGAGACTATAAAAGTGTGAATCCTTTGTTTAACGTTCAGCATGGAAATAGGATTGATGTCTTAGGCGATTGCCTAGTTAAGCGGTTGTTGTGCTTGCACGCCTTCCGTGACTGAAATTGAGGCTTTTACTGCACTAGATCCCCCTTTGCAGGACCCTCATTGTTACCAGTAAATACTGGGTAAATAATAATAATAACAAAATAATGATAGTTATAAAACGTGATGTTGCTTGTGGCACGAGAAGAGGAGAAAGGACAAAGAT
Organism: Hydractinia echinata; assembly: GCA_030067915.1. NCBI lineage: Eukaryota > Metazoa > Cnidaria > Hydrozoa > Anthoathecata > Hydractiniidae > Hydractinia > Hydractinia echinata. The sequence goes on along the minus strand of JASGCC010000039.1, from coordinate 1,932,804 downwards.
TTTTAATGCTGATATAATAATCGATCTTTTTCCAAAACATTTATGCTTTTTGGATTTGCAAACGTGTGTTAATATATTTGTGTGTGTTTGTTAAGTTGTTTGTATTTTTGTTTAAGGTATGGACAAGTACGCTTAAGCGAACGATAGAGACGGCTTCCACAATAGATGCAACGTTCAAGGAACAGTGGTCCGCTTTGGATGAGTTAGATGCTGTGAGTTTATAAATGTATGTGTGGTGTTGAATCAGTAAACATTTGACGCCAGAACATTTTTGTGTAACGATGCCTCTTCCTTCTTATTTTTGATGGTTGGTGGTAATTTTGTTTACGTTCTTCAAAGGGAACTTGTGATAATATGACGTATGAAGAAATTCAGGAAGAGTTTCCAGAGGAGTTTGCGAGAAGAGATCAAGACAAATTTCATTACCGCTATCCAAGAGGAGAAGTGAGTTAAATTTGTAAAGTTTGAGTTTTTGTTATACTGCCAGCCTTCTGACATGTATGTCTTCCAGATTAATTAATGCTGAATAAAGTTGTTGCTGGATTTTTTTTTGAGGGGTTTAATGTTGTTTAATTAAATTTTTTTTAATTTTGAAATATTGTGTGTTCTTTGTTTGCAGGGTTTTATTTGTAAATTGGGGTTCTGAAAATTTTTTTGCGAAACTCATTTTTGCGAATATCACTCGAATCCAGAATTAATTAATGTTCATATAGTAGATATTTTCGTTGTTGTAATAAACTTTGCCCTTATCTCACGATATTCAGTTTGAGTCGATTTTTCTGCACGTGCTGTGGTGAGTTTGCTGTTTACTGGTGTGGAGACAGTGAATCCATGTAGCACAGTTTTTATTTTATCATATATATTTTTTGTCATATAACAAATAAACCAATAGTTTTGACTTCAACCAAATTTATTCGTTATGAACTTTATCTTTAATTTAAATTTTAGTCCTATGAAGACTTAGTGACTCGGTTAGAACCAGTTATCATGGAGTTAGAACGACAACACAACGTGTTAGCAGTGTGCCATCAGGTAAGTTGAAAATATATTTTTATTATTTTGTGTAACAATGTATTCAACTAGAACGATGCTACAATCTTAAATCATAAATTTTTGGAAAATGGCACTTTTTTAAGCAATTTTCAAAATGACAAAATAGCATCGCCTGTCGAAGCTCTGCAGCTGAAAGACTGGGAGAGTTCTGCTTAGGCAGTTGTGTAGGGCGGGTGAGGAGCATTGAAAATGAAAAATGAGCATCAAAAATCTAACCAAATAACCTAAGTCCACTGTGAACATTGACAAGTGCACTTTGACAAGTTAAAAGTGCGTGGGTATAATATTGAAACGCCATAGATCATTGCTTGTGATCTTCAAAATTAAGAATTTATTTATAATTTTTTGAACATGAGTGTGGTTTAGATTCTGAATTCTTACATCGTCAGCTATGTACACAATGGTATTAGTGCGTGTGCTATCTACACATTGATATAAGATTGTATGTATATCATGTAGAATTTACCAATTTAAAAATGGAATGAGACAAACATCACTGATAATACACTTCTCTCTGATTAGCTCTGTCGCACTTCAGTTTTATCTCTTTATAAATACCCGCTTCCGTCTATCTGTTTGTGCGAGAGAAAAAGTCGTGCTGCGAAAACGCAAAATGCAATATATAAGGGACAGCCAAACCGTAAATTCATAACCGCTAGCGACTATGTTATAATGCTGGCCGTGCGTCTGTCTGTCGGTGAGTTAAAATGGTAGCATTGAGTAGTGATGGGCGAACTACTGGATTTTTACACTGGCTATCGGCTAGTTTCTTTTAATCACTAATCACTAAACGAGCAGTTTATTATTTTGCGTGTCCGCGAAAGTTAGCTTCCATTTATCGCTTCGCTTTTATTAATTATGTTTACTGGTATCCCCTAGTTAAAAAAGTAGAATAACCTCATTTCATGAAAAAAGGGATTCTCGATAATTTCTTGTCCGTTTTGTACAAAGTGTTTTTAAGAGTTTATTTTTGCTTTTACTTCTATTCAGCTTCTTTTTTGTCTACCTTAGTACTGTCTGTCTACCTTAGTACTGTCTGTCTACCTTAGTACTGTCTGTTTATTTTTTTCCACCCTTCAAGTGTTTTATTGTTACTGAATTCAGATTTCTTTTTAGGCTGTGATGCGTTGTCTGCTGTCGTATTTTCTCGATACGAAATCTAAAGACATGCCATATTTAAAAGTTCCTCTGCATACTGTGTATAAGTTAACTCCAATCGCATACGGTAAGTACAAGTAGAGATGGTGTAGTGGTAGCGCATTCGACTTGTAATCATAAGGTTTCAGGTTCGAGTCCTAACTCTGGCAAACTTTAAATACAGTGTTGTCAGCTTATTTGGAGCCATCTACTGACCACTAACCGGCTTGTGTGACAGAAAAGCAAATTACAGCAATGCTATAATACGTATATCTGGCGGAAATGTAACGCATTTTTCACAAATTCAACTCAACTAATTACATTAAGAAAAATTAAGAACGTTTGAAGCTTTTTCCGCAATTTACTGCTCTTATAAAAAAAATTATGTTTAAATCTCCTAAGTCTAACCTTTTAAGAAAGCAAATCAAATTAGATCTTCAAATCAAACTATCAAAACGAACATTTGTACTGAAAAATGCGTGGTAAAGGACAAAAAAAATAATTATTTTTTAACTTTGTTTTTACAACGTTTTGTCTTTTGATACGCTTGCTGCATGCATAGTCCTTTCTAACTGAAACCTTAAAAAATTCATATAAAACTACAACTTTCGGAAACATTCGTTACTATGTTATATTTATATTATTTTTATATTATATTTTTGACATACTCCACCAACGTCAGTTGCGGCGCATGTTCCCGTTAAATGTTTTGGAAGTTCAGACACCCAGGGGAAGTTCACATTTTTTAACTAATAGTATAAATTTACATTTGAGAGGAACATCTTGTAAACTTTGAATGTTTATATTCACTATTGACTACGGGAGTTGTAGAGAGCCCCTGCTGTGTCCTCATGTAAGAGAAATGCGCCGTTAAGCACACGAACACGAAATAAGGAAGTAGTAGAATTACTTTTAACAGATGGTTAAACAAGACCATGCAAAGATGACGTTTATGAGAAAATTCAAAAAGCTAAGTTTGAAAATTTTCATAAACATTTCATCAAAAGTTCGACAACCGCTACATGTTAACTTTTTTACTTTTTTTTAGATATTTGTTGTTATACTATTTCTTTGTGTCTTTTTATAGGTTGTCGTGTGGAGACATTTAAACTCGATGTCCCATGTGTAGATACTCATCGCCAAAAACCAAAAGTGAGTTTATTTTTAATCACCTTTCACAATTACGTGTTATTTTATGAGAGAATAAAATTTCTGATGGATTCTTTTAAAAACTAAGTCATAAACAAACACGCCATCTTTCTTTTTTTTTAGGACGTCAGCCTAAACAGGGAAACGAAGAGTGCATTAAGCACTGTTCCAGACCACGAGTAAGTGTATTATCTGTACACTGCTTTCATTGTGCTTGAAACACCATAACAGTGCTGCTTTCATGTTTAAATCGATAAAATATTGGAAATTAACCAAATAGGTTATTGCTGCCACATCATTGTCTCATCGTCCCTGCTTCTGCATCTTCGGTATAAGTGCAACACAAAAAAAGTATAAACTGTTCAGTTGTATTTGGTAGTGCTATAAAGAGGGCTCTTAAGTACGTTCTTTTACAATTCTACCAAGTTCTACATACGTTTCCAGTAAAATTATCTATAAGAGCAAGCACATAGCAATTTCACTTTTGAACCAAATACTTACCAGATAATACCTTTTCCTTCACTTCTTTTACACTTTTTCGTATTACACATTCTTCATCTTGCGAACTAACTTTTGTTTCTTTTTTTAATCAGAGTTGGCGATTATAACATGGATTGGCGCCGTACGTCACCTAATAAACCATCACGGCACGAATCACCGACACAGGACGTAACGTTGTGAACTCGTCGACATATGGATTGAAGAATTGATTTAATAGGGTATATAAAAAATGACCAGGTTTTCTTACTTCAGTGCAAAGGTATGATCGGTAGTCTCGCCTTGCCCTAACCTATTTGTATGGTATTGCGTTTGAATAATGGTATAAGTGAGGCAAAATTGTGAGAAATAACTTGTTTTTAATTAGAGATATTGGATAATACTTATAAAGATAGCTAGTTTGTAAATTTTTTGAATTGTAACACGATATTTATACTCTCCGCACACTTTGTAAAACGCAAGTTAGTGACAGTGTAGAAATGCTAATTGAGATAAGAACTCTCACTCGTAGTGCTCATTTTATAACACAAGTTATACGACAAATATTGCGAAACAGATGTGAAAATGTCTTGATATTTGCAAGTTATTCCATCTTTTTGCATTCGTTGTTGTGCAGTCTAAGTCACGTTTCGATACACAATGATTAGAAGTTTGTTGTGAACAAACGTATAGTTTGAAAGTTGAGCGTTTGGTCGGTTGTGTAGAAATACTGCAGCTTATTTGGGAGGGTTGCGTTAGTTTGAAAAATTGACCAATCCACCATATCCAATTATATCAACAACTTAGGAACCAAAAAAATGCAATGCAAAATTCGCTGCTTTAGGTGTACCTATTTTTTATATTATGTTTTTTATGCAATTTTAATATTTATTTTTTTCATTAGTATGCAATGTATGAACTTATATATAAAATCTGTCATTCAAATCATCCCCTGACTGATGTTGTGTCCCTGACTGCGAGTCCTAAAGTTCACGTTGTTAGTACGAATTTTCGCGTTAAATTTATATGCGCGGAACCTGACAAAAATATACTTTTTTTTAAGAAATTTGTTGACCCCTTCTATTACAGACCTAAAAAGGAAGATACACCCACTTCCATTTATTAACACCCTCCCCCACTTGAAGAAAATTAACAACCCTCCTTACAAAGTCACCAAGAGTAGAATTATATTTGCGTTGCGTGTCTTGATTTTTTTGATCGTAAAAAAAAAGACATGAACTACAAATTGCGAGCGATAATAAGAAGATTTAATGGTAGGGATTTTCGCGAGTTGCGCCGAATTTTCGCGAGTTGCGCGGAATTTTGAAAAATTTGCGTAAATTTTATTTTTCGCAGTTGGCTAATACAAGTAAAAGCGGAATGTTTTTTGAAGATTAAAGTTTTTGCACTCTAAACATACAGACTTTATTCAAGATTGCCACTCTTTTTACAGACTCAGATTTGAGGACTTTTCACGAAAATTTTCAAAAATTCTTCTGAGAAAAAAGGACGGCATTTTTTAAAAAATGGTTAAGATTTGAGGAATTTACCATAGTTTTAAAAGAAATTGAGAATATTTAAGAGATCTTAAAAGGCGATGCCATTGAATGAAGAACAATTATTGAACTTTACAGAAAGTTTGAGTGAGCACCAGGTAGGTGTTTTTATCCATTGCATCCAACGGACAATATAGTTTACTTTATCCTCAACATATAAAAGCAACGAAAGGTCCTTCTTTGAAAATAACGCAAAAACTCTTGCTAATAAAATAGTTTTCGAAGGTTGTCCGCAGCCACCGTTCAAACCATCCCGTCCTGAGTGCGTTAGTGACGTTTTAGTACTGCTTACTAGGGGTACGAGAAATTTGGTTTAATACTGTGACGTCTTTAGCAGGGTTTAAATTCCAGCGCCTGTTGTCTCTTTTTATATCGGGGCGGCGATACTAACGTCCAGACATAAAAAAGAAACAAGAGGCGCTGGGAATGAGGTTGTGACTAACAAAATCTTGGAAAATCCGATACATTTTTCTAAAAATTTGAGAAAACGGAATTTACAGGCGGCTATACGTTGCCAAAACATTAATTGAAAGGACAGGTAGACATCTTATAAAATGTTTATGCTCATCTAATATCAGAGGATTGAAGTAGGGTGGTGAAATTAAAAGTCTTTACTTTCTATCGTTATATTTTACTTGTGTGGTTGACAAAATAAATAGCAGGTTTTAAATTAAAAATAAAGATTATAAACAGAAAGAAAATTTGAAAAGAAATATTAAATTTAAACAATGTACTCCACAAATATAAAATATACTTCATATTGTCCGCAGAAAAAAAATTCTGCGAGAGAAAAATTGGTCGAAAATAGCTGCATTGTGCGGATTTGATATACCGAGCTAATTTTATTGTTTTTCTTTTTAAAAGACGGTTAATCGAGACAGTTCAATTTTTGTTTTTTGTACGTTTTTCAGAGCTTCAGAGTAGAAAATTTAGGAGATGTATTTCAAGCATATTATGAAAGTTCATGGTACACATGTTTTTCACGAATAAACAATTCTGATTACAAAAATAAAACGCAGAACAGAAAATTGTGAATGTTAAAATTCCACTTAAATGTTTCGTTATTTTTCGAACATGTAAGCATCAAAAGACGTGGTCATTTATGTTGTGCGAAAACAACGAAGATGTTAGTACCACTGAAATAATTCATCACCAGCATTAAACCCCACCCACCCATATCCCACCCAGACACCCCTTATCTCAACCCGAACAACATAACTTATACTGTCTCACTCTTTTCGGATTTAGTTTCCGAAAGTTTGAGCTCCATCTACAAGTTGTGAAAATTTGAACAGAATTTAATGTACAACTTATGGTTAGTTTTCAGTACGCTAATATGATATGATTCACAAAAATTCGAGCACTGAAATCTCTTGTGTATGATCAACTAAACAAGTCAGATGAGGCAAGGTTTCTGGCCTATTAATTTCGTTAAGGAAAGGTATTTTAATTAGACCAGACGACCAATATTCAAATATAAAAAACCTATATAATCATATATAAACCGTGAGAAATCTATTGAAGAGTTGATTCTCCCCTAAGTCTTAATCTCATGTTGTAACCCTATTCACGTCGGTGTTGTTAAAGCAGGCTTAATTTGTATATTTTTATGTTCGTGTTGACGCGTACACGACTCCGAAGAAATAAAAATTAATCCGCCATTTTACCTATTATATAATGGCTTTTATTTGTGGCAAATAACTTTAAAAATAACAAAATAGGTTGCAGGGGAGTGTTTTTACTCCCCATTACCTCCCCCCACGTCCTTAAATCTGTTACTGAGTCACTCAGACCACAACCTGAATAGGGTTACTAGATACAAACAGTGTCAAGTTTACTATAGACAGATATAAATGTGACGATGTACAGTGAATAGTGTTTAAAAGATGCACCATGGCTTTCTCTCGAATTCAGGTTAACATTAATAATATTTACCACTATAATGCATTAAATTTAAAAATATATATATCTTATTTGGAGGACTACAAAACAACAACAAAAATAACAACAATAACAACAACGAAAACGAAAACAACAACAATAATAACAGCAACAATATCTTGGAAGTAAAGATTGCAAAAGAAAAGAATGCGAAATTAATCTCTGCAAATTTGCCTTGTAGAATAAAATTCCGCATTTTTTAAACAAGGACGGCCATTCGCAACATTTTATTTCGCGTTTTACCTTATTTCCGGTTCGTTTTCACTTTCAGATGAATTCAATATAAAATTCACTTTCGACAAAGAATATAGGCAAAACGATAGCTATTTACTTATTCGTAATTTTTAATCCAGCAACTTGGATAAAAAAGTCCACATCTGCAATGTTTTGTTCCGCATTTTACACGATTCTAGAAGTCCGTTTCGCAAACTTTAATTCCGCAACTTGAATAAAAAAGTGCACATCTGCAATGTTTTATTTCGCATTTTACACGATTCTAGAAGTCCGTTTCGCAAACTTTAATTCCGCAACTTGAATAAAAAAGTGCACATCTGCAATGGTTTATTCCGCATTTTACACGATTCTAGAAGTTCGTTTCGTAAACTTTAATTCCGCAACTTGAATAAAAAATTGCACATCTGCAATGTTTTATTCCGCATTTTACACGATTCTAGAAATCCGTTTCGCAAACTTTAATTTCGCAAAACAATAACTAAAACTAACAAACATTTAAACGGACACACTGTTCTTGTGTTGATGTGAAAAATAATTACTATCTATTTCAAGTGTACCATTGGAAGAGGGTAATGGTGGTTCATCCTAAAATAAAAAAAAATTAACCATTCAACTTGATGAGATTTGAACTTCACAAACATTTGGGGAATTAACTTTCGCGGCTAAATTTTTTAAGAAATTTTCGCGGAACTAAACATTCTCAGTTCAGTAACTTTTTTTGCGGGAGAAACTTTAACGGAATATAAGGTTAAATTATCGCTATCTTCTCTTAAAGTAACCTTAATGCTATACCTATTTCCAACCCACCTTTTGTGGTCCTGCGTGCAAAGAAAATATGTGGTACATAAATGAGACAACTCATTTATTCCCTCTGATTATGTAACGATCACGATAACAAATCATCATACTGATGATGAGTTGATATTACACAACCGTACACAGGTGCTGGTCATTCAGCCTACCACTGATTCAAAACCTCGTAATTTTAGGGAAATTTAGGAGGTTTCAGGGTTAAATGTTAGGAGAAAACACTTCAAAAGCATGTAAAAGCTATTCCATATTCCATATATTTTGCTAAAATTTTAGAAGGAAATAAAGAGTTACTAATAATCAAGCCTTCCTATTTTGAATGCAAAAGATGCTGTTTATTTCGAATACACCTTTCCCGAATTTCATAAATTATAATAATTATGACGTCATCCTAAATTTTATAATGGTTCTATGTTCTTCAAATAAGTATATTCAGGTAGAATATCAAATTATCATGACAAAACTGAAGTTTTTAGAGCAATATAATATTCTGGTTGGATTTTATTTAGATTTAAAGAAAATAATTATTTTAAAAACGAGGCTATTCTTAGAAAGCTCGGCTATATGAAGGGTTTGACCGTAACTTTCAGTTTACAATTGAGGCACTTAACGAACAGAAATATTTACGGAATTAGGTAATTTGTTCTACCTTTTCCTAAGGAACTTAGGGATAAGAATCATTTTTAGTATCGACCTCTTTAAATGAGTTTGACATAATTAGGAAATTCAGGAAAGGTCTATTGCAGCAACTATGAAATATAATTCATCCTTTCTATTAAATGACGAACAAATGCTCAACCTTTTGTCACACAAAACGCAAAAAAGCTACTATTGGAAAAATGGATGCCACCATAAACAATTTTAGGGGAAATCAATATTTTGGGTCAAATTTTAGGAGGAATCAATATTTTGGGTCAAATTTTAGAAGAAATCAATATTTTGGGTCAAATTTTAGGAGGAATCAATATTTTGGGTCAAATTTTAGAAGGAATCAATATTTTGGGTCATATTTTAGAAGGAATCAATATTTTGGGTCAAATTTTAGGAGGAATCAATATTTTGGGTCAAATTTTAGGAGGAATCAATATTTTGGGTCATATTTTAGGAGGAATCAATATTTTGGGTCATATTTTAGAAGAAATCAATATTTTGGGTCAAATTTTAGAAGAAATCAATATTTTGGGTCAAATTTTAGGAGGAATCAATATTTTGGGTCAAATTTTAGAAGGAATCAATATTTTGGGTCAAATTTTAGGAGGAATCAATATTTTGGGTCATATTTTAGAAGGAATCAATATTTTGGGTCAAATTTTAGAAGAAATCAATATTTTGGGTCAAATTTTAGAAGGAATCAATATTTTGGGTCAAATTTTAGAAGGAATCAATATTTTGGGTCAAATTTTAAGAGGAATCAATATTTTGGGTCAAATTTTAAGAGGAATCAATATTTTGGGTCAAATTTTAGGAGGAATCAATATTTTGCGTCAAATTTTAAGTTATTTAGGAGGTGTGGTCACCCTGTATACACTACATTGTGTCTTAAATGTTCTCAACATGTTCTGAGTATTGGATATCGGATGACATATGTTCTTATATAGTTTGTTCTTATAAAAAATGCATGGCAAAACAATGCTAAAAGTTTCATTTTTTGGCTTGTTCACTTAGTTTTCTAAATTCTGATTGGGTAAGGAATCTTTATGATTGAATTAAACATGTATGACTTTAAGTCAAATAAAATTAATCATAACAGCAAAAAATTATACAATTTTGTGAAATTACACTGCATGATTTGTAACACACAAAAAATCATATATGAATAATCCTCCAGTGTATTATAGCCCTTAAGCAATATCAAATTATTTTCAATAACGTTTGTTCTATACGAGGTACAGGCTAGAAATTTTATGGCTTTTATTTTTTCCCTATTATGAGGAGATGTGGAAAGTTTGGGCTTTTTTACATTTTGTTGAATCTGGTTGGAAATGTTTTGGAAAATTAACATAGATTTATAAAGTAAAATGTCCTGTGATTTAAATTACTTGTCCTTGACATATTACAGGCAAATTAGGAAAACATAAATTGAACGAAATAATGACGTCAGGGTTAATTTTTTTATGTCAAATCACTTCTATTTTAGTCAGTTACTGCGTAAGTGTCATAGTCAGCATTTGTCCTTTAATTCAATGGGGGTGGTAAATTATCACCTTACCCTCCCCCCTAAAAACGAGTCCAGAATACCCTTAAAATAGGGTGACGTTGTTAACCCTTATTGTTCTAATAAAATAAATTGTACATAAAAAACATTATCCAAAACAAACTGACAAAGCATTGAAGCACTTACATAATGATCAGCTACCACACATAACATATCTACACTGCTTGAGTCTGCGGTATATAGAAGACCGTCTATGACTTCTGCTTCACTCTGATCGTACGCATAATACGGTGTTAAGTCTCTTTCCAATTGCCGTTTCCTATAGACAAAAAGAGACAATTGAAGACACAAAAAATAATTATTGAAGTGTTGATTTAAAACCGAAACAAAATGAACTGGTGCAAAACTGTTGAATGGATGCACATTTTCACTGAACAGGGCGTGAGCATTGGTTGCTTTTAAACATTAAAAATGTGTACCTTGGTGCATGAAAAATTATATGTATATATACACTACAAATGATAATTTTTGAAGAGCTGATTTCAAATTTTCTTTCTTGTCTTAAGTAAACATCACTTAAAATAGAAGCCTAATGATCATAACTGTAAAATTCTGTAATACACTTCATATTAACTTTCTTGCACAACTTATTTTACAGAAGGAAAAGTAACAAACAACTACCTTCTGTACCATTTGCTGCAACAAACCTAAAAATAAAATAACATTAAAATATTTCGAACTCACTATTATGTACACAACTTGTTTAAGCTGATATCTTGTTGCTGGTGTATCAATTTTCTTGCTGACAATGAAACAACGACTTATCAAGGTAAAAGGTTTAGTATAAATTTTGATTTTGTTATTCTTGTGTTTTTCGACACAAAAAGCTATGCAGTGACAGATATTTGCTTGTCATGCATGAACTGTTTTTGCTCAATAATGGTGGCGACTATTAGCGAAATTGAGAAAGAAATGTAAACATAAAAAATGTGTTAAAATGTAAAATCTTGTGAAGGGTCACATGTGAGTCCCATTTTTAAATTGACACTTATTCCAGTCATCCGATATATTTTAATAAAAACTTACCAAAAACAAAACAAGTATAATAAAAACAACTATTCCAATGGATAACCCTACACCAAGAATTAAATCTTGTTCTTTCTTGTCATTGTGGCTTATAGGTGTTGTTGTGGTGATTTCTGTCGTCACAGTCGTTGTTGGATACACTGATGTAGTACTTGAATTACTTTCATTCCTCCCTTTAAACATTGTGTTTTACTTTCATGGTTAATTCTACAATATTAAAAATAATAGGTGACGTGAAATTTGATTTAACAAGCAATCGATAGCATATGCGCAGTAGAATGTTAGCCTGTTGTCTGAGAGGTTGTGCGTTTAATTCTGCATAAAGCCGTCTAGTAGGCAGAGATTCATCAACCTGTTCATTTAAAAACAGGTGGTTTGTGCAGGCGGTTTGTGCTGATTTTTCTAGATCTAAATTTTATGTTTTCCGAACTATGGCTTTTTGATATTTTTGTATAAGCTTTCAGGGGAAGACAATATTTAAAATGCATAAAGAACTTATTTTTGTTGATGAGTGCTAACTCTTGCAAGCCTGCTTTTTGACATTTCAGTTTAAAATATTGAGGTTTTCAACATAATCATTTATAAGATGTACATATTTAAGATATATGTACATCTTATAAGTGATTCTCGGTGTTGTAACTGTTGGTTTTGTGAGTGTCAGTGTTGTGAGTGTCAGTGTTGTGAATGTCAGTGTTGTGAGTGTCGGTGTTGTGAGTGTCGGTGTTGTGAATGTCGGTGTTGTGAGTGTCGGTGTTGTGAGTGTCGGTTTTGTGAGTGTCGGTTTTGTGAGTGTCGGTGTTGTGACTGTTGGTGTTGTGACTGTTGGTGTTGTGAATGTCGGTGTTGTGAATGTCGGTGTTGTGAATGTCGGTGTTGTGAGTGTCGGTGTTGTGATTGTCGGTGTTGTGAATGTCGGTGTTGTAAATGTCGGTGTTGTGATTGTCGGTGTTATGAGTGTCAGTGTTGTGAGTGTCAGTGTTGTGAGTGGCGGTTTTGTGAGTGACGGTGTTGTGAGTGTCTGTGTTGTGAGTGTCTGCGTTATGAGTGTCAGTGTTGTGAGTGTCGGTGTTGTGAGTGTCGGTGTTGTAACTTTCTATCAACTAGATTTTACACCTTGCAAGCTGGGTTTTATATATATATTGTGTAAGTTTTGTGTGGACGATTAATGCGATTTGTGCAAGATTTTAAGAACATTTTTGTTAAATTAGAAATTACACCTGGCAAGCGTACTTTTTTGACATTATCAGATTATTTTTTATGGTAAAGGGCAGTGTATAATATACTGAAATATTTCCTGGTGCCATTAAAATTTATATGACGGATCTTTTCCATTGTCCTTCCTTCTGCCTAAGTGGATTTTTTCATGGGCCTTATCAACTAGTATATAATAATTTGAAGACTGTGTGTATCTGTCTGTCTGTAACAGGCAAAGTAAATGTGTTCACTTTTCTTTGATGTAGCTAAAAAAGTTATGTTTCAAATGTTAACTTTTCTGACGTTACGGCACAATGTTAATAATATTAATTTAACGTCAATATCCTAATTTAAATAAATGAAGACATTACACTACAGCCTATCTCTTATAATAATACAGAGAGTGAGTCCGTCTGTCTGTGACAGGCAAAGTGGATGTGTGCATTTACCTTTGATGTAGCCAAAAAAGTGATGTCTCAAATGTTAAGTTTTCTGACGTTACGGCACGACATCAATGCATTTTAGAATGACGTCAATGCATTTAAGAAGATTGGTGAAGCTATTGCATTGCACTTAAAACTTTGAGGCCAAATAACTTGGAAACAAGGTGGTGACGTCAGTCTTTTTTCAACACGAACAATTTGGGTAAGTTTTCCGAACCTGGGTCCCCGAATCCATTTCGGAATGGATGGGTTTTTGACATCATCAAAAAACCTTTAAACCTCAATATCTCTGCAACCGTTTGTCAAAGATACATGATCCTATACATTTTCTTGACCAGCGTTTCAATATGAAGGCAACGGGTATACAAATTTCTAAAGAAAATATTTTGTACTTTTGGTAGGGACTTTGCTGACGTCAGCAAAAATTTAAACCTTTATTATCATCTTAACTGTTCGTCAATAGCACATGATACCATACATTTTTCTCATCAGCATTTCAAGCTCTGCACATTACAGGAAACGGGTAAACAAATTTCACCAATTTTTTTTGTTCATGCACTGCTTACGTCAGCAAAAGACCTAAACCAACCTATTTTTTCCATTTTCTTAAGTCTAAGTGGTTTTTCCACGGGCCTTATCGACTAGTTATACATAATGTTAAGACAAATAATTTGTCAGCTAACAAATGAGACATAAGACATGTGAAAAAGTTACAAACAGACAGACACACAAAAGTACCATATTTATATATTTACAGGAAGAATATTTTCTTAATCCAAATTCAAGTAGGTAGTTTTAACTAGAACTCAAAATAAATAAAAAATTGTTTTTAATGGTTATAAAAAATTTATATATATATATATATATATTAAAAAATATCCTTACTCAGGAAAAACTAAGAACCAATATCTCTTCTGATATATATATACCTTTCTTTTGCTTCCTTGAGTCCCTCAACTTATCTAGTGGTCATTTTTAAAACATCAACAAAATTTAGGAATAAACAACGCAATAGCAATGTCAGACTTTTTTAACATGAACATGACTTGAGTTAGGAATAAAGGAAGTACTGTAAGTGAAAATAAAAGAGCTAATAAGATCTCCATAGCTATATACACCCATCAGGGATAATACATAATTGAGAGATCCCCCAATTAATGTATATTTACATTAATTGGGGGATCCCCATTTGATGTAAAATTAAAGTTTTTTAACAGTGCATTCTTGATTTTAGCGAGTGGTCGCTTACCACACAGGAAACAACAGCAAGAGATATTCTTTTAAGCTATAACTGGCTAAACAGACATCATTATCAGTTCCTATTTTCTGTATCTTTAACCATTTCTGCTCTTCAAGCCCTATATACTTAGCTAATTCAAGAACTGCACAGATACTCATTTAAAGAAAATCATTTTTTTGGTGTCATTGAAGTCAACTTCCCTCCCCCCTAGTGTTAAAAAAATGCGAGCTAACTAAGCATGAAAAAATTGATTTGTAGTATTAAAAGTGCATTGGCCTTATGATAAACTAAACATATTAAAAGACTAGCTATTAGCTAGCTACAAGGCAAACAAAGTTTTTGTCAGCTGGCTAGCTACCAAATATTGCTCGACTCCCCCCTTTCTCAAGGAGAAGGCAATTTAATACTGGGAGTTGGATAAAATATCTTGCCACTTCGAAAAAATCTACAATATCTTATAGCTAAAAGTCAAAGTGATAAGGAAAAAGTAGAATAAAAATAAAAACACACTGACAAAATAGGAAGCTTGCGGTTTCGATTTGTTCGTTTTATCGTTCGTAGTAAAATGTTCTGCAAAGTATTGTTCATTATGGCAGACAAAAACTGCGAATGGTTAAGATCCAGTGAGAATGATGCGCACTTAATTTCCAGGCTCTTTGATTGACATAACCCTCCCCAAGAAATAACAGAGAAACTCCAAAAAGCGGACACCTTAACACAGTCCGTGTGCAAGAAAATATATGAAGAAATACTAAGCTACAGAGGTATTTGTTATACTAGACAAGTTGACACATGAGAACAGTTATTCCCATGCGCAAGAATGCTGAAATCGTCTTAGATGGTTTTTAATAGCAGATTGTTGCGTTGACAACGATTTCTTACCTGTTAATGGTGTAACACCAAGGTGCTTGCTTCTTGGGCTCGCTGTTTGGGTCATTAAAATGAATACATATATATATATATAAATGTTTATCGTTATAAGTTCACAAAAGAAACAAGAGAATCGGGCGACTGTAGAATTGTCGAGCTAATATATTAAGAAAAAGGTTAAAGAATATCAAACACTTGTTCATTTTAATTAGATATCTGGTTTGGACAAAATGCCTCCAGTTGATAGTTTAATAGATGGATGCCATTTTTCTAACAGAAGTCCTTTAAACAGAAGTTGCCTAAACTAGCAAGATCCGCAATTTCAAGTGGATCATCAGAGGGAACCTGGAATGCTTTTCTTGCTTGCTAGAACCTGTTTAAAGCTGGTACTCAGCTAACACCTGCAGAAACCACCCAGCAGTTATTTCAGTGCTGTGATGAAGCCCTTGGGAACGATCTTCTACGTGGTGACCCCAACTTTATAACTCGGTCTGAGGTAGAGACGCACACCTCCATAAAGAAACTGGCTGTTATTCTAGTTGCAGTTAGCGTTCGCCATTCGGAATTACTTTCAATCAACAATATGATGGTGAAAATGTTCGCTACTTTATAAGAGAGAAAGCTGCCACATGTGCATACAAGGTTAATTGTCCGCATGGTACCTGTGGAAATCCAATTGATTTCATTGCAAAGGACGTTCTCATTTCTGGTGTTACAGAAGATTAAATCAAACGAAAGATCCTGGGCTAGTCAGGGCTTGATGCAAGTACAATCAATGAGACTGTCTTCTTTATTGAAGCTAAAAAGATAGAACAGTGAGGCACTGCAAAGACACTTTTCAAGAAATGGTATTTTATCCTACTGACAGAAAAGCAAAAGTAAGAAGGAGAAGGAACTTACCCCTTGTCAAAATTGTAAGGTAGAAATGGATAAATACTCCTGAAACAAGAGATAGAAGAGAATGGTTGAACATAAATTCTGTCTTACTTCCTCTTCAGACTGGCAAACCCAACCCCAACACAAAGCGAGAAAAGGTTGGCAGTGTGACCTCTGCTGCTCCTGTCTTTCTTGACCACATGCTGTTTCAGTCAGACCATGGGTGGAAACAGGTTAAGTCAATGCAACATTCATCTGCTATTCATCCTGCAGACTATCATCACATAACTTATTCAGCACCATAAGTTCCACCTTCAAAGGTGACTGTTGTCACGGACACAAGGTCCAAATCATGCTCATGGGTGCTTTCTGATTTCCTTCCATGTGGATTCTCTACTCACGACCTTATTTCAGTTAGACACAGCCTTTATGCTGCAAATAAGGAAGAGATAAAAGTTTCCGGTGCCAATTCTGATCTGTCTAATCGGTACTGGTAAAGATGGAGTTACACAAACCGCTGCAATAATGAATTATGTTAGTCCATTAGCCCATTGTATCTACTTGTCACGCGAGGCTCTTATTCAGCTCAGAGTTATCTCTAAAGATTTCCTAAAAGTTGGTTCTGCGGATGAAGAATGCATAGTAGATGATGGTATTGCACCATGTCGTTGTCCCAGAGGTTCATTCACCATGTACAACGGAGAACATATCAGCAATGAAAGAATGGTTAATTCAGCAATACTCTGCTTCTACTATCAATCAATGCACCCATCAGCCGCTTCCTGGTATGGTTGATCCCGACATTAGCCTTCATTTCGACGTTAATGCTACACCATATGCAGCCCACACGTCTGCTCCTATTCCTCTTCACTGGCAAAATGCTATTGAGGAACAACTTGGTGCCGACGTTGCAATGGGAATTCTAGAGAATTTTCCCTTTGGTGAGCCATTGTCATAGTGTCATCGCATGGTGCTAGTTTGAAAGGCTGATGGCACCCTTGGGCGTACCGTTGATCTGTCACCTCTGAACGCTTAATGTCTATGCGAAACCCACTCATGTCAAGCGTCCTTTCCAATAAGCGATATCGTCCACCATACACGTGAAAGTCGGTCACTGACGCTTTGAAAAGACACTACATCACCTTCACTACCCCTTGGGTCTGCTATCGCTACAGAGTGGCTCCCGAAGGGTTCTTAGCCAGTGGTGATGGTTATACTAGGAGGTTTGATGAGATTATCGCTGACATCCCACGCAAGTCGAAACGTGTTGATGACACCATATTATAGGATTTAAATATGGAGGGACATTGATGGAGAATGATAGATTTTCTGGACTTACGTGGCCATAATAGAGTTATTCTCAATCAAAAGAAGTTTTTCTGGATTTCTCATAACTCTGATTAAAATCAAACCGTTAGAGAAGTTCTTGCAAGCTATTCGAGAATTTTCCACACCAAAAAAGATTACTGATGTTCGATCTTGGTTTGGACTAGTCAACCAGGTACGGCACTATGACGAACTCTGCCTCGTAATGGCTTCTTTAAAACCATTGCTCAGTCCCAAGACAATTCGGTTGGACTGAGGAGCTTGAAACTGCTCTCCAACACTCCAAAGAGATCATTGTGGATGCTATAATTGAAGGAGTTCGGATATTTGGCCCGAGACGTCGTACTTGCCTTCGCCCTGATTAGTCGAAGACGAGAATAGGTTTTTTCCATGTCCAAGAAACCTTGCTAATATCCACAACAATCTCCAGGATATTGTATAGATGGCTTAAAGATTACCAGTTACGCTTGTTCTACCTGGCTGACCTCAATTCAGGTATTTGATAATTATCACGATCACATGGAGGCAGATATTGCTACAGTTGCTTCTTAAACTTTACGCGCTATCACTTGGGTTTTAGTTCTTAAGGGGAGTGCCTCTTATCAGGACATTCGGAATCTTATCGCTTGTGTTACAGCTGGAATACTTGCTTTTAAAGATAGGTTTTCAATCAACTTACGATCTATATGTCGTAGATGGAGTCGTTATAATGAAACGAAGAATAGTCATCCCACAGGCACTTCGTTCAGAAGTGCTTCAATCGCTCCATTTTGCTTACCAAGGCGTTACAACCATGAATGAACGTACAAAAACGGAGATCTACTGGTCAGGTATCACTTTTGAGGCAGTTCGGGATAACTGCGTCGACTGGAATCATCAAAAAGATCGTTTCTCGCCAATGGAGCCTTGTATTCCAACAACTCCATTTGAAGCTCTAACATGCGATTACTTTCTGTTAAAAGGCTGGAATTATCTTGTTGCTGCAGATCGCGCCTCACTAAAGAGTGAGACATTTTGTGTTTGACAAGGCACCTCAGAGTATGGATCACATTGCTTATGCACTGCACTAAAAACATTATTTACGACATTTTGGAGTTCCAGTTTAAGTATCAAATGCTGGTGGACCTGAGTTTACACCACAATCTACTCAGTCCGTCTTAAGCTTTGGGACATGCATTATCGCCTTTAGCCTGTCATCGAATGGAAGAGCGGAGGTAGCTGTCAAGTCAGGCAAGCGACTGTTGGTTAGTAATGTGTCTGCTGATGGTACCTTAGATAACGACAATAACATTTACTTATGCTTCATAACACGCCTGATCTTACTTGCAAACTATCACCGGCAGAAATCCTTTTGGTCATCGACTACGGGACTCACTTTAGAATGTCTAATAAGTTCACTTAGCTTCTTTACACACTCCCACGCTTTGCCTATTCATTTTGTAGTCAAGACACGTCTTTCCGCTGCTGTGGGCTTATTCACGAGGTAGGAGGGCGCTTATACGTGGAGAAATACAATTATATAAACAAGAAGCCTTGCGTCTTGAAGATATCCGCCATTAGCAAAACCTAGAGTTCACACCAGCCTGGTAAATTCTGAAATTGAAGTAGACCTTGAAAACCGGGGAGTATGGAGAAAGCACATCAACATGTATAAAATGCAGACCAGAATTATTAGCCTAGGTTATTTGGTTAGATATAAAATCTCAAAAAGTACTAATTTTTGCTGACGTCAGCGCGCCCAGATTTCTCGCTTTTTCACACCTTTCTGAGTTGTGCAGAGGATTGTTCTATAGTATGGACATTACGGAAAGTCCAGTTACGGTCTTTTGACGTTGGTTACTCGGCCTGCCACTGCAAATTTAAACTTTTGCAGCCTATCTGCTGCAGCGTACTGGTCAAGTGAAACCGAGAAATATTCCGAGAAATAGGAAAAAATGGCATTTGCAAAAATATTATGTCCGCGATTGTAGCTACCCCACCAGACCAGCAAGGAAGTAAAAAAATAAGCAATTTTGGTTGGATGACTGTGATTTGGGCACGGAATGTCCTGGAAACATGAAAAATATGCTATAATCGTGAGTGGTCCGTGAGGAACAGATTATTTACAAGCTGTGTTCAAATTGGTTATTGGATTGGCTGCGATTGAAATGAAGCATTCTCATTGGCTTTTAAGAAATTGAAAATTTCCCGAGATCGAATTTTATAGCATGGATAACTTAACGGCATCCGGACTCTGCTCTACCTCTCTCCATATATATATATATCTATCTCCCATCGGGCGATTTTAAAGATTCCGCCTCGCGTGGCGCCGGCAAAAATTTAAAAAGGGACACAGAGAAAACCAACACATTTGGTTCGTTCAAAACCAACACTGGCTTCGTGTTAATAATTCAAGCACGTGAAAACAAATGAACATAACAATACACGAAGAAAACTAGCCAATCGCATTAACAATGCTATTATATATGAAGCAATAACCAATCAAAATCAATCTTAAAGCTTTCACACGTAAATTTTATTTGTTTAACTACGCAACCCTATCAATCTCGTCTCCAGGACATCTTGTATCTTTTCTAACATGTTCGTCCTGATGTCAGAAAAAGAAACAAGATGACCTTTGGGACGAGGTTGCAACTCTATCTGCTCAGTAGCAAACGAGTTTTTTTTTAAAACTTTTTGTGTCTCAAAGTGTTTCTAAAATTTGACGAACATTTAGAAACGAGTGACAATACAAAAAATATATATGTCCAATGCAACCTCGTCCCCCGGAGCTTTTGCCTTTTTGACATCGAGACCGGCGGCGAAAAAACTTGTTTAGCCGTCAAGTAAGCTCTAGCGGCTTTAGCATAGGCCATAAACCGTGGTGGCGAGGATGTGTCCAATGTTCCAATAGTAAACCTGAAGCATGATTTTTAACCAATTGAAATACGTTAACGCTGATAAAGACAGCATGTGGAAGATGATTGTAGTTGTCATGTTATTGCTTGAAACTTTTTCTTTGCAATGGCGTTCTTTTTTCAAAATCTTTACCTGCTTTGTTACATGAACATAATCTTGCAGATTTAAATAAACACATTTAAATAATATTAATATGATTGTACACATCCGACAGGTATGCAGAAGGTTTACATTTGTTTACTTCGAATAAAGCTGGGGCGACATAGGGGACACACGCAATGCAACATGATGCATTGCACGCTCATGTAAATGTCCCATCGTGCCCCGTTAGCATCAAAAAAGTCCCTGGGGGCAAAAGAAAATTGTTGCTGCAACACGGGGACATATTTTGTGCTGCTAACAATTTTTTGAAATGTTTCATAGTGCCGCCACCCTCCGCAGGTTGTTGCAACACATTTTTGCAACATATTTTTATAAACCAATTAAAATCACCCATATGACCATTTCAAAATGTTGACATTCAGCATGTGATTCTTTATGTCAAGAGGCTGAAAAGGTTTGCCTTCATTCATAATATAATCTTTAAACTCTAGTGGTAGCATAATTGTTTGGTCTATTGCTTGTCAGAGGAAGATATTTAACGACAACCAATTTTTAGATGGTACATATTTCTGCCAGACGCTTTTTAGCTATCACATTTCCAGATTCATCTTATCAGTCGACAAAGCCGTTACGTGATTCTATTTCTCCTTGTTTCGTTTGTTAAATTTTTGTTGGTTTTTGTGTTGGCTACGCGCGAAACATTTTCAGGCGCATCGAAATGAAACAAGTCTCGTTGTATGCGCATGAAAAAGTCCCTCGTGTCGCCCTAGCTTTAGTGAGTGTGGTTTTTAAGAGAATAAATAAAACGTAATAAGTAGTTAGTTCATTTATATCCATTTCATTACAGTACCTCCATTTGTATATTCGACAATTTAAATTCTATAAATATGCTTCCGCCCTACGAAGACGCTTTGCTTATTAGTGAACCGTTTTCTTTTAAAATAATATCGAGCTGGATTTTTAATCAAAGGAGATACCGTAATGATGTATACAGAGAACTGTCTAGAAAGTTTGTTTCGATTATGTTGGACACCGATTCGTCAGAAAATAGTACTCACAATCCTAGACTAAAATTATTTTATTTACTTAATACACTTTTAAAAATTATCCTTATAAATATTACTCCATTAAATAAAATTAAAATACTTCACAACATTTAACCACGCACACATTCAATTAGTAAAATCATAAATATAGAAATAAATTGAACTCGCAGAAAATATTAAAAGGGTCGGATAGTTTCATTTCAATTCTGGGAGAAAGATTTGTTCGTGGGTTATCAGTTAGTAGTAAAAGTAAGGTCTAATCAACTTCCTGATATCTTGGCAAAAGTTTCCTTGCATTCAAAAATTCATAAATTGGATTTTTTCTTTTTTATTTAAGTAATTCGCGAAAATTATCTCATAAAAGTTGCTTTAGTGACGGAATGTCTGTTCATTTTATGCCATGAATATCGTATCGACTTAAACCTCCTTGAAACGCCCTATCTAAAACAACTCCTACTGGCGTTATTTTGTAAATGTAAAGTAAACTCCTACAACACGCCCTGTTGCATACCGCCAGCCTTAGGAGCTATCAAGGTCAGTTGTGTTGTAAACACTTTTCTCTGCTTCAACATTAAGCGTTAGTTTTGTTTTTGATTTTTTCTTTCTTCAGTGTAACCTCATTGGAAATGAAATGAAATGAAATCATGAAGAACTTTCTGCATCGTGTTGTTCAATTTCGGAAGATAGCTATGTATTTAATGAAAGACCAGGCTTGACTCCCAAAGCACCATCGGTGAGAAACTGTCTAGATAGATCAATCAGTTGCTTCTAGGATTAATCATTTTGGTGTAAATTTGAGTCGTGCAAGTCTTATTAAATATTTATTATGGAGTTTTAAATGCAAAAACATTCAATTAGGAGGTAGCAGGTACTTTTCCGTGAGCGGATTCTCGACTCGGCCATCAGGGAATTTAACACCAACTCCTATGTAATCCTGTTCTGAGCTCTCCCACATTATTGCTTCAATGATGTACTTTTCAAAAGCAAGCAAAGGCTGAGGAGCTGACTTGTGTGTTGCCAAGTCGAAAGTTTTTATAAGCAAATTTTGCGGAGAGTTAGGATGAGTTATGTATAACAATCCTAGGTCGTCAGCTGCCATATAAAAGATATATGAGCCAGTTTCTGGTGGAACGAATATTGTTTTAAGTTGACGGCCAAAATTGTTTAATGCATTACCATGCGTCTTTCCGCGAAATTGATGCACCCATGCCACCACATCAGCGTTGTTTGGAAACTTGGAACTGGAAGTAAGACCATGAAGGGAGTATATGTTTTTAAACAGTTTAACCTGAATTCTTCCATCAACTAAAAGAAAATGAGAAATAGCTAGATACTGATATTAGACTGCTATGAAATGTGACGTAAAGAGGGATATTTATACAGGGTGGGATAAATAGATGAATATAAACAACAAAAATAAGTCTTTTGAAATACCAAATAGACATTTTTACTTTAAGGAATCAGTAAAACACGTGATGATTGTTATAAATAGATACCTCCGTTTTGAAATCTATGGATTCCTTTATTTAAAGAACATTTATCTCTGCTATGAACCAGCAATCGATTAAGTGGGTAAGGACATAAATCACCAATTGGAGCTATCCCAGAATCTACAAAAAAATATATATATTGTGTCGACTTTTGTGTTAAATTTTGTATACGCCTATCTTTAAACATTAGATCTTATCATCGCTAACCGCAGCATTTTTTTTTTGGATTTAAATTCGCGAAAATAAGTACAGTTTGTTAGTAGCTAAAGAAACAAGAAGTTTCTCAAATAAAACTCTCTTGCTTAAAAAGATTCTTTCTACCTTTCAATCATTCAGCAAGAAGTACTTTAACAAGCGAGTCTATACTTACAGTCAGTCATATACCAAGGCTGCGAGCAAGTCTCATTAACGACCAAGATACTGTTGTTAAAACAAACTCTTTTCTGTGAGCATTTATGAAAAACATCTCTTTGACCATCATACATAAATTGTTGACCAACATCGTTTTTATCACAAGGTCTAATAACGATTTTGTCGCCATCACTGACAGAACACGTTCCATTTGCATACCAGCACCAATTACCAGCTGCTAATTTAATCAAGCCCTCTAATAAAAAAATATATATAAAATTTATTTTATGTAATTAAACTCGCGTATTGTTCATCACTTTTTATTGATTATTGGTGATTATTGCTTGCCGATTGTTCATTTGGAATTGAGGATGGGTGGTTATTGGTTGATGGTTGATGATTACGGATTGATGATTGGTGATTATCGGTTGGTGATTGGTGGTTGGTGATTGTTCATTTGGGATTCAGGATGGGTGGCTATTGGCTGGTGGTTCTTCACTTGGGATTCGGTATGGGTGGTTATTGGTTAGTTGTTTCTGGTTAGGGAATGATGATTGATGATTGGAGATTGATGATTGGAGATTGATTATGGGTGATTGGTGGTTGGTGATTGTTCATTTGGGATTCAGGATGGGTCGTTATAGGTTGGTGGTTGTTAATTTGGGGTTTGGGATGGGTAGTTATTGGTTGGTGGTTTGTGGTTAGGGAATGATGATTTATGATTGGAGATTGATGATTGGAGATTGATTATGGGTGATTGGTGGTTGGTGATTGTTCATTTGGGATTCAGGATGGGTGGTTATTGGTTGGTGGTTTGTGGTTAGGGAATGATGATTTATGATTGGAGATTGATGATTGGAGATTGATTATGGGTGATTGGTGGTTGGTGATTGTTCATTTGGGATTCAGGATGGGTGGTTATTGGTTGGTGGTTTGTGGTTAGGGAATGATGATTTATGATTGGAGATTGATGATTGATGATTGGAGATTGATTATGGGTGATTGGTGGTTGGTGATTGTTCATTTGGGATTCAGGATGGGTGGCTATTGGCTGGTGGTTCTTCACTTGGGATTCGGGATGGGTGGTTATTGGTTAGTTGTTTGTGGTTAGGGAATGATGATTGATGATTGATGATTGATGATTGGAGATTGATTATGGGTGATTGGTGGTTGGTGATTGTTCATTTGGGATTCAGGATGGGTCGTTATAGGTTGGTGATTGTTCATTTGGGGTTTGGGATGGGTAGTTATTGGTTAGTTGTTTGTGGTTAGGGAATGATGATTGATGATTGGAGATTGATGATTGATGATTGGAGATTGATTATGGGTGATTGGTGGTTGGTGATTGTTCATTTGGGATTCAGGATGGGTGGCTATTGGCTGGTGGTTCTTCACTTGGGATTCGGGATGGGTGGTTATTGGTTAGTTGTTTGTGGTTAGGGAATGATGATTGATGATTGGAGATTGATGATTGGAGATTGATTATGGGTGATTGGTGGTTGGTGATTGTTCATTTGGGATTCAGGATGGGTCGTTATAGGTTGGTGGTTTGTGGTTAGGGAATGATGATTGGAAATTGATAATTGAGGATTGGGATTGACGATTGGAGATTGATGATTGGAGTTCATTTAAGATTCGGGATGGGTGGTCATTGGTTAGTTGTTGCTAGTTAGTGATTAAAGATTGCAAATTGGTAATTAATTAAGTTGAGAAATCGGGATAATTACCTTTTGAATAGCAATCACACTGGTGTGTTTCTTCCTCTGGTTGAAGGCATGTACATTTGTCACATTTGTTAACCGGACAAGATATGTTGTACTGCAAGTAAGACACAAGAAAAGAATTAAGCAATTCAATTTAAGTTAGGATGGAAAGAAAGAATTATCCTATTTTCTAGAACATTTTCGCTGATTAAATTTGTTTATATGAGAACCAGATTTAACCACTGGGTTCAATTGATTTAGTTAAGGTTTTGTCTATTAGGAAGAAAATTTTACTTGTGACTGCGCCACCTTTGCCAACCAAATTTATCCCATTTACCTCAAGTGTTCATGCGTAAGAGCATTTTGCATCAAGTGACACTTCACATCACGTAAACAGTGACAAATTTATCCTATTCAATTAAATAGGCCCCGAAAAGTATATCAAACAAGATTAAAGAAAAAAGGATTTACTAAGTATTTGTTTCTCCAGTTTGGATGTCGAATGTTGAATCCGGTATCATAATATGCCCATCCAGTTGCATTTATGAAAGTAATATTATCTGCTTTGCTGTTTCTATCCACAGACAACAATTCACATTGTTTTGTTGACGCCTTGAAGTTAAAAGATTCACATGGTATTTTATCAATACAGTATTTTCCACAATCTCTGGCGCTGCAATTACTGTAACCTGTAATTGGTGTCATGTTAAGTTTCCTGTTTGAGACAATTCTTCGGAAAAAAGCAGCGTTTCCCTGTGAAGATCTTATTATTCCTTTTTGTGCGTATGTTTGGGTAGTGATCACCGTAAGTATGGCGAGTACAGAATGAAGCACCATGATAAGATTGCTCATCATTTTTATCGCTTCCGTATTAATGAAACTAAAATTTTACTTTTCCACGTTTACGTCGTATCCTAAATAGAATCTTTGCATCAACAAATTTTGTTTTGTTAGAATCCTTATTTCTGTCAATATTTAGTTAAAAATAACCGATCAGAATTTTTCGTTTTGATAAATTACGCAGCCCTGATAATTCCGTCATATTGCCTTAATTAGTTTAATTTTTAATCCTTTTAATTAGGGTTCTAAAATATATTTTGAATTTGATTTGTACGTTTACATGTAGAAGAGAAGGGAATTTTTCAAGTAGAATGAAATATGTTTGTTAAAATGTTTGACATATTTTTTCCTAAGTTGAACTAAACCAACATTTTCTGCATTACACTTTGTTTTAAAGGAATATAGCTATAAAATTGGTAAGGATATAAATGTTAGAGTTGGTTAATGTAATATCGTATAGAGACATATCCTGGAGTTTGCTCCCTTCCCTTTATCCAAACTCACCCCCCTCCTCCTCTCCCCTTTTAAAAGTTTCCTCTTAAATATTTAAAATTTAATTTTCCTAAGCTGAGGTCTAACTTTGTTTCCATGGTCTTTATTTTTTTGTTTTCCCTAAAAATGTAATTTTGTACCAGCCTTAAATACCAAATGGTTTTAACGAGATTAGTCATTATATCTTAACTGTTGGCTCTTCCTCCCCTCTGATTGTAACTGTGTTACATTACTGCCAGAGATACGTATAGCATTGCCCTAACTTGCTTGCCTGGCGCACAAGACGGTTAGCGGTCAGTAGATGGCTCCAAATGGGCTGACAACACTGTATTTAAAGTGCGTCGAGTGAAACCTGCAGAATCTTATAGCCCATCAAATTTGTCACGTTACCAGCCAGAGCCAAGGCTGTTTTTTTGTTTTCTTTTTCTTTTGATGAGACTTTAAAAATTAGGAAAAACACGAAAGTTACCAGTTAGTGTAGTTAGTGTAAGAAAAACATGAAAGTTACTAGTTAGTGTAAGAAAAACACGAAAGTTACTAGTTAGTGTAAGAAAAACACGAAAGTTACTAGTTAGTGTAAGAAAAACACGAAAGTTACCAGTTAGTGTAAGAAAATCACGAAAGTTACCAGTTAGTGTAAGAAAAACACGAAAGTTACCAGTCAGTGTAAGAAAAACACGAAAGTTACCAGTTAGTGTAAGAAAAACACGAAAGTTACCAGTCAGTGTAAGAAAAACACGAAAGTTACCAGTTAGTGTAAGAAAATCACGAAAGTTACCAGTCAGTGTAAGAAAAACACGAAAGTTACCAGTTAGTGTAAGAAAAACACGAAAGTTACCAGTCAGTGTAAGAAAAACACGAAAGTTACCAGTTAGTGTAAGAAAATCACGAAAGTTACCAGTTAGTGTAAGAAAATCACGAAAGTTACTAGGTAGTGTATGAAAACACGAAAGTTACTAGGTAGTGTATGAAAACACGAAATTTACCAGTTAGTGTATGAAAACACGAAATTTACAACTTAGTATAAGAAATTTACTAGTTAGTGTAAGAAATTTACGAGTTAAAGTAAGAATAACAAGATAACCTGCGGCTTAAAGATTTCCGCCATTAGCAATAATCTAAAAAAGTACTGAACTGTGAAGAGGACTGAGTAATATGGGGGAACAAAATCATTGAATATTCTACAAATTTAAATTTAAATTTTTGATTATTATTGTAACTGGAAATCATAGCTAACTTAACTTACATAAACTTCATTTCTCTATATAAGAACAATTTTAAAAGAAAAATAATAAACCTGAAAATTGATGAACAATAAAAACAAAATAAGAACAACGGCAAGGTTGAAAATTTATTTATTTTCTCCTTTTCTCTGAAAAACAACTTGGAAAATATCTTTAAAGCAAATTTTTTTCACATAATCAGTTACGAAAGGTTATTTTCAGACTACATATACTTATTTTTTCTTTTATAACACACTTGTCACGGTTTTTTAGCTATAATACATTATCTTTCACCAAAAATATTCAGCCTCAACAATTCCTCTTTAAATTAAAATTCATGAATAATTAATTAGTTCTGCTTAATATAGCTCTAGTCTACGTGCTTGCAAAATTGTACAGAAGCAAATGACGTAATTATTAAAGTGAAACGTTAATAACATCAAAGATGGCGCATTATAAGACGATCTTCATTATGCTACACTGCACGAGCTTTAACTTTCGATAGCATATAAACTTTAAAATAAAGTGTTGTTCATTGGATAATAAAACAATTTGATGCACTGTTAGGATTCTTATTGGCTTAAAACTCATTTTAGCCTCGTTCTCAGAAAAAAATCTGTCAAAACGAGGATTTAGGCTTTAGCCTGGATAGGTTTCGGGCGTCCAGCCTAGCTGCGCTGTCTCTATCTATCTACCTATCTCTCTATCTCTCTATCTATCTCCTCAGTCGATTTTAAAGATTCCGCCTTCGCTGGCGGAAATCAACTAAATAAATAGTTAATACCTTTAAAAGTTGAACACGTGCCATGTTGGAGGATGGTCTCAACGTTGTAAATTCGCACTTTTCTTTCTAAGAAATCTTTAAAAAACCGGAAAAGCTCGATTTCTGAAATTTTAAGAATATTTAAAGAATAATACTGAAACTCGATCATCAGACAATAATTTTTTTGCGTGTGTGTGAAATATAAATACGGCGATCTAAAATATTCTTGTTTAAAGCACTTTTCTTGAAGAAATCTATATGAAGCCATTTTTTCACCAATTGTTTAAGAATCACTTATATTTAAGGGTCTAAATGTCAATTTTCTAAGAATCCACAGGCTCAAAAAAAAGAAAAAAAGTGTTGAAAAAATTTCATACCTGTCAAGTCTTACTTGCTTCAGCAACTGTTTTCGAAACATGTCTGTTCCAAATTATTATGTTAAGACACCTTCGTCCCCAAGGTTTTTTGATTTTTTGATATGAGTAAAGACACATTTCAAACAGGCAAAAATCCCTGGGGACGACGGTGTATATTAAGAATACATGTCTATTTAAAGTATCACAAGGAGTTTTCGCCAATACAAATTATCTATTCACCCGTCAACAAATTTAAAAATTAATCAAAGCGGCATCTTCAAAAGGGAGACCTACGTAATGATTATCCCATTCAACCATAGGTAATCTTTTAGCAACGCCGTCCCTAGGCCCTTTTGTCGTTTTTTTAAAATGTACACTGTGTCCGATGTTGAAAAAGCGAAAATAGGTCCAGGTGATGAAGTTGCAATTGCATACTGTGCTTTCTTAAAAAATCGCTTTATGCTTTTTTTTTTTTAAAACAGTAAAATGTTTTAGGAAAAAGTTTGATATCTATCAATATAAACATCCATAGTATTCATGTAAAAAATTTTAATTCGTGATAAAAAAATTTGATAAAAAAATGTACAAGCGTGTTCTTCAAAATTTAGCGTGTTTCTCATTAATTTTTGCGCATGCAAAGTCGTCACATGGTTAAAAAAATGTTAAAATATTAATTACGCATTCCGTGGCTTGTGGGACCATAATTTCTTCAAATTTTTATAAATCCTGATAACTCGGCTTTGTCTATTGATACGAACTATTTAGTGGGTTTAATGTGCTTGCTTTGACTTTAGCATGACTCTCCGACAAGGAGAAAACTAGAAACCAATTTTAATTTTATATTACTGGGAACGCAACTAACTACACTAATCACTCGTCTATGAAAGAAATGCATTGAAATTTCTAGATTCTTTGTTTTATTGCGCACGTAGTCATTTGGAAGAGAGCGAGTGACTGTTTTCATATAAGTAGAAGAAGATCAAAGAAAAAAATAATTCTTCTGTAAAAAGGTTTCTGTCTTAACCTTTTAAACTTGCAATATCGAATTTTGAAAAGGCAAGAAGGGCAACCTCGTTCCCAGGGTAATTTTTCTTTTTTTTATATCCGAGACGGTGCGAACAAATATGGTCAAAAATACTAAAAAAGCTAAAAATTGTCCTGGGAACGAGATTGCTCACTTATTTATCCTTTTTTCATTATTTATTATATTTATTATATTTATTATTTTTTAGTATAGTACTTTCGTTTAGATGAATAATTTAATCGAAATCCTTGCAATACAAGTTTGTGTATAAGAGGACGCATAAACATAGTTTTGTAGTTTTGTGATGTGCCTGCTTGAACAACTTTATTTTAGTATGACCATCAAACACGAAAAAAAGAAGTAAATCAAGAAAGCATGAGTTGAGGCTCGCATGTTTTCATTTTTAAGTTTGATAATTCAAAGTACCGTAACTGATCGATTAAACGCCCTCTTCTACTTAAAAGCCCATTTCGATTAAACGCCCCCATATGGAAGTTGATTTTGTAAATAAATGCCCCTCTTAATTAAACGCCCCTGTCGAAAAAACGTCTCTTTAAATGCTCAGGGTGTTTATGATTCTTTTTCTGGACCCGAAATGAGATTTAGAGTGTTTTGAAATTTTGTCGTTTTTACATAAACCTCTATATCAGTGTTGTTTAATTTGTACATGCGCCACAACATTCTACCCATGCGCAATAGCTTTGTACACATTTTCGGTAAATCGTGTTCACATAAGGCGATATGAATTTAACCCCTGGAAGGTTTCCTAAGGTTAATTTAATTATGGTATCTGTTGTTGCGATATGCTATCTACAAAGATTCTGTACATTTGTACATACATCTGTACATTTATATTAAAGGAACCATCTTCGTTATCTTTAACTGCTTAGTCGGTAAATGCGCTAAAGTTGCTTGAACGTTACAGAAACTCATCAAGATTTGCGGTAATCTTTAAAAAAATGTACATTGGTTCTGACCGCAAAATATCGTCGTAACATGAGATAATAGAACATGACACGATATATCGTCGTAAAATGACCGATACATCGTCGTTACATGATGTGATGGGAGTATACACTTATAAGCACGTAAAAACGTTTATTTGGTTTAAATACAAACTACAAAGAAACGTAAATAATGCAATCAAGAATAATAAGTAGAAATTGTTACTTACTGCAGTTGACATCATCTGCGACATCATCTGCGAACACCTTTATAAATCGCGCAGTTTGATTTTTTCTGGACGAATTGTTTAAAAACTCTCACGGCATAACCTCTGTCGTCTAGAATCCTATCTGGTGCTCCTCGTGTTAGGTGGATCCACGAGAAGCAGTGTTCTTGACGCGCAACGAAAAGCAACAGACGTTCTCATGCAAGTTTTAGGTTCCACTGTTTATGGAGGTTCCACTGTTTAGGGAGGTTCCACTGTTTAGGGAAATTCCACTGTTTATGAAGGTTCCACTGTTTTGTGAGTTCCCACTGTTCTTTGGAGGTTCCACCTTTTAGGGAGGTTCCACTGCTTCGGGCGCTTCCACTGTTTAGGGAGGATCCGCTGTTTAGGGAGGTTCCACTGTTTAGTGGGGCTCCACTTTTTATAGAGGTTTCACTGTTTAGTGAGGTTCCGCTGTTTATGAAGGTTCCACTGTTTATAGAGGTTCCACTGCTTCGGGAGGATCCGCTGTTTAGGGAGGTTTCACTGTTTAGTGAGGTTCCACTGTTTAGTGAGGTTCCACTGTTTAGGGAGGTTCCACTGTTTAGGGAGGTTCCACTATTTAGTGAGGTTCCACTATTTAGTGAGGATCCACTGTTTAGGGAGGATCCACTGTTTAGTGGGGTTCCACTGTTTTGTTAGGTCCCACTGTTTTATGGGAGTCCACTGCTTCGGGAGGTTCCACTGCTGCGGGAGGTTCCACTGTTTAGGGAGGTTCCACTGTTTAGTGGGGTTTCAATATTTAGGGAGGTTCCGCTGTATAGGGAGGTTCCACTGTTTAGTGGGGTTTCACTTTTTATGGAGGTTCCATTGTTTAGGGTGGTTCCACTGTTTAGGGTGGTTCCACTGTTTAGTGGGGTTCCACTGTTTAGGGTGGTTCCACTGTTTAGTGGGGTTCCACTGTTTAAGGAAGTTTCACTTTAGTTTCTACTAATACAACTATGACAAGATTGCAACCATTAATGTTTAAGACGACTAAAGACTATAAAGTAAAAAAGACAAAATATAAGAGAGCCATATGGGACCAGATGTAAAAAAGAAAGAAAGATTTAAATTTAATAAACAATTTGTAAAAATCCAAACAGCTTTGTTACAAAAAACATTAATTTGTAAATAGGTAAGACACAAAGCACCTTTCCTCTTGAAACATTATCAACTGTTACACCAACATGAATGCGTCAAACCATCTGCACGTTATAAAGAACTCGAGAGAATGTCAAGAATTCCTAATGGATTTGAATGGCACGGCGCGATTTTACAAGTTCTTGGTTGTTGCAATTTTATTGATCGTTTTTAATACACAACCCTTGCGAAAACAAGAAACAAGAAACAAAGTTGATAAGAGCCTTCTTTGAATAAGTGTTTTCGATTTGTTTGTAGGATTGATAAGTTCACCACTTCGTTCATCTAAATATCCTCCGTTCTTTGTAAACTTTTCCCAGTTATATCGTTATATCGTTCTACCATTTTTCCCGTCGTCGTTTGATGGAAACATGTATTCAACATTTTTCGAATTGAGCATGACATTTTGCGATATTATCCACGTGACGTTTCTTCCTTCAATGTCAATAAAATATGTTTAAATAGCTAATCTTTCTGCTACGATGAATTTTATCCACTTTTTCGAGTGTAGAAAGTTTCTCACAAGCACCTTTTCCCCTGGCAAAATATTTCTAGCAAATCTACCCCTTTTTTGATATAATCTTCATAATTTGACAATTGCTCACTTAAATTATGTTTCATTTTGACTTTTGGTTTTATTAAGTCTATCCTGGTTCGTATTTTCTACCAAAAAATAACCCACTAGGAGTACACTTTGTTGTTGTTGTCGTTGGTCTTAAACGTATTCCAATATATATTTCCTTCTCAATTTTTAGAACTTCTAAGGCTCGTAAAATTTTGTGCTCGTTTTTCCCTGGCAATGAAAAAATGAAATGAAACATGAAAAGGCTCAGTCTTGTTCCCAGCGCTTCTCTTTAAGCTTTCTGGATATGCACACATATCGGAATGCCGCAGTACCAAAACAAGGCGCCCCGAGGACAAGGTTGGAGAATATAGCAAGCTGAAATCTAGCATATCAAAATCAATCTGAAGTAGAAAAGGTTTCTATGAAAGCTGATCCTGAAATTCTTCTATAAAATAAATAACAATCCTTTGAGCTCTATAAATTTGTTAAATTCTGTTAATGTTTTTCTTAACTGGCATATAACAAATTATTTTTCATAATGAGGCTCAATTTCAGTTAAAAAGTTATTCCTTTAAACCTGCTTTATTTCGCATCTAAACGCGCATATTGGCACGCTTATGACGCACGACATAGGCCTAACTGTCAGAAAAGCCATTAAAACTTCGTTATAAAATGTATTATTGGAATATATTTACAAAACATAAATTAAAAACAATAATATACGTGTACGCCACACTACCTTTATCACGAAAAAACCTCAGAAAAAATCCGACTAACAAAATGAGAATTGAAGAGTTAAATTATTGAAAACAAAATAAGAAGTCGTCGGGTATTTGCCGCCTTTTCCACGACGACACTTATGGTTGCCTTTGTATGAATTCCAGTTTTTTCTAAAAGTGGCCAGTAAAACCTTACAAAAAACAAAAAGAAGATTTAAAAGCAAAAAAAGAATAGAAGGGCTGCATTCTCAGGACAAGTATAATATCAGGACTCGACTTTACAGTTTAGCAAGATAACTCAAGTTTCTGTGGCCGCCTGTACAGACAACTTAAAAGTTATCACATCAAACAAATAAAGCGCTTCCGTTTAAAATACTTGTCACAGGTATTTAATACCCTGGTTATTTGTGACCGACCATAGCGTAGCCAATCGTTTTTTAGAAATTGATTCACCAAAAATTTGGAAAAAATTCACCAGGAAAAACAGAAAAGAGAAAAAAAAGAAAGAAATTCAAAAATGGATAAAGTCAGGATGAGGTAAGGAAAGAATTAAACATTTTGTATTTCTGCAGCATGCAATTGAAGCAGTTCTTCAACTTCCTCAATCGCAACCACCACTTTCAGTTTCTTTTAGAAAACTTGGAAAGATTTTGCAAATAAATGTGCTGCGCAAAATATTTTTAATCTTAACATGTGTTGCAAAGCATGGTGGCGAAGCTCTTTATTTGCTTGCTTACATTCGATGAACTTCTCATCCATCTCAGCAACTTTTCCTTATAGGTCTTCAATTGCATCCCTTTGATATGCGTCAATTACTTCCAATTCTTTGATTTTGCATTCCATATTGAAGGTACAGCGATTTAATCCATCCTTTTCTTGCATCATAGCGTTGAGTTCACCTTCCACCTTCTCCAGAAATCCTTTAACTTTCATTCCTTTTGTCTTCTTTCTCGCTTTCTTCAACAGCTTTTGGAGCTATCTTCACCACAGATTTAATTCCTTCTTCGCCTAACTGATCCAATTCTGCGTCACGTTCTTTTACACAACAATTAATGATTTCCTCCAGACGTTTGAACTTCTACAGATAAGTTTTATTTGCTCTGCTGCCGAAGTTTCTTTTCATTTGCAAAAGTTTGAGATATGGATGTCAGCTTATCTTCGTTATCTTCCTTTATTCCTGAAAAATAAGAGTGAATAAATCTTAACAAATTGTAGCTAGACACAAATTTTTTTTGGTGAGTCAATTATAACATATATTTTGCAAACTAAAAACGTTAAGGGGCAAAGTAGTAGGAAAACTGGTTAGTTTTTCGAAATTCGAAGTAACAGTTCAAAATAATAGTTCTCTTTTGCTTTCTTATTTTTTAGTTGAAAAGCGCGCAAGGGATCCAACAATATATATCGCAAAAAAACGCTCCATTTCTTTGTTTTACTGTTTTACTGACTGGCGAATTATTGCAAAACCATGCATCGAAGGAACCTACATAAAGCGGACATACTCAAAAGCGGACAACCGACGAGGGCAAAGACAAATTTCGACCAGAAAAACAAAATCCATATTTTATTATTTGTCTAAACACCTGTTGTTATTAAATTAATTTTATTCGATAGCCAAGTCACATCTATTTCTTGACACTTTTATTTAGTCCCGCGAGAGTCCTCTTTTACTTTAAATAGCCGCCTCTCTCGATTAAAGTTTGTACAACAACATACAGTAGAGTTTGTCTAATGCGGGCACTTGCGGCAGCTGTCAGCTGTTAGCTTTTAGCTTTAAGTATACTTTAGACTTGATCTAAAATTTCCTCAAAAAATTGGCGTCCATGTGCTTGATATTTGATTTTAAAATGTTTTGACTAACATTATAGATTCTGATCAAAAGAAATGTTTATGATTTTTTTTGTTTTCATCACGCTAATTATATATGAAACCGACGGTTGACCGTGGAAAAAACCGCTGTCAGCCAATGTACATGCCCTGGTTCACCTGTTATCATACATATTCTAGACATCGCTATTTCTTGCATCAATAGCCCAAAGCGGCCAGCTACTGTTATGAACAAAATATGGCGGACAAAATGCGGCTACTATTTTTTAGATACTCGTGGTTAAATCCATGAGTTCGTCTGTCCTTTACCTATCGCGTATCGTATGTCCGTAGCACGTATAGAAAATTGCGCAGAAACAGAATACGAATATTAAGAATTCAGATAGTTGGGTGACCGGCGTTGAACGCGGGCCGAGTGCTTAAGTACAAGGTATACCGTGCGAAACACCAAGGTGGAGCGCTTTAGTACAGGTATAATTTACGCCCCTTGTGAAGCCTTCCCAGCAAAAAAGTCACCCGTGAAAGTTTTAGTTCTAAAATTAACCGTAACTTCGTTTTTAGTAAAAACACATGGTTTACCGCTAAGAGCAAAGGACCCTTTTTTAAAAAATAACCTTACCGCAACTTTCGATAAAATAAAAATACAGTGTACAACCTTTGTTGCCTTGTCGTACCAAAAATTTTAACCAGCACAAACATGAAGTGAGTAAAAAAGAAAAGAAAGGGTGAACGTAATGACCCCACGCAAGCTTTCGACACAGGACTAAACAGTCTGAGCAAATCTTTCTGCTCCACCATTAAGGTAAAGGCCGTGGCAAACTAGTCCAACATTAGCCTAGTTAACTAAGCTTTCTTCTTCGAGGTTAATAAATTGAGTTTCTCTCAAACAAAAGCTTAGACGCGAACGAATGACTCAGCGGAAACCCCGAGTTTAAATTGAACAATGTGACTAATCGCTTCGGAGGCCATTTTAATTTATCTGTGAGTTGTTTACCAAGCTTGGCCACATCTTACTATGGTATAAAAACTTCATAGTTTACTAATTTTTGTTAGGGTGGGTGAAATCACTTGCTGGAATATTCGGATGAAAAGGGCTTTCCCCGATATGGACCACGTGAGCAAAGAACAATAGAATTAGCCAATCAAAAACCGCAACCAGTTTCTGGCCGTAGAAAGATCGTTTGAGACCCAGCGTAATTTTTCCCACCTTAACTACTCCGATTTCCCGTGGTAAGAAAAATTGTGCTGGGTCTCCTGGCTAGTCCAACATTTCATCCAACACGCTTTTCCCATGTTGGATGAAATGTTGGATGAAAAACTTCATGTCGGATGAAGCAGGATTTTAGGTTTGTGGGCACTTCTTTCATCCAACATTTGAACGTTTGAAAGTTTGATCGTTCATTCATTTTTTAAAAACAAAATAGCGGATGACAAGAGGTGTGTAGTGCTTGTTGTCTTATTGAATGATCTTCTTGATTCTAATGACAAAAAGCCAACACGTTGTAAAAAAAGAGAGTGGATAAAGAGGAGAGGGCAAAATGGATATTTTAATAATTTTCATAATATCATAAATCACTGCTAGAAGACATTTTTGTTAGTCCCTGCTCTGCCCGTAATTGCAAATGATAATGTTTTTTTATTGACACATTCAAATTGTAAACATTCCATTGACAAATTCAAATGTTTTCGGACGACGTTTCGAACGTTTTAAAAGTTCGAAATTCACAAACATTGTAGATGTTGGACATAGCATACCACCAAACCAATCCAACATGAAAAATGATGCATTTCAATCAGACACTTTCTTTGATCTTGGCCGAAATTGTTGGATGAAACTTTATCCAACATCATCCAACACAATTTTTTTCTTCTTTCTTGAAATTTTCAAAATTTTTAAAATGCGCAAACCAGTCCAACATTTCATCCAACACGCTTTTCCCATGTTGGATGAAATGTTGGATGAAAAACTTCATGTCGGATGAAGCAGGATTTTAGGTTTGTGGGCACTTCTTTCATCCAACATTTGAACGTTTGAAAGTTTGATCGTTCATTCATTTTTTAAAAACAAAATAGCGGATGA
The DNA here is from genome assembly GCA_030067915.1 of Hydractinia echinata. NCBI lineage: Eukaryota > Metazoa > Cnidaria > Hydrozoa > Anthoathecata > Hydractiniidae > Hydractinia > Hydractinia echinata. The sequence continues at coordinate 1,895,449 of JASGCC010000039.1, read as the reverse complement.
CAAGAGGTGTGTAGTGCTTGTTGTCTTATTGAATGATCTTCTTGATTCTAATGACAAAAAGCCAACACGTTGTAAAAAAAGAGAGTGGATAAAGAGGAGAGGGCAAAATGGATATTTTAATAATTTTCATAATATCATAAATCACTGCTAGAAGACATTTTTGTTAGTCCCTGCTCTGCCCGTAATTGCAAATGATAATGTTTTTTTATTGACACATTCAAATTGTAAACATTCCATTGACAAATTCAAATGTTTTCGGACGACGTTTCGAACGTTTTAAAAGTTCGAAATTCACAAACATTGTAGATGTTGGACATAGCATACCACCAAACCAATCCAACATGAAAAATGATGCATTTCAATCAGACACTTTCTTTGATCTTGGCCGAAATTGTTGGATGAAACTTTATCCAACATCATCCAACACAATTTTTTTCTTCTTTCTTGAAATTTTCAAAATTTTTAAAATGCGCAAACCAGTCCAACATTTCATCCAACATCACAAAAAATGAATGTTGGATGAAATGTTGAACTGGTTTGCCCCGGCCTTAACACGCCACACACACACACACAAACGGACATATATTTTATTGACGTCATTAAACACCAGTCCATATGCAAAATATATTTTCATAAATTTGATAACACGGTTGCCTCCTATTGTGTAGTCCCTGTGAAACGCGATGAAGATAATAATAATGAATGGTATTATCGACCTAGGTTTTATCAAATCACGACCATGGGCGACACATCATAGGGTTATGTCTACTTTGTTATACGGAAGATTAGTATCAAAATGGCGGACCATGCAGAAAATCGTAAACGTGTTTTGCAGTCCCCACTATCTGGAAGAAACAAGGGCTTAATCAAACACACAGGCCTTGTTTCCTATACCAAATGTCTACTGGAGTAGCTACAGTGATATTAATTCATAATAAAATCAAGGCTGCTTGTAAACTGTGTGTCGTGTGTAGGCTAGTTTTTCTTCAGAGTAATTGAAATTCTTCCCAGCCTCACTATTCTGATTTCCCTAAACAATTACGCTTGGTCCCTTGTATGCTGGGTCAATCAGAACAATTACACTGGATCTCCAGGCTTAGTATTTTTTACAAGGAAGGATCCGCCATTGCAGTGTTGTTGTACCTAATTCCCTGAGAAGGTACCTAAGGGGCCGTCGGCAAACAGTTTTTGGGTCTGAAGTTTGAAAAAAAAATCCGCTAAGAATTAAGATATTTCAAATTTTTTTCGTGCTCTGCAAATTCTTCGTCTTTCGCGAGCATGATTCCTCTTGTCATTCCGATAACTTTTAGCTACCAAAACACGCCCCTGACCCTTCCAAGATTTATTCGAATGTGTGTATTTCACGGACAGAAATCTGCTAAAAGAGGGGGGGGAGGAGGTCCGAATCTTAGCGACGATATCCCGCTAACGGGGCCTAAAAAAATTTTTCGAAGGCCCCTTAGCTAAGTTTTTGCCAGCTTCCACATCAATTCAGTCTGAACTCTTATTGTACAACCTACTTTATCAAATAAATTAGTAGTGGTGAAGTAGCAGTAACTTTTCCTTTCTTCCCAACAACTCAACAAACCATACTTGTATCTGGCCATTTTGTTGTGATCTGTGATGGAAAAAGTTTGGGTTGGGATTTTTCAACATTCTTTTATTTTTCGAGTATTTCGCCGATTTTCGACCCAAAAACAGTTAAACTACTAGCTCAAATTATTTTTCCATAAAGTATACGTATAGCTAGTCAAGTAAAATTGTAGCAAACAAATCGCTAAGTAAGTAAGTAAGTAATAATTTATTCATCAATAGACAAAAAGTACATGATTTTATAGAAAAATGATTATACTTACTTACTTTGAATACTTTGAAGTAGATTTTGTGAGATCTTCACGCATCCAACTCGGCGAGTCCAATGCTCATCATGTCAATGATGCTGTTCGTGTTGGCCTTTCGAAACTGAATATAATTTAGTATCAGTGGCTCATCAGGAACAGTAGCAAGAAAGCAATCCAACTTCGACTTGAAACAGTCTATGCTGCAATCAGATAGGTTGCGTATTGCTTTTGGTAGACCATTAAACAATCGTACTCCTTGAACAGCCAAGCTAGCACAACGAATCTTATAAAATGGCCCTTTCTTCACTACAGGAACAACACATTTTCGACCCAAACGATCATTAGTGTACCATGTGATGCCTCCTTTCACAGTTTCCTGACCAAAGTTTGGTACTATGTTTTCAATCACTTTCCAGATGTAAATTATGGCATACCGTTCTCTTCTTCTCTCCAGAGAATACAGATTTAAACTTTTTAGTACGTCCCAGTACGAAAAACCTTGAGTTCCAAGGATTTTTCTAATAAAGGTTCTTTGCACCATTTCTATGTCTTGTATTTGTCCTTTCATTAGTGGAGACCATAACTGGGAACAATAGTCAAGGTGGGGAATAACTAATGATTTCCAAAGAGTCAACATCACGTTTTTTTCTCTGCTCTCGAATGTTCGTAATATCCATCCAGTTATCCTGTTTGCCTTTGATATAAGGTTTGAGATATGCTTATTAAATTTGCAATCATTCGACATTATAACTCCTAAGTCCTTCACAGTGATTTTTTTGTTAATCTTTTTTGACGTGTTACTTAGATATACAGAGAGTGGTTTCAAAGACTCAATCTTTCCATAACTTAGGTGCTCGAACTTACACCCATTGAGTTTCATATTATTTTCATTTGTCCACTTATAAATTATATTTAGATCACTTTGGAGTTTAAAGGTGTCCATGAGGCCATTAATCTCAGAATTTGTGTGTCGTCTGCAAAGCTGGATGCTAAAGAATATTTTAAGTTCTGATTGATATCACCAACCATGATTAGAAAAAGCAGTGGGCCAAGAACAGACCCCTGTGGAACCCCTGATCCAACGTTAGTGGGTATAGATTTTACACCATTGACATAAACATATTGTATTCTGTCTTTAAGGAATGATTTAATCCATTTTATCAGTTTTCATTTATACCAAGTTGTTTCAGTTTAGCAACTAAGATGGAGTGGTCCACTTTGTCAAATGCCTTGCTAAAATCTAAGTAAATTGTATCTACATTTGAACCGCTTTCAAGAAAGGATAGGATTGTATCATAATGGGTCAGTAGCTGCGATAAACAGGAACAACCTTCTCTAAAACCATGTTGTGAGTTGTTAAAAAGATTGTACTGTACAAGATGTTCAACTATGATCTTTTTTATAACTTTTTCAAATATTTTAACGACATGTGAAGTCAAGGCAACTGGTCGATAGTCGCCCACTTCGCCTTGGTCACCTCCTTCGAAGATGGGGGCAATGTTTGTAGTCCTCAAAAGCAGAGGTGTTACACCTGTGTTGAGACAATTTGACCAAAACATAAGAAGTGGAGTTGCCACAGCATTCTTACAATTTTTAAGAAATATAGCAGGGACACCATCTGGGCTGGAAGCTGAATTAGCAGATAGAGTGTTAATTGCTTCAATTATATCATCAGTGGTAAGTGCAACATCTGTCATTACAGGAATGGTACAAGTTAAATCATTAGCATCAGCTGTTGAATTATGTTGCTTACTAAATCTACTCACGTATTGTTGTTGCAGGAGGTCAGCCATTTCTTTGCAATCATCAGTGAACTTCTGTTTACTTTTGTTGAATAATGGACCTACTCTGGACCTTGTTTTACTATGTTTTTGCGCATAGGAATAAAAATATTTTGGGTTTGTTTTAATGGAAGAAATTGCTTTCTTTTCTAGAGATTGTCTGCTTTCTTTATATGACTGCTGCAGAGAAAGTTCAATGTTGACTAATCGTTCTTTTATTTCTTTCACTTGTTTGCATTTAAAAGTTTTGGACAGTCGCTTTATAAGCTTACAACGCTGCCTCATTAGTACACGACAATCTCTTGGTATGTAGTGTTTATCTTGTTTCCTTGTAAACACTTTCCTTTTAGGAACTAGTTCTTCAGACAGAAGTAAAATTTTATCTATAATATTTTGTAGTTGTTGTTCGGGGTTCATATCTTTCAACATCGTTTCTCAGGCAACAGAGTTGAGTTTGTTGTTAATATTTCCCAGTCTATAGACTCATCAAAGTAATTAAATACATCAAACGGTGTATGTGCTGTTCTCACCTCATTATTTTTTAACAGAACGATTGGGTCGTAATGAGTTGTCACTTCAATTAAAGTATGGTGGGATACAGATGGTAAGGAAGGTATGCATTTATAACTGTGAATAAGTTCCTTGTTATTTGTTATAAGCAGATCAAGCACATTGCCACGGTTGTGCGTAGGCTTATGAATGCATTGCACAAGTTGGAATTCATTTATAAAATTCATAAAATCTAATGACATTTCTTTATCTTCATTTGACTTGGAAGAAATCATATGGGTTTCCCAGTTTATGTTTGGCAAATTGAAGTCACCACAAAGAAACACATCTGGGAATTTGCCACTAAAGCTATTAAGAGTATTACTCAAATCATTAATCATCGTTTTGAACTCTTTCGAACCTGATGGGTGACCATGCATTGCATCATCAGGTTGTCGGTACAATACTGCTATCAGCGAGTTACTGTGTTCGGAATATAAAACAAGAAGTTCGTTTACGCTATTACTGTATTCATGTATCACTTTAAATCGGGTAGCAATGTCCTCTCGCATGTAAATTGCAACTCCTCCACTTGATCGACCTCTTTAGACTTTTTACGGTTCCTATCGCATCTGAAGAGTTTATAACCTTCTATTGACAATTCTGCATCTAAGTGATCATATAACCAGGTCTCGGTAAGTGCTATGAAGAGTTGGTTCTTCTCTTTCAGTACATCGTGTATTAAAGGAACTGAAGATGCAACAGTTAGTGGCTTTAGACCCTGTACATTGAATATGGAGAAATAGTTTAAAGTAGTCTTTGTTGGTTTACTGGATTCCAACTGTTCATTACCATCTGATTGAAAGGTACTCCTGGTCTCATATTCTGAGTTTGAGGCATTGGTCGATGCATTGGTACCTGTTGTGGATGTCTGAACCTTTGTGGCTGTTGAAATGGGGTATTGATTGGCTCCACAAAGTTCTGAATTGGTACTTGTTGTGGATGACTGAGCATTTGTGGCTGTTGTAATGGGGCATGAACTGGTTGCATAAAGTGGCCTGGAGTTGTGGGAGGTCTGTGAATATTGTGGTGACTTACCAGAGTTTCTTTTATTTTTGAATCCATAATTTTTAATATGTCCCTTTTGAAGTTGTGAATAACCTCTAAAAAATCATAGGGATTATTTCTGTTTTGATTAAAAGTATTACCACGTAAAATATTCGACTCATTAGTTCTATTTCCTAACAGTTCAGGTCTTTTACGTATCGTCCCTTTTACGTGCACCAACGAACATCTCTCATTGAAACACTGTCTTCTAGTTATAGAGTTGGAACACATTCTAGGGTGAAAATCTGTACATTTAGTACCTAGCTTACAACCTTTCGTACCCTTGTTTCCATGCAATAAAAGTTTTCGACAGGCTCGTGGGCGGGCAAATGGACAATCTGCACCTTTTCGGCCATACTTACATGTTCCTTTTTGATAAAAGTGACACACCTTTTCTTTCAGTTGATGTGATGTATCTCTATCAGCAGGATCATCACTGTCTTTGTCATCATTGATGGAATCATACACATTGACAATTGGGTTTACTAAATTAAGTCTATTGTTCTGATTAGTTATATCATTCTGATCAATTGCATCAAAACCAGCATGGCCATTAGGTTTGTTTAATAAAGCCTTGGGTTGAGAAGTATTATTATTATCATCATTAGAAATATCATCTGTAATAATGTCCTTTTCACGTAGTGCACAGAGGTAATGTATATACCAGGAATTTTAAAAAGTAGGTCTTGTGGTAAACCCACCTCATTTAATAGATTCATTGATGCCAAAAGCTCAAAATAACATTTTTTGTGAACCTCTTGACCACAGGAATGGCATTCCATAAATGGTGCATCACTCATGGTATAACAATACACTTCTTTACATGACATTTGTCTGGAAAATAATTTTTTACCTTCATAATTAATGCATCTAACAAATCGTCTTTCTTCATTTTGTCACCATGCGGTTTCTTAGATAAAAAAATAAATGTCCTACTAATAGTCTCTTTATTGAAGCTATTTAGCACTCTTTTTATCTGCTTGGTAGGTTTGGATGGATCATAGGCCCGTAGGCAGTCTCTGATAATAGTGTCTGGAACTCCAGTACAAAGTTCAGCAATAATTCTTTTCCACTCTTCAATATCATTTTGATCGCTACCAGAAAAGTGGTCATCGTTCTTCTCAACATCCTCCATTTCTCTAACCAAAACTTCACAGCAAGTAATTTCTCACTTTCACAGCAAGTGTTAAGCTGGTAGGATTGGTACAGCCTTCACCGTGCTGTCTTATATCTTTTGACTCTCTTAAACTCAGGGACCTTAAACTCAGGGACCTAGAAATAGTGTGAGTTTTTTTATCTGTATTGTATTGCATTGTATTGTTGTAAGTATTGTTGTAAATAAGTCTATTGAAAGGAGATCACCACAAAGAAAAATAGCTTAAATGAAAGTGGTGACCACCTAAGAAACAGGACATTACAAAAAGGACAAAATACAAAAACAGGACTGGGACTAATACAAAACACAAAGGTACAGGGGCGGATTTAGCTATGGTGTACTGGTGTAAATACACCAGTAAAAATTTGTCTCCAAAAAGTTACTGTGTATCTCTGTGAGCCTGTAGTTTTTTAATTTTGGCGCCCGAAGTCTGAACACACTCGGCATATAAAACTGGTTTTCTGAGTCTCCACTTTCCGCGCCCGGGTTCGATGGTCTTGTTTCTGTCAGAAAATACAAATCGCTGCTCTTTCGTCCTGCAAAATATTTCATTTTCAGTGTCGGTGCCGGCTTTACTATTTACACCAGTTCTGCTGGTGTAAGCTGCCCATCTGGCTGGGCAAGCATTTCTCTGGTGTATTTCTCTGGTGTAAGCAACTGGTGTAAAATGCAAACTGTACGGCAGAACGATCCAGGACTTAACATGCAGGTGAGAATCGCGTAGACTTCAAAACAAATCGGCTTTTGTTACCTCCATTAAAGAACAGCGTAATCTTAGTGAAGCTTGTTAATCGTCGTAGCAAACTTTTAAACTTGATTGGTATACGTTTGTTTACATTATTTTGCAATATTTTTATATCGTATTTTTACATTGCAAGTTGGATTTTGTTATTGGATATTTCAAAGTGCATTGAAGTAAGGCACAATGAAAGAAAACAGATATAGAAAAAAGATAAAGAAAACAGATATACATGGGATCGAGAAGAGCAATATTCATTTAATTCTGTGGCGAATTTATCTATATGTAAATGCAGGTTGCTACATTTTTTGTTTAGGTAATTTCTAGAGTTTATCTTTATAACTACTGTCCACAAAACTTCTTACATTTCGTTAGCAAAAAGTTTAAAATTTTGACATTTTAGATAGGGACCAAGCTTAAAATTTTGGTTTAGTTTCCGTACATCTTCCATACCGAATGGATTAAGCAAATTATTTGTTTTTGTTACCTTTATAATTTTTAGTGATTTTAGTTTTCAATTAACAAATAAAGTTTACTTCGCCTCACATGTCGATTAAAAAATTTGTTGTGATTTTGAAATAACCTTATTGGTTTAAATTCTCATAAAATCAAGCTGATTGGTTTAAAAAACAATGTAGTAGCGGAATTAACTGTGACTAATTTGATAAACAATGCCTCTTTTTTTGATCTTCGATTTCGCATTTTTGTACAGAAAATGCCACAAACGCTTGCAGGTTACATTCAGAAATGTTTTTATTTTTTAGCTGCAACGACAAAACTTGAGTACAGTGGTATCAAATATGCATCTACCATACCTGACGTTGAAGAAACTTAATTCTGTCCAAGATTTTATGTAATATTTAAGACGTAAATGTAATACTTAAAAAAACAAGAGAATTTGATGTTTGTATATTTCTTGTTCGAAGTTTTACAAAGTAAAATTTAGACTCGTTGTTCAGAGGTTGATTTTTAAGCTGTTTTGACCATCAGAGGGCGTGAAATGGCGGTGGTCCCGTTGGAAGGTTCAAAACGCCCTCCAAACCCTCAATTTTTTTTTGAACGCCCTGACAAGCAATTAAGCCTCTTTGAGACTATTTTACACCAGTTAAAAAAAAATCCTATATCCGCCCCTGAGGTAGGAGTTTATGTAGATAAGTCTAGTCAAATAGGAATTTACCAAGAAAAATCAAAGCACAAGGCATGATGCAAAATATACGGAGGCTGATACAGTTAAAAAATATAATAAAATTTAGTAGCTATTTAAGAAATGCTGAAATAGGATAGCTTTGATCTCAAAAGTAGATTTACTAAGAAGTCGAAAAGGAAAAGATTTTTGTACCTCATTCCACGATTTAACACGTTGAGTCCCAGTCTGTTTTAGGTGTACTTCGCCAGACCCAAGCCTTGAAATGGCTATGGACACATCATATATGATATTTTTTCAGAGTTTTAGGGTGATGTGAATACTTTATTCTAATTAGTAAGTGTGACCAATGAACACGTATATATACGTTATCGGGCTGCAGTATCAAAATACTAACGTCCAAACCTAATCACGTATATATACGTTGTTCCGACTTCAACGTATATATACGTGATTTGGTCTGGCCAATCAGTAAGTGAAGGTAGAGCACTGACCACGCATATATACGTGTTATATTTATTCGTTACAACCAATCATATTTAATTCTCCTGTGAGTTAACCAATTAAAGAACGTTCAAAATTTTTAAATAGAGCATTCTTGTGCATGCAATTTTCTTTTTCATCAACTGCTGTGCTAGTAAAGACGTCTGTATCCGTAAAGTGAGTTGTTTATTTTCTTTTTTTGTAGCAACCATTCATAAAGAAGGCAAGAAAATCATTTTGAACCACTTTGTAATGTAATATCATAGTCACATGAAAAATTGAGATGTAGGGATTGTCCTCATGAATAAACGTTTTTCTTATTTTCTTCGTTTATGAGTTGCTATTGCTTCATTTTCTCAGAAATGGCAAAACGGTACAGTGCTGAGGAAGCTGCTGAATTGATAATGAATGAAAATGGTGAAATGGATTCAGCTGACTCGCTTGACGAAGAATTCAGTTCAGATGCTGAATCAACTTCCGAATCCGAAATAGAAAGTGAATCTGAAGAATCTGACTTTACTGGTCGCAAAATCCTACAAAATATTGCTCCCCAAACACATAGGGGAGGGAGGATTAGAACAAGAGGTGGTGCATTCAATATCCGTGGCCGAGGTCGAAGTGTAAGGACGCGTGGTGGCCTGCAAACTGCAGCACATTGTTCAAAAATAAGAAAAAGAAACATTGAAGACTCCGAGGATTCTGCCACAGAACTTAGCTCAAGGGAAGAAAACGAAAACGAGGAAGAAGAAATATCGAGTGGAGGTGATTCTGCTATTCGTAATGATCTCAATGATGGAAAGGGCCCTGTGAATGAATTTGATTGATCAGACGATGTCCCTATCATAAAACCATTTGATTTCAATGAAGATACTGGGTTGCAGGTAGAGGCTCCTGATGGAGATGATCCCTTGTTTTTCTTCAATCTATTCATAAACGACGAACTTTTACAAGAAATCGTCGATAGATCAAATGCATATGCAGATCGTGTTATAAACTCCTCTCGTCCATTGAGACGGAACAGTATCTTGAACACATGGAATAACGTAACATTGGAAGAGATGAGACAGTTCCTCGGTTTGATTTTTCACACGGGTCTCGTTGCTATGCCATCATATCGCTGTTACTGGTCTACAGACCGCTTATACAAAACCGAACTGTTCAAATCAGTAATGTCTAGAAACGGGTTTCAATCAATCATACGATTCTTGAATTTTGGCGAGGAACCATCATTTCAGAATGATCGATTGAGTAAGGTCAGATTTCTCTTGAATCACCTCAACAGCACAGTTGCTGATGTCTACACGCCTGAAAAGGAATTATCCTTGGATGAGTCGATGATGCTTTGGCGAGGGCGATTGGTTTTTCGCCAGTATATTAAAAACTATTCAAAATTATTCACCTAATGAATCCCTATCTGGATAAGGGACCGTCTCAAAATGTTCGTACGTAGTTCGTATAATTCGTATCAAAAACTTCGTATCGATTTATTAAATCTTTCGTATCATTTTATTTTTAATACGAACTTTTTCGTATCATCAAAATTACAAGTTCGTATAAAGTTCGTATCATTTAAAATAAAGTTCGTATCATTTAAAATAAAGTTCGTATGTAGTTCGCATCATTTTTAAAGAAGTTTGTATAAAAATTTGCTTATACGAAGTTCGTTTATTATAATTGGACTATTATCTATAGTCTTTATATTGAAATTTTTTCAACAATTATAAAGTTCGTTTCGTTATACGAACTTCGTTTATTTTAATTGGATTTATTATCTAAGGTCTTCCACGGCATCGTAGAAAGCGAAAATATCGCGTAGATCGTTTAAAAATCATGAAAACAGGATCGTAAAAAGCGAAAAGATCGCCGTAGATCGTTTAAAAGTCATGAAAACGGGATCGTAGAAAGCGAAAAGATCGCCGTAGATCGTTTAAAATTCATGAAAACGGGATCGTATAAAACCAAAAGATCGCCGTAGATCGTTTAAAAATCATGAAAACGGGATCGTAGAAAGCGAAAAGATCGCCGTAGATCGTTTAAAAATTCATGAAAACGGGATCGTAGAAAGCGAAAAGATCGCCGTAGATCGTTTAAAAATCATGAAAACAGGATCGTAAAAAGCGAAAAGATCGCCGTAGATCGTTTAAAAGTCATGAAAACGGGATCGTAGAAAGCGAAAAGATCGCCGTAGATCGTTTAAAATTCACGAAAACGGGATCATATAAAACCAAAAGATCGCTGTACATCGTTTAAAAATCATGAAAACGAGATCGTAGAAAGCGAAAAGATCGCCGTAGATCGTTTAAAATCATGAAAACGGGATCGTAGAAAGCGAAAAGATCGCCGTAGATCGTTTAAAAATCATGAAAACGGGATCATAGAAAACGAAAAGATCGCCGTAGATCGTTTAAAAATCATGAAAACGGGATCGTAGAAAGCGAAAAGATCGCCGTATATCGTTTAAAAATCATGAAAACGGCATCGTAAAAGCTAAGAGGTCGCCGTAGATCGTTTAAAAATCATGAAAACGGGATCGTAAAAAGCGAAAATATCGCCGTAGATCGTTTAAAAATCATGAAAACGGGATCGTATAAAGCGAAAACATCGCCGTAGATTGTGTAAATATGAATATGCAATTTTGCTAGTCTTTTCAAAGAAATCAAAATCGTATATTTTACTTCTTTTATTTCTGGTTTCGTTTAAAGTTCGTATCATTTCTTTTCGTATTTTAAAAAAATTCGTTTAATTCGTTTGTTTTTGGTTTCGTATTGAAATAATTATGCGCAATTACGCCGGTACTTTTGAAGTTCGTTTCAAGATCGTATAGCAATTTACTTCGTTCAAAGTTCGTATAATTTCATTTTGTATGATAAAAAAACTTCGTTTAAGTTCGTATCATATATTAAAAAAGTTCGTATAAACTTCGTTTACATTTTTTATTTTAAACGCAGCACTTCGTATGACATTCGTTTCACGAAACGAAGTACTTCGTAGCGTTCGTATAATTATACGAAAAAAACATACGAACATTTTGAGACGATCCCTAAAGGGTACCATGTTTTTACCGATAACTGGTATAATTCCGTGCCATTGACAAAGTACATGACGCAAAGGAAAACTTATATTTCTGGCACCCTACGAGCAGACAGAAAACACCTTCCCGAGGAAGTTACAAAGAAAAAGTTGAAAAAAGGAGAAATGATTTTTCGGTCGTCAGACGACATTTCTGTCACAAAATGGAAGGACAAAAGGGATGTTCGTATGATCAGCAATGCATTCATTCCTGAATTGGTTGAGACCGTAAACAGACATGGGAAATCTAGACAGAAGCCAAACATTGTGGATATTTACAATCAAAACATGTCCGGTATTGATCGATCAGATCAAATGCTCTCGTATCATTCTGGATTGAGGAAAACAATCAGATGGTACAAAAAGGTCGGCGTCCATATCTTGGAAATTTTCATGGCAAATGCTTTCTACCTATATAAAAAGGCAACTCCATCTCCAAAAGTTAAAGCCATGAAAGGATTCAAGGAAACCATTATAACGAGCTTGGTTGGCCAACCAAAGCCATCGAAACACATGCAACCACAAGCTTCTTTTCACTACTTAGCTGCGATTGAACCAACAGAAAAAAAGAAACACCCTGCCAGAACCTGCAAGCACTGCTCATCGAATGGTAAAAGACGCGAAACAAGATACATATGCCCTCGATGCCCACAACAACCATCCCTATGCATTGATCCATGTTTCCGCATCCATCACCAGAATATTGGCGTTGCCGGTTTCGACGATGCAACATCATCATCTGAAGAGGAGTAGTTCGCATCTCTTAGTATTCTCAGTTATAAATACATGTACAGACATGTAATTGTGACAGTTTGTTTTGAAACAATGTGTTTTTCTTCGTCAATATATATAAGTACGTATCATTTGTGTCATCGAAAAACGAATTTCAAAAAGTGTTATGATTACTTCCTTCAAACAGCAAAATAACCGACATGGTTTGTGTAAGTAATAGACGTAATATTTCCCAAAAAAACAAATCTGTCTTTGAAAACAAGAAACTTTAAACTTTAATAAACACTTTCAAAAGAGAAAAATAACCAAGAAATTACAAAAACAATAATTATCCCCTTTTTTCCCCAAACGTAAATATACGTCGTTGGGTTATTGCGAAAGATCGCACAACGTATATATACGTGATTGGGACCCAACGTGTTAAAGAGTGAAATCTGATAGACTTTTTCCCAAATGATGTTGAAAAAACAAAAGGTAATTTTAAAAGCCCTTGTTGATCAGCACGAGTGTGTCGATCATGAGAAAAGTTAATGGAAAAAGTATTTTTGATAGTGTCAGGAAGGCTATTATGAGCTAAGTGCAGAAAAATAATATTTTGCATAGAGATCATATCGGGAAACTTGAGAAGTCCGAGATTGGAGTAGAGTGAACTGAGTGGTGTGTAGGGAGTTCCAAAAGAAATGAGTCGGATAGCATGATTTTGGAGAATTTTAATACGATGTGTACTATAACTTTTTTGACCCCAAAAGCAAATGAATAATCAAAACAACAAAGTACGCTGCGATAGCGCACTTCAAGTGGCTACCACGAGGGTGCCGATAAGCTGCATACGCCGTAAAAGGTGCAGACGTTTTCAGGCGAGTTTGACGTTTTGAAAAAAATTCACCCAAAGTATTCACCCGAAAAAACTCGCATAGACCCGAACAATGTTAAAAAAAAGCGACTTCTTCCAACTGTCGTCCACATGGTATGTTACAACGAATTACATTTCGGGAATGCTCCGGGCGAGTTCAGGAAAGTGCGGGCAGTTTCGGAGGACAACCGCCAATTTAATTTTGAAAAGTCGCCCAAACTCGCTCTTATATGTGCGGGCGTTTGCTGCTTATTGGCACCCTCTTCGGCTACCACATTTGTTTATATGTATCGGTACCGTATGTATTTACGCTGACGTGTTTCAAGCTAGTAAAGATGATGCCGATGTTTGCTGTGACCATTGATTCTTTTTAAAAACAAGCTATTAAAGCTTGACTAAGAACAAACGTTTTAAGATTAGCATGTCCCGATATGTTGACTCGTTTAGAAAATCTTGAAGTCCAAGTAACGATTGAATTAACAACAACATCTGATAAACAAACAGCAGTTCTGAAGTATAACGATTGTAATGCGCATGTCCCAGAGGTACAAATACAAAAAATAGACCCCAAGTAATACAGTAAAGCAAAGCTCACAAGAGGACCAGAGTACACAGTAAAATGATTTTTTTTTCTCTGACAAAATAATAAAAAAAATAATCTGCCAAACTTCCGACCCTGAAACAAAACTACGAGTCGGTAAACCAACAATTAATTAAGGAAGGCCTGAGCATAAGTTTTATTTTCGTTGTTTGCAACATGAAAGGTATCAAGAATGATCCAAGCAAAAATTGGGAACAATAATAGTTCTGATTGACTGAGCTAGCTTTTTTGGTTGCTGGGAAAAAGGACCATGCTTGCTATATGCAAATTTTACAATGTCCTTTTGTATGTGTTGGTCATTTTATTAATATACCAACATATTTGTGGGTAGGAGCATTTTATTAACTGGGATACTCTTCTTATAAATGCAAGAAATATGTATACTTTTTTCATATTTTTTATAGGTCAATGTCATACTCTTTGTATAAAACTAAACTTGGACCGTATCGTTTTCTTCCTCTATTTTTTGTCCTTGGAGCTGGTATTGAATTATTTATGATAAAAGTGCGAATCGGGAAAGAGACGTTTTGTAAGTATTTGTTTCAATGTTGCCTCCAATGTAGATCACATAATTCTTTGGTAGTACCTTTCTAATGCGAATTTCAGTCTACAGTTAGAAAAACTTATGGGGTATTAATTTTGTGTGTAAAATAATCAACCCTGTATGATATATATATATGTATGATGAGAAAAAGAACATGTACATCTACAAAACCAGACTTGTGTTTTCTGTGGTTGGACTAAAGTGGGCACACTAGGCTTGCATCAAATTACAAAGTTTGAGGTGTACAATGCAAGCCAAGTTTGCAAGGCTTACATAATTATGACGTGAAGACACAAGCAAACAGTATCTGCTTATTACCTTATTTAATATCATCCACCTTTTTCTCTATCTTAAGGAATTCCCATTTGAGGAGTTTCACATTTAATTATAAGCTGCATAAATTGTGATGTTTGAAGTTGAAGCAGTTTCGACATACAGCCCCTGCAATTTAGCAAAAAGCATCTCAGTAATAAATTCCAGACACAAATCAAAATTGCCCCAGCAGCTGTTGCCAAATATTTTTTTTTATTGAGTCATTTTTCACTGTTTTTAATGCAAGTCGAACAAAGTCCTTACCATGATAAAAAATAATGCCATGTGGTCTTTTGCATGCCATAACTAACTACATATACTATTTTTCTTCATGATGAAGGAACACCCAAAAAACGAGAACCAAGCGTCTTTTAACTCACTCAGTCTTAACTTCCATGTCTCCAATAACCGAAATAATCTTTAATTAAAAATGAAGTAAGTTGATTTACTAAGATATTGTCCAACCAATGTTAAAATGTTTTTATTATTTCATTTGCAATCAAGAGGTTTTGAAAACAAATGAAAAAGCTATTTGTTTTTCTTATTTTGGTCAACTAGTTGTCTTACAATAACTCAACCAGTAAAAATTCTTCCACAATAATAGTCAGCGACACAAAATATTACAGTTTTAATAACAATTCCATGTGACAAGAAAAGCCTGTCAGAAGCAAATAGTACTACATAAACCTGACGCAACTAAAGATGACTTAAAAATGTTTAACAAAAGTTTAAAACAATTTCGACTGGACAGGAAAAAGCAAGCCATCTTGTAAAGTGTTGCAAAAACTTTTATGGATAATAAAAACAATGGTTTAATTTCATATATTTAAGACTTTTTCATCCAATTTTAGGGCTTGTTAGCATGCCTAGGAAATACCTAGTAACGTAATATTAGCTACTAGCTGGGAGACCCGGCATCGAAACGCCGGGTTAAGCCACAAGTAACTGTGTGACCTGTTGTTGAATCCCTGAGGAGTGGTTAATAAGAACCCGCATACTGTGCGACAAGAATCAAGTGAAGCACACACAACATTATAGTGTTTTTGGGTGTAATATATTTTTTCAAAAAATAACTTTACTGCAACTTTAGCGTAAATAAAAACACAGTTTACAACCCATTGTTACCCAGTCATAGCAAAAACAATCAGTCAATATTATTTTATTTTGTGGAAAAGTTTCCATGAAAGTTTTAAAACTAATCGTGACACCGGGCTAGGCACTTGTACGCACAGGTATATATACACCTTGTCGCACAGTGGTATCAGAATAATACCCTTTTTCCAAAAAACTTTATTGTAGCCTTAAACACAGAAAACAGTCCGTTGTTAATTCCGGGCTAAGTGCTTATTACAGGTAAACCGTGTCACACATGCGTATAGCCGTAATACGTTTTTTAAAAAAAAACTTTATTGCATTTTTGGTTTACATAAAAACACAAGAAATAACCCGGTCCAGCTATACCCTATTCCAAAAAGACTTGATTGCAACTTTGGTTTAAATAATAATACAGGAAAAAGCCTGCTATTACCCCATCCAGCTAAAACAATATCTCATCAATTTTATCTCTAGAATAAGTTTTCTTGACAGTAATAAAACCTTACTGCATTTAGCATAAGAATTATTGATTAAGAATTTCGGTGTAGCTACTGCATTTGGCTACTTTCACTTTTAAGCCAGATATAAATAAACTGCTAGCTGGATAGCCACAATCCTAAACATAAAAATATATAATTTTGGCTAGGATAAGGAGCTCTTTTACCTAGCTAACTGAATAACAACTTCAAAAGAATAGAAATAAATTAGGGTAGCTAGCTAGCATGCCAGAAGAGCTGGACTTAGCCATGCTTCTTCAAAATCTACGTTTGTAGCCCAAAATCCTAAAAATTCGTTTCTTTAAGATTTATACATAGCTAGAAAACATGACAATATTTTATCTTAACATGCAAAACATGTAAAGATAGATAGATAGATGTGCATATTTTACATGGCTAGCCTCACAAATATCGAGGGATATACCCTGTCTATTATTTCCAGGAGGGGCCATGGCTTTGATGGGGAGTCCTGGAGTATTTAATGCTCTCTTTGAGCTACGCAAACTCAATTAGGGTCAGCGTTCTGCTAGACAACTCCCTGCAACATCCAACGGCCCACACAGTGGACCATCTCCCCAATTTCCCTCACGTGGCTTGGGTTAACCCGGGGCTATGGTAATATTCAATTGCCCATATTGAATCGCCGTCAAGGGGAATCGAACCCCGGTCTCCCACACAAAGTACGAGAGTGATAACCACTAAACTACGGCGCCATAAAAAGCACAACACAAAGTTTTTAGAAAACTAAAAGGTCAAAAACGACGTACAAACCTTCAAAATGGCCACCATTACATTAGATCATCCACCAACCACGTTGTCAACGCTAGAACTTTGAAGCGTACAGGGATTCATAATTAAAATGGCATTCATATTTTATGATTTTTAAATTTTGTTTTTTGTTTTTGATAACACATGTATTTTTTTAAAAAATGTTAACCGTAACTATTTTTTTAATTAATGAATAAAAAAAATAATAATAATAATAAATATTTAAAGTGGCTAGCCCAGAAAATCACAAAAACCTATAGTTAGTGGATTGTTTCCACTGGGGGCCACTAACCCACGCCCTTATTCGAGGACCAGAATAAAAACAAATAGCATACTAACATATAACAAAATGAGATATTTCACACCGCCGGTTTCTCAAGGACTTAGTGAGATCAAAGAAACCGCGGCTACCATTTTGCGTGACAGACAGACGTATATGGGTATTATAATATAGATTTCAGACATGGACAGTCTTCCCCAATAACGGAGTACTATCGGCTTGAGCAAGCTGAACTTGGGGAATGGGGGATTAAAGACAAAAAATTGATCTAAAAAAAGAAAAAGAAACATTTGTATGCAGTAGGCTTATTCAAAGAATTGGAAAAAAGTTGCCCTTACGTTTTTGATTATTCATCCGAAATTACAAAAAAATGGTTGACTTTAAAATTTTTACCACATCCTTCATCAACACCTTGCAGACAAAACAAAATATGAGCATCAGCATTTTTAGCATTTAATGATGTAAACATAGGTTCAATTTTGCAATTAAAAGTTTATCTCATCACCACAGTCAGGGAAATAGGAAAGAATGCTTTTTGATACATAACCATAGGCATGTCAGGAGACCCAGAATAATTTTTCTTACCATCTAAAAATCAGAATAATAAAGGTTGCATGTAATAACCGACATATTTTGAAAACATACACTTTCATGTCCGCAATTATATGGTAAATGGTAAAGTTGCACGTAAGAAATATAGGACTTGTGAGATCACATGCGTGAAAAAAAGATTGCCTCCTACGGAAATGCACGACATTTAACTGTTCTGAATCATACTTTTTGCACTTCAACTACATCATTAAAAACATATTATATTTATTATATTTTCATTTCTTCAGCTTATTCTTTATTTAAAGGGGAAGTAAGCTCTAATTTTTTATTTAAAAAAACAGTAGCCGCAACAAAAAAAACTTGAAATACCTATTTCTTTTCATATAAAAGTTTCACTAACTTAGTAAAAAGTTGTGTTTACTACGCGTAAAATCGCTTCGTTATTCTGACCCCTTTGCGATTTTAAAAGGATTGGGTCAAGTTGAAATTATGATGTTTTTTAGTTCAGAAAGTGTAGTGTGCTGGCGGTGGTAGTAGTATTAGTTGTTAATTTACTTAAACATTTCAGTTTAACTGCTTGAAAACATGCCAAATTGCGCCACCATCAACTGCACTAACAGAACTGGTAATAATAAATCAAAAGAAAATGTTGACGATGTTGTAGTTTTTTTCAAAATTCCCAGCGCAGAGAAAAAAAACGAGCTTCGAAAAAGATGGTCACATAACATTAGAAGAACTGGTCCCTTGCCTAAGGATATATAGAATATGCCCTGATTACTTATTAAATAAACTCGTGCATGCTGTTGTTTGGCTCAAAATATAAATTACGTGATATCAGTTACAGAAAACATTAATAATTATAGGGAAATACCAGCTGTACCAGACTTCAAATACTGTAAATGTGGGACAAAAGTGTCAGTTTTTTGTAAGCAAGTCAAGATACGTTATTTCGGCTAACTAGCCAATCAACTTGCATGAGAATACATAGAATGTCGGTCACTTTTTGCTCTATCCATCAACTCAGTCACAAAAGAGGAAGGTCAAGGGACCACGATACCCTGATGATTTTACCCTTCTCAGTAAAATTTATGACAGACATGTGACAGCGCTGACGTACACTAATTCCGCATCTGCCTCAGCGAAAAATTTCTGAGGCAAAAAGGGGCAAATAAATGCTAAATGTTCACATAATGGACATTAGGTATATAGATCTGATTGCCTTTCCCATTGAAGATTAATGATGGTATTGCAGACTTCATCTTTCATAACCTTGCAGGACATTTCATTTTCTCAACAAACTCTGCGATTTAACCTCTGTGCCTCTTGACATGTGAATCTTCTCTATCCTTTCTGGTTGGACATATTTTTTTGGCCTTGATTACTATTAATGTCTCGCATTTAGATGATACAGCTTTAAGGAAAGCTGCAGAAAGAAGGAGTGAAAACCTGGAAAAAGAATAATGTATGTTTTTAATTTTCTTTAGTTATTAAAAAAACAACAACAAAAAAATAAATAAAATGAAAATTTGTATATGTATATAACAAGTGTATATGTTTTGATTTGCAAAACAATTCTTAGATGGACTGTACTTTCTTTATACATGCAAAATCCTGTTATTTCTTTTACTCTTGACTAATAATTTGCTTACCTTTGTTTTTGCTAATGTGTTTTTCTTTAGATGCCTGCTCGCACATCATGGGGCAGGTATATTCGATTTACAATAGCTGCATATGTATCAATGTTTGCTGGTGGTTTGTGTGTCCATTGGTTGTACAAACCAAATTTGGTAGGTGATTATGTATAAATCAGCAATCTTTAATATTTACTATCCAGTTAGCTGTTAGAATGCTGTTTTTAAGAATCATATTTTTTTTCCTTTGAACCTCATGTTCGTTAGGAAATTGGCGCGAAAATTGACCCATTTTAAAAAATCGACTACTTAATACTGTTAAGAAAAGAGATGATATTATTATGTTGTTGAATAAATGGGGAAAAGATTATATTCATTAAAGGAATCAGTATAACACATTTTTAAAATATATGTGATTACTTATATTACCATTTTAATGACCATTTTAGCTTCTTCAAATGCTACACAGAAAAAAATTGTGTGTGATGACGAAGTCTTAGCATTATTCTTTCAACTAGTCGATAAGGCCCGTGGAAGAATCCACTCAGACAGAAGATTAGGTTGTTTTGCAGGTTTTGCTAACATCAGCAGTGCATACAAAAAAATTGGTGAAATGTAGTTTATCTGTTGCCTGTAATGCGTGCAGATTGAAACGCTGATAAAGATAAGTGTTCGCAAACGCATAAGGAGATATATATATATAAGTGTTTTAAAATTTTTAAATTTTGCTGACGTCAGTAAAGTCCTCTAAAGTTAGGGAAAAGGCCATTGAAAAAATAGGTTGCTTTAGATGTTTTGCTGACGTCAGCAGTGCATATACAAAAAAAATGTTCTTAAAATCTTACACAAAATGTCAAATGTCAAATCTTACACAAAATAAAAAAAAGAACATCGACACTCACAACACCAATACTCACAAAACCGACAGTTACAACACCGACAGTCACAACACGGATAATAACAATGTCAGAAATAACGCATCTCAAATATGTACATCTTATAAGTCATTATGTTGAAAACCCTCAGTATTTTATTCTGAAATGTCAAAAAGTTGGCCTGCAAGAGTTAGCACAAATCAACAAAAATAAGTTCTTTACACATTTTAAATATTGTCTTTCCCTTAAAAACTTATACAAAAATATGAAAAAGCCATAGTTTGGAAAACATTAAATTTAAATCTACAAAAATCAGTCATTTCAGTTGCATACCATCCTCTCCCACAAAAATTTACACAAAATGTAAAAATCAACCAGTTAAGAACACAAAAAATTTTCTTTTTTAGTATGATGATTCGTACTGCCCTTTACCAACTATTTTGAACCTAAATGTCAAAAAATCAATAAGCAAAGAATAAACTTGAATCAACAAACATTGTATACGGTTCATAAACAAAAGTTTACACAAAATGTAAAACAGATCGGTTTTTGAGAAACACATCTAAATCAACAAAAATAAGTTCATTCAGCATGTCGTTATATTGCCATTACCCATTAATCTTCCACAAAAAGGTTATGAAACACATCAAAATTTTAAAAATTCAGTGATTTCAGTGCATACAGTCCTCGCATTTAGATTACAAAATATAAAAAACAAAAACAGTTTCAGTCAGAACATTAAGTAATTTTTTTATCATCAGCAAACATTTATCCCTACAAAATTTTGTAAAATTCTCAAGAAAAACAAAACCGTGAAACCATGGAATTTTCTTCCAGCAAAAATGACATCACATACAGTTAGTTCTCCCCAACAATAGTTTATATTACAAAATATAAAGACATCAGCTTATAGTGAAGTCCGATTCCACAAAAGTTTACAAAAAATTTCAAAAAACAGCATTTTGCAACACAAACAATATAAACTGACTTAACCATACCATCCTCTCAATTTTTTTAACCCAAAGTCATAAACCCACGTAAATTTCCAATCGAATGTAAAAAAACCCTGTAAAAAAACCTGGCATTTTACATGTAGACTGACAAAAGTTTAACGGGATGTCAGAAACAAAACAATAAAAAATAACTTAACACACACACTTTAAATTCTATAAAATTTGTTCCACTTGTCATATTGTGGTCCCCTTGTAAAGCTCACAGGTAATGTGAAAAAAATTATACTCTATGGGCATAACAATGAGTCACATCATCCTAAAAGTTCAAGAAAGATTTTGTAGCTAGCTTGTTACATCATAATTCGTGTTCAAAAAAGAAGAGATAGGTTAGAGCTAGCTAAGCTTGAGATGGAGCCTTAAAGCTAACATTAGCTATCAGCTAACAGTAGCTAAGACACCCAGTTAAATATACTTAAACTGGGGAGACTTAACTGGGTCTATAGCTAGCTATTCATGCTTAGTAAAAGACATTATAAAGAGAAACAATAGTAATGTAAAAATGATAACAGTGAGTTCCACAAACCAAAGTTTTCCGTTTATCCAGCAAATTAGTTTGTTAGCCAGCTAACAGCTTTATGTAGCATTTTGAATTTTAGTACAAATACATTAGTTACGCACCAGGGGACACATTAATTATGCAAAAAAATTGTAAACAAATATGGCTAGCTTTTTTATTTTTAAAAAAACGCGGTAAAAACTTTAAGAATTTGGAGCTTTAATGGATTTTTTTTGAGAATGCGATTCTGCTTGACAATTTTAAGTGTACTACATAAAAAAGTAACACGTAGCTTCAGCGACATAAAAACAGAACGTCTAAATATATCAAAGTTCTTACTTTTTCTGAATTCCAACCCACTTGAAACTGTAGCATGCATTTTCTACTTCTAACTTTACTTTACTACTTCCTAGCTCCACTCTTCACTTCCGAAGTAACTTCTTGTGGCTTCAACTTTATTTTTCTACTTCTACTTCTTTGCTTAGAGTTTTCTTTCTCTGAATCACTTTTTGCACTTTTTTCAAGACGAAGGGACCTTTCTTTTGTGTTTTTTTCGGTGTGGAGGGACACCATTTTTGGAAAGTTAGCCGTTAAATTTATTTAAGCAAATCAAATTGAGTCGTTTTCATCACGTGATGTAAACAAAATAAACCCGCTAACAAAATAGACATATTTTATTCGGTAACATCAAAGATTCTTTTCGGTGACATCAAAGGAAAATAAACACATCCACTTTGCCTGTTACGGACACACAGACACACTCTCCGTATTATTATAAGAGATACTCAATACTTTCAATACTTTTAATACTAAAATTTTGTAAATCGAACTTTGATGATTCTTATAAAAAGAATTTATACAAAAATGTGTATTTCCTTACCAGAAGAAAATTGACAGCATAATGTAAGACAAAAATACTTCCTTACTTTGTCCTGACTGCTAGTTTATTTGTTGGCTCGGAGAAGTTTAATTTATGTAAAAAAAAAGTAACTTGACTCAGAAACTAAGCCTTTCTAATTCATGTTGGCTCTTAATAATTGGATTCAGAGCAGGCAGGAAAATAACATATCAAAACCAAGAAATTGCTGACGTGAAAAATTTCTGAATTAGAATTTGATCTGTACACCCAATTTATTATTTTTAACTTTATTTATTATTGTTTAGACTATTCCAAATGTGCCGCAAGATCTTGAAAAGATTGACTCGAAGTCGTTTATTTCAATCAAGTCAACAAGTGAATAGAAAATGAAATGTTATGTACACTCCTTTGATCAATAAAGAGCATTCCACCAACATTAATTTCACCAATTTCACCAACATTAATTTACACAATAGGTTTTTAACTACCATTTTTGGTATATATATGTGAAATAACAAAACTTATAAAATGTTTACTTTTTATGTGTATGTACTTGTTTTAAGGGTAACTTACAATATGCGTCGAAATGAGTTTTTTCACTAGAATATTAGAATTTTTATTGAAACATTGCCCCTCACATTTTATTCAAAATGTGTTGCACTGCACCCCCCACACAGTAATTCATTACGTGGTGGGGAAGGGGGATAACGAAAGGTGTCCCAGGGTTGTTATGTTTTTTGCAGTTTATTCAAGAGAAGGGAGGACTTGTTTGTATTTCTTTAGCTCACATGGGTTTTATTTAAGGGAGTGTGCAATCAGTGATATGCAGTAATATAATATTCAGACACGTAAAAATGAGGCAAGAACATTTTAAGTTTATTGTTATTCTCTGGCGAAAGGGAACAATTCTGCATGCTTGCTTTGGGAGCAATGGTAGGGCTGTGGAAATTAATTCCAAAGAAGAAAGTTTTTTTACTTTTTTTATAATAAAAACCTTTTGTTGATAATGTAACAAAACCACCCAGTGTTGTCACTGGTGTTTATTTTGTGGAAAGCAATGCTAGATAGAATAGGATTAAATAATATTCATCCATATTACATCCTGACTGACAACTTATTTTCACTTAACTATGTCAATAGTTTTCTTGATTAATTTGGGAAGGCAAGGCAAATATGTTATTTTTATTCTCAAATTCTTTTTAGACAGCAAAAAACTAATATATAAATCTAACGCAGTATAAATCATGTATAAATAGTGCAGTATTCAATATGACAACAGGAGACAAAACATCAAAAGAGAGCAATGTTGAGGAACTTATTGATCAGCTAAAGAATAACGGTGAATAATATTTATATAACTATTATTGGGAAAATCCCTTAAGGTATACAAAGATGTAGAGAATAGGATGACTCATTTTGTTATCGTCAGAAGTTGTAATAATTATGACGAATGTGAAGAGAAGCATAATTCGTATATCTTTCTAGTATTGAAATGTTTACTAATATCTTTCTAGTATTGACTCTTTTTTGCTTTCGAGATTCGTTAACCTATAGTAATTATTGTTTCTTCTTTGTGCCTAAATAAGCAATGAAGTAAGTAATTTTGTTGTAGATTTATTCACTGAATTCCTATCTGATGGATTCGATCCTAGAGAATATGCTAATACTATCATTGAAAGCCATCTCATCGGTGAATCGTTATCACGTCTTGTTGATGGCATCAGTCTACTAAACAAAGAGTTAATGACACAGGTTAGGTAACACAAATTTTATGTAACGTGAATTCCAAGCTAATATTTGGTTTCTTCAAATTGCGAGTTTAATCTATTCATATTTCATTGTTGTGTTATAGTTTTATTTGTCAAACATTGTCCAAAGATATTTCTTTTCACCTTAGTCATGATATGTTTCCTCCAATATTAATTACAGAAGAATTGATTTTAGGCGTGTAAAAACTAAAACATGTTTTCTTATCTTAGGTATCAGAGCATCATGAAGATTTACTTTTGCAAGCTACTGGAATTGATAAATTGGAAGGTAAGAACTCTCATCCCATGAAATTTAAATCAGCAACGTAAATCCGACCTTCAGCTAGCGTGCGTGTTGATTTGTATAAAATGAATGCATAGTTCCTAAATAAGCCTGCTTTCCTTAAGCAGGATACCCTTTTTTAATAAGAACATATAGTTTTCACAACTGTATGGTTCGCTTTTTAGGAGTTTTACAGTCCATTCAATCTAGATGTTCATCACTTGTTAAGTCTGTTGAACGGTAAGTTTTTTCCGAACAAAGATAGAACTTTTTACTTTTGACTCATTCCTTTTTTTGTTTTGTTTTTTTACAAAGTTTAGGAGGGTTATCTTTAGTATAGTATCATAAGAAGGGGATATCCTTATTACACTGCATAAAGAATTGGTAAATTGATTTTCCATTTAATATAAAAAATTATCTGTAGGGTTAAAGGACAGGTGAGTGACCCATATAACAGAATAGCATCAAGAACGCGACAACTAAGGAGGTTGCAGGTGATAATTTTGTATTTTCATTTTTATTTGTATTTTAATTGCCACATTGGTCAACATCTTGTATGATTTGACTTTTTACGTGTAGCATGCCTTACACAATTGCACGTTTTTCGTGAAAATGTCTGATTAGGAAATAGTTACATAAGATAATCTTGTAGTCGAAACTGGACAAGCGTGTTTAGTTTGCATTAAACAACTTCAGTAATTGATTTTTATTTTTTTATTTTTTTATTTTCAAGACAACATGTGACTATTTAAGAAGAATCATTCGCATTTTATACTTAAGCAAGCGACTGGAAACTCAAAGAAAAGGTGGTAGCCGCGAAATAACTAAAGCTGCACAGAGTTTAAACGAACTGAGTAAGTTGTTTTATTATATTTACAAGGGGGATCTCAATTTAAACAGTCATAAGTTTGAATATCACAAGTATTAAGATCAATATCAGTACATTGCTTCATGCCTAGCAATGTCTATGGTTTTTATTTTTAAAGTCAAAATGGGTGTAGAATTCATTATAATTAGCTGGGTAAGTGGGTGATGCTAACATTTTCCCAGTATTAACCGCTACCATAGAAACTGTGTTTAAAGTTTAAATATGGTTGCATGAGATTCAAGCAAAACAGAGAAAGTTTACAAATGCATAAAATTGACGTAAACAGTAGCTACTGTACTTTCAACAAAAGTTTTATTTGTAACTACCAGTAAACAAGATCATAATAATGTATATCTCGTCGTCTGTCTGTTTGTCTGTCTGTTACGGAAACACGAAATGAAATATATAAAGGACGGGTGACCCCGTGGATTTTTTCACTGGTTGACAACTAGTATTACATAATATTCAATTACATGTATTTCCACTGTTCTATTTTGCTATGCAAAATATAACAGTATATTAAAAGCCTTTGACATCTATAGCATGATTTGCAGTCTTTATTTGATTGGTAGGTTATGTAACAGAAGGTGTCGACCTGTCTGGCATTCAGGTACGTCCATTAATATACCTTTAGATTAAATTAAAGGCAATGTGATATAATTTCTCTTTGATAAAATATTTGCTTCTATCAATCACGAAAAATATCTTTTTTAAATTTTGTTGTATTTTGACGGGATTGGGGAAGCGTTCTGATACTTACTAACACAACTTCCGAAATTTGCTGATTTTGTTTATCAAATGAACCTTCCATAGACTTTAAAATAATAAACATGTCGTTGTTGTTATAGGGCATAGCTATAATTATAATAAGGGTTTTCTATTCTTTCAGATCATAGAAGAAGATTTAAAGAAGATAAAAGAATCACAAGTCGAAGTGGAAAATCAAGCTAAAAAGATGTTGGAACAAGGTTTAAACACACAGGTAAAAGTTTTGTATGTTTATTTATAGTTGTTTTGTTTTGAGATTCCTGACTTTCCCAAAACAGAATTTATAGTAATATGGTATACATTGTATATAATTCAGTTTTTCCTTCCTTCACACCTCTTCTGGTATAAAATTTAAATAATCAGTTTTTCAATTACAGAGATTCCTTAAAGGTGTTCTAAGGATGCCAGCAACTTGTACTACTGCATCCATTTAATTTATGTTTCAGGTTGATTTTTTGCTTTTAAGTTTTAAAGTAAAGAAACTTTTAATTAATATCTTAGAATCAAACTTTAATTGGTACAGCGCTTCAAGTTTTTCACAATCTTGGATCACTTCGTGTTCGTGTTGATGACATTATAAGTCACTTAACTGACCAAGTTGAAAAATTCATTTATGCTTCCCTTGATGCAAAGTCCTTGGCAACTTCTCAAGGTGAGCAAATTTTATTCTTGTTTTTATGTTTTATTATAATAGTAATGGTGCCTGAAACCTTGCGAAACCTTGCTCGTCGTGCATGCATACAATGCTAACTAATACCTTTCATGTAGCAAAAATAATATCTTTCGTGTACAGTACTTTTTGTATTAGATGACGTTTTTTGTTTCTATTTAATAGTTTTATTTACTAAAGGACTGAGTTCAGGAGTTACATCTGGACCAGGTAGAGCAGCCATGCCCACTGCAGGTAACACAGCATCTTGGAGAACAGCATTATGGGAACACGTAGAAAAATTGATGAATAATTTATATAATTTATGTCAAAAGGTAAAAATTCACATAATTTACAATAATTAATTTTATAACAAGGTTTTTAAAGACACAACCTATATTTTTAGACCTCCTTATAGTTTTACAAACTTAATAATAATAATAGTAACAATGAAATCCATATTATTTTGAATGAAACCAAAGTCAAAAGAGAGTCCAATGGTGCCCATTGTTCAAATTCTATAGGCAGTATTTAGAATTTTTAGTCATCATTTTTAAAAATCTTTATTTTTCCATTTTTTTTCTTACATGTATAAATAAAATAAGCTTTTAGAAGAACAACAACAGCATAACATCATTGGTAGTTTATAAAATGATTTTCTTCTGTTTCATAGATATTCACACTAGAAAAAGTTTTGTTAAAGAAACGAGATCCTATTACGCATATCACATTTATTGAAATGTTCAGTGAGGTAGGAATTTTTAATTTGATAGTGTGTGGCGTATTTTTTATATAAAAAGTCCTCTCTAGAACATAAAAACCTCCACAAAAATTTCTCTATCATGTCCTCCTCCTTGTTTAATCCCTACATTTTATTTCGTCTTTGGAGCAATGCGTGTGAAATATGGAATGAAATGTTATTTGAGGCATGTTATGTTTCGAAGAATGTTATTTAAGGGATCTAGTATCTCGTAAAAATTGAGCCTCACCCCGGTTGAGGAATAAAACTGCGTACTCTTATCCGATCTATTCATCTTCAGAAATGGTTTGAAATTCCAAACCCCCTCGGCCAAGCCAAACGCCTTTGTATCATATATCCCATTAGTGACTGGTCGAGGGGTATGAGGCATCAGTCCTAAAAAGCTGGCACTTGCAAATTTCACTCTGTCTAAAAGTTTAGTTAAACACGGTAGCTCACATCATAACAAAACCTTTGTACCAATTTATTTTTTGGTTTCATTTTGCAGGCTGTTCATAGCAATGTCTTCAGTGATTTTTGGAATGTCATTTGTAG
This sequence comes from Hydractinia echinata, assembly GCA_030067915.1. NCBI lineage: Eukaryota > Metazoa > Cnidaria > Hydrozoa > Anthoathecata > Hydractiniidae > Hydractinia > Hydractinia echinata. Next base: position 1,866,922 of record JASGCC010000039.1, on the reverse strand, counting down.
CACATTAAGGTCAGAATTTGACCATTCTACGCAAGGTATGTATGTTGACATGATAAGGTTTTACGCAATTGATGTTCCTCTAAGCTTGTGTTATACTAATATACTAATTTTCTATTTGCTTATACTCTTGTTTTGATTATAGCATCTACACACTTAAAACAAGCATTTCAGGGCGAATTTCCAAAACTTCTTCGCCAGTTCAACGATTTCTGGTCACAAATATCAGCACTGGCAGATAGCAGGCATACACCAAGTAGCCAGCCGTTTTCTGTTGATATTAAAATTGGCTTCCATGATGACTCTAGGTTGGTGAATACTGTTTTACGTAATCAAAGTTGACATATTTATTTATTTGTTGTTTTACTGGTTATTGAACTTGATTTTTAGTCCACTGGATTCATTAAAAGCAACCTTGCATCCATTCGAAAATGCATATTTGTCTCGCTCACTTTCTCGATTATTCGATTCTATAAATCTTGTCTTTCCAAATGGAGCTGAATCAGTGCCAACAAAAGATGAGTTGAACAGTATTATTCATGTGATCAATAGGTGACGTTTTAGCTTCTTTGTTACTATAACTTGATTATTTTAACCCTTGTCTCGATTACTTTAACCATATTTTTGTGTATTTAGTCTTTTTAGGGGTTTAATCTCCATTTTTACAGCTTGATTCCTGGCTATATTAACCAAGCCAAAATATCTTCCCCCGTATCTGTGTCTTATCGACTCCAGACAGTTGTATTTTCTCACCAAGCTAACATACTAACTTGATTTTAATGTTGACTTAATCTTGACTTAGTGAACTTAACGTTGCTTCAGTTGATGAACACCTTATGGTCATGATCTCAAAGAACGTTTCTAAAACGATACAACTCTACGTAAACAAGTGTGAAGAACTTGTAAGTTGTTGAAATTAACTTATTATGATGAGTCTATTCACATTCTTTCTGCCGTTGTAGCAGTTTATGATTTTTAGGATTTTTCGTGCAAATGGTACATAAGCGTAAATATTTTTTTGATAATAGAATTTACGTTATGTTTTAATGAACTGTTTAAGCTCTCTCATATACGTTTTTATGTCTACACTAATGCAAAGGCTTCACCTTTTTTTAATTTTTATTACGTACATATTTTTCTTACGAAAGCATTTTTTGTCTTTCTTTCCCCAATTACTACACTGCTGTAGAATTCCAGCCGGAGAGAGAATGTTCTTTCAGTTTTTTAATTTAATTTCAAAAATCTTGTAGTATATTTCTTTCTATTTTTCAATTTTATCTTTAGAGGCATTCAAAACGTACGTTCGCGCAGATATATACAATTTTTGACCCTCCTCCATACCCCCCTGTTTGTATCTTCGTGCGTACTGGAAAGTTCACCCCTCCATTCTCTCTGTCAAAACAAGAAACATACTAACTTTAGAAAAGTTAGTTGTATTCCTAATAAATACCAAGGGACGAGGGGTTGGCCCTTACAACTTTAATAACAAAATTGATTGAAGAGCTATACTTTTTACAAATTCACCGATCATTTAACCAAGAATATAAAATATAGAATATATTATAGAAAGCGAAAGTATGCAAATCAGTTATCCCCTATTCTTTCGTTATTACGTGACTCACCCCCCCCCCCCCCCCTTTCCTCAGCACGTAGTGCTTTTTGAATGTCTCAGTGTAAATACAGTTGAAGTTAAAAAGTTTAAATATGTCTTTTACACCACTCCATATAAGTAAAAAGAAACATTTCTGTGATGTTAGTTCTCAGCTTTTTTGAACATACTTTCTTCGATGTACCGCAGTTTTTCTTAATCTTTTTAAACAAAATGAATATAAGATTCAAAATCCTCACGACTAACTTAATAGATTAGGGGAAGAAACTTTCGCGAACAGAAACTTTTGCAAATGGGAAAATTCGCAAAATTATTGCAGTTCGCGAACATAAAATTTCGCGAAGGAGCCTTATTTAAAATTTTCGCGAACATAAACTTTCACGAATCAATAATTTTCAAGATTTTTGAAAGAATCCATTTTTTGAAAATTATAAGAAATTTCCCTAGAAATTTTCAAAAGGTACTATCATATTAACAAGAAAATTGAAACTGGTCAATCTTGGACTAGTTAAAGCATCTTTTAAGATCACGAATTTAAAGGTGGTGAATATTATTTGAAAATCACAGCATCTTAGATGAGAGTCATATAGGCAAGAGTATAACAGAACATATATACATAACCTGATTGATTGTCTGTTCAATTTATTTGATGTGTGACACACCCTTTTTGTATTTAGCTTGTGACGTCACCTGATGCTGCACAGTTGAGTGGTGGATTAACCACATCGCAGATACGAAACGCTTCTATAGTCAATTCTTTACACCAGCTACGTACGGGAGTCATGGAGGTATGACAGCACATGTTTTTATATATTACACACTAGTGTTTATATCAACACCAAAGGAAAAAAATAGAAAAATTTAATTATGTTATTTTTTAAAGTTTCTACTTCAGATTGGTGTCCCGATATGTTGTCTTTATTATCTTACAGCGATAGTTTAAATTCTTGCTGTTTTGGAAGGATTTAACCTAGCAGTATTTTTACCGTTAGCAAGTAGTAACAAAGTGACAAAAAGGCGTGCACTAGTAAATGATGAAAATCTCCACCTATACCATAGTGGTTTCTTGTTGTTACCTTTAATGACAATCAGGTGCAATATCGAAAGAGTCGTTACAACGAAGAGATTGGAAGCAATAAATGTTGAAGTCTTAGAAGAAGCCAATAATGAAGTGTAGTGTAGCTGAGTTTGAAAATATATTATATATATTTTCTTACTTTTCATTAGTGAAAGATCAAAAGTATCTTTATTAGACCTGTTTTATATTTCAAACGTTCTATGATTCGAACTGATGTTAGACCTTTGTTGTTCTTTAGATTTTACCAAATTTAGTATATCCACCAGCAGAAGCTGTTGATGTGCTGGATGATTCTTTAACAGTATGTTTCTAATTTGTTTTTATTGATGTTTTGCAGTTGGACTTACGTACGCTGAATAAAGCGTTTTCTGAGAAACTCACACAGAATGATTTTCGCATGACATTGCCAATAACCAACTAATATATCACTGCTATTTACTTTGTGTGTGTTTCAAAATTCTCTTCTCACGAAATATTTGCTTTGATAATTGGTGTCATGATAGACGCTCCAACTAGACGGTCTGTTAACTGTGGTACGGTTTGAAGGTTTCCAGCCTGCCATACAGCTAGTCATATATACTAATTTTATTCTATCAAATAGTTTCTTGCTTCTTTAGAATATCGCATCATACATGGATTTACCGCTGGGTTTGCTTCTTAGTGCTATCATGGGTTCACTTCAGAACAAGATTGCTCGCATGCAAACTGAAAACTTCTCAATGTATGTATGTTTGTTTGGTTTTTGCTCGTCATAGCCGTCCAACAGGATAGCTAGCTTACTGAGTGCAATTTAGTGATTATAAATACAGTTGTCAAAGCTAACCTCCATAAAAACACAACTTGATTTCATATAAAAAAACTTGTAACCTTGTATCAACTTTTTATTTTTTTTGAAAATTCTTCATTCGTTTCCAAGATATAAAGAACTAGTCAGGAACCTGTGGAAAAATCCACAGGGTCACCTGTCCTTTAGATATCGCATTTCGTGTTTCCGAAACAGACAGACAGACAGACGACAGTTATTATTATAGAGAAGTTTAGTTTAGCTAATGATGCGAAATGATAACATCATACGTTAGATGCTGAGAAACAATTGCTGGTATGAATGAGAATCAGGGTAACTAAGCATTAAAACGCATGTAAATATGTTCAAAATGTTAAACTGGATAAGTGAAAACATATTTACATCATCACATACCTTGATAAACCCTTAAAACTGCACCTCATTTTTTCTAATGCATGATGTCATGCATTAGTTAACATAATTATCAAAAACCGATCAAGATTTTTCAAAAACATAAAAAGATTCATAGACAACTATTCAAGCTCTTCATATGAAACCAACTTGTTTTTTCGCAGAAGGTAAGCTTTAACATCTTTTCAATTAATGCAAGACGCTGCTCTGAACAGAGCAATTGTGTAAGAAAAACAATTTAACTTCAAACCACACACGAATTCTAATAACCATAAGAAAATTATTGAATAACTTACTATTCGCGAAATTCGCGAAAAATTAAATCTCGCGAAATGTCGTTTTTTTTTTATTAATTTTTTCTTTCTATTTACATATAAACTTCAACTTCAGCGGTCTTTATTTTATGTTTTCCCTTGTAAACACGGTATAAGAAATTATTAAATTCCGCGCTAAATTCGCAAAAGTTATTCCTCGCCAAAATTAATTCATTTGAGGTTATATATCAAATCAGCCCGTAAAAATTTATTAGTCTAAAATGTAAGTACCTACTGGTCACCTTCCACATTTTTACTGCATTTAGTGTTAACGTTAAAATTATGTTTAGTTCCAGCACGACGTATCACGAAACAGTTGATGCTCAACCATGCTCAAGATATATAGCAGATATACAGGTAAGTTATAAAGTAGACGAGAAGAAATCCCGTTGATGGGTTGTCCTAATTATTGGGGAGTCTTCGTGTGATTGGTATTGGGATGCACAAGGAAAATTATCAATATTGGCAAAATAAAACTTTTTTTATTTTTTTTATTTTTGCTATTACCAACTGATGGCCCTGTGGCAGAACGTTCGCCTCCAGTGCACAAGGTCGTGGGTTCAAACTCTGGTGTGAATCGATCCTTTGTGCTTAGCCTTCAGCAAGAGAATAGAATTGATATTTAGGCGGTTGTCTAGTTGAGCGATTGCTGTGCTTGCACGACTTTCAAATGAGAGCTTCAAGTGCACTAGGACCCCTTTGCAGGACCCTCAGTGATAACAGTACCGTTAGGGAACTGAAGAGGCTAACCTGGGTAAATAATAATAATAATAATAATATGTAAATGAGGTCATTTAAGATAAAGTAACTTTTAATTCTAGTGCCTATTGCTGGATTTTTTTATGTCTAGTTCTATTTGTTTATTTGTTTATATAGTGATAATTTATTTTTTTAGAAATTTATCAACAGAATTCAATCTGATTACCTAGCTCTTTATAACTGCAAAGATTTCCTGATTGAAAGGTTAGCTATAAGCAGAGTATTTTGTACAAGAAATAATTTTATGACATCTAATTTTTTTAGAGCAACTTAAAATCTATATTTATATTTCTAGATTGGAGATGTTAGCTTGTCGTATTTTGGAACTGTTTGTTAGACACGCGTGCTTGTTAAGAGATATCTCGGAAGGAGGTAAATTAAAAATGGCAGCCGATATGGCACAGTTGGAATTTGCAGTTACACCTCTTTGTCGAAGGTTTGAAGATTTGGGTACAGCGTATAAATTATTTCGAGCTTTCAGGTGAGTGGTTGGAGGAATCGTCATCGTTGTTTTTATCTTGACGTCGTTATCTAGGGTGACCACACCTTCTTAAATCTCCTAAATAACCTAAAATTTGACCCAAAATATTGATTCCTCTTAAAATTTGACCCAGAATATTGATTCCTTCTAAAATTTGACCCAAAATATTGATTCCTCCTAAAATATGCCCCAAAATATTGATTCCTTCTAAAATTTGACCCAAAATATTGATTCCTCCTAAAATATGACCCAAAATATTGATTCCTCCTAAAATTTGACCCAAAATATTGATTCCTCCTAAAATTTGACCCAAAATATCGATTCCTCCTAAAATATGACCCAAAATATTGATTCCTCCTAAAATTTGACCCAAAATATTGATTCCTCCTAAAATTTGACCCAAAATATTGATTCCTCCTAAAATATGCCCCAAAATATTGATTCCTTCTAAAATTTGACCCAAAATATTGATTCCTCCTAAAATATGACCCAAAATATTGATTCCTCCTAAAATTTGACCCAAAATATTGATTCCTCCTAAAATTTGACCCAAAATATTGATTCCTTCTAAAATTTGACCCAAAATATTGATTCCTCCTAAAATATGCCCCAAAATATTGATTCCTTCTAAAATTTGACCCAAAATATTGATTCCTCCTAAAATATGACCCAAAATATTGATTCCTCCTAAAATTTGACCCAAAATATTGATTCCTCCTAAAATTTGACCCAAAATATCGATTCCTCCTAAAATATGACCCAAAATATTGATTCCTCCTAAAATTTGACCCAAAATATTGATTCCTCCTAAAATTTGACCCAAAATGTTGATTCCTCCTAAAATTTGACCCAAAATTTTGATTCCTTCTAAAATTTGACCCAAAATATTGATTCCTCCTAAAATATGACCCAAAATATTGATTCCTCCTAAAATTTGACCCAAAATATTGATTCCTTCTAAAATTTGACCCAAAATATTGATTCCTTCTAAAATTTGACCCAAAATATTGATTCCTCTTAAAATATGACCCAAAATATTGATTCCTTCTAAAATATGACCCAAAATATTGATTCCTCCTAAAATTTGACCCAAAATATTGATTCCTTCTAAAATTTGACCCAAAATATTGATTCCTCCTAAAATTTGACCCAAAATATTGATTCCTCTTAAAATATGACCCAAAATATTGATTCCTTCTAAAATATGACCCAAAATATCGATTCCTCCTAAAATTTGACCCAAAATATTGATTCCTTCTAAAATTTGACCTAAAATATTGATTCCTCCTAAAATTTGACCCAAAATATTGATTCCTTCTAAAATTTGACCCAAAATATTGATTCCTTCTAAAATTTGACCCAAAATATTGATTCCTCTTAAAATATGACCCAAAATATTGATTCCTTCTAAAATATGACCCAAAATATTGATTCCTCCTAAAATTTGACCCAAAATATTGATTCCTCCTAAAATTTGACCCAAAATATCGATTCCTCCTAAAATTTGACCCAAAATATTGATTCCTCCTAAAATTTGACCCAAAATATCGATTCCTCCTAAAATTTGACCCAAAATATTGATTCTTCCTAAAATATGACCCAAAATATTAATTCCTCCTAAAATTGTTTAAGGTGACATCCTTTTTTTTAAAAAATAATAACTTTTTGTGATTATGTTTTTTGTGACAAAAATTGAGCATTATGTTTATTGCAACATGACTGATGAATTATATTTTCATAATTACTGCAAGTCGAAAATAAACAGCTTCTCTGATATTGAAACAAGGAAAGGCTTGATTATTGGTAACTCTGCATTTCATTCTAAATTTTTAGCAATATCCCATAAAATGTAGAATGGTTTTTATACGTTTTTGTCCAAAAAATTTGACCCTGAATCTCGTAAAATAACAAAGTTTAAAATCTGTAGCTACCATGTCATCGCTGTTCTTGTTTTTGTTGTCGTATTCTCTTTTTGTGATTGTAATCGTTTTTTTGTCGCGTAATCGTTGTTTTTGCCGTCTTAATTGTTGTCTTTGTCGTCGTAGTTTTTTCTTTGTCGTCGTAATCGTTGTTTTTGTTGTTGTAATCGTTGTTTTTGTCGTTGTAATCGTTGTTTTTGTCGCGTAATCGTTGTTTTGTCGTCGTAATTCTTGTTCTGTCGTCGTAATTCTTGTTTTAGTTGTGTAGTCGTTGTAATCGTTATTTTTGTCGTTGTAATCGTTGTTTTTGTCGCCGTAATTCTTGTTTTAGTTGTGTAGTCGTTGTAATCGTTATTTTTGTCGTTGTAATCGTTGTTTTTGTCGCGTAATCGTTGTTTTTGTCGCGTGATCGTTGTTTTTGTCGAGTAATCGTTGTTTTGTCGTCGCAATTCTTGTTTTAGTTGTGTAATCCTTGTTTTGTCGTTGTTTTTGTCGTCGTCATTGTTGTTCTCTTGTTGTAGCTGTCTGTTATTCACTGAACACACTTTTTGTATCTTCTTATAAATGTTTAAGACTAGAAATAATTCTATATTGTGCAAATCTTAAAAAAACCTATAACTTAGTCTTGTGTTCTGAAAAAAAAAACTTTTACATGAAAAAAGTACATATTTCAAATTTTATTCCAGGCCTCTTCTATTCCAAGCAATCGAAGATATCCCGACAAATCCGAATCTGGGCGAAAGTTTACCACATAGTGTAGTTCTACATTTCTTGTTTTCAAAAGCTCCTACCAACATGCAGTCTCCACACACTGTAAGTCTTCACATTTTTATTTTCACAGGCACAGCGTGATCTGACATAGATGTAGACAGGTGTTAACTTTAAAAAATGTCCATTCATTCTTGTTTGTATTGAAGCTTATCAAAACAACGTTTCACTACAGCACTGTGTCTTAGAAAAAACTGTGCTGGACCACAGTCATTTGCACCAGTTTGGAATGTGTTTTTTACCTCTAACAGCCATTGTTATATTATCTCTGTATCTCGAATACTCTTCATCTGTAACACATCCCCACCGGCGCGAATATTTTGGTCCTTTGCTGTTATTCTTCTCTATCCTTATTTCTAATAAATCTTACGGTCCGTTGAGAGTTCGAGACCGAGAGAAAGAGTAAACTTCGTAAATTAACAATTCATAATTGCTTAAGCCATTAACGCCTCAGAGGGTGGTTGAGGATAACTATAGATCAATTGTTTTTCTTTTTGTTTTGATTCATGTAAACAAGTGTACCTTGTCTATTTATTCTTTTATATCTCATTACAGGTTGCTGGATGGACAGTGCCAGAATACTCGGAATGGCTAGATGAACATCCTGACGAAGGAGAACGAATTGCGCTTATCAGGTAACTTACCTTGTGCGCTGTTTGCTAATTTTGTTTCACGGACGAGGGGCACATCACTACGCAATTTTTGTTCTTCAAAGAAGCACTGAAATGGAGGCCCACAGTAAATTTTTAGTATCTTTTGTATACGTGTTTATTAATTAACAGTTGGTGAGTTAGCCATAGTATAATCTTATTTCTTTATATTTTTCCTTATATTCTTAATGACAAATGCATATCTCATTTTAGGGGTACAGTTGAAGCTTACTCGAAAAAAGTAGGTGGTATAGATCTCCCTCTGGTGTATCCAGTGATGACGAAACTGTTAGAACAGACATCGTAACAGAGTTTCACATTATGCGAAAAGTTGGTGTTGCAATGTTAAATCAAAACATACGAGCAGCATCTTGTAGTACCGCGCATGCGCTTCTTTTTTCTGTAACAGTGCTGTCCTCATGTTTTAAGGTGTCCTTTACACAGACGAAACGTATCATTTGTAGAATATATTTTTATTTAACATTTGACGCTTTTGATCGAGACAGAGTTTTGACCAGGTATCGATTTTTAGTACTAATATGTGGAACAGTTTTCGCGTGCAAAATTTTTTAGTGTTTTGAAGTTTTCTGCTAGCTTTGTAGTCTGTCATCCACAATTTTTGATTTTGTAGTTGATGTTATGTGCTTTGTTATCCTGCACCTTCTCTTAGTTTGAAAACACGTCGTATGGTTTAAATGTCTTTTCACCTTTACACCACCGTGGTCACACACTGCACATTTTATTCCGTCAATCTATCACATGATGCGTATTGTTTTGTGAAACCACTTGGAAATATTTATTGTATACAACACGAATAAAATTGAATATAGAATAATACTTGTCATTTTATGTATTTTTTTTAACATTTGGTTTAATTTTTCAGATTGTAGGAACCGGTCGTATTTTTTAACCCTGGGGTCGAGGTTAATTTTTGACGAGCAACAATGAAGCAACAAGCACAGTGTCGTTTTGAAGCATTACGAAAAAAAAATTTAAAACGTTTTATGGCCTTTTGAGAAATTAGAAAAAATGGTCAAGCAAAAAGATTCGTGTTAAAAATGTGTATATTAAAAGTCGGGGGAAAGTACCTTCCAAAAGGCTAGATACCTCCTGGGTACCACTCGGGTTAAAATATTGGGAACATAGTACTAGACGAGAAAAATTATAATAGCCATTTTTCTGGTGCAGGTGATCCCCCATCAAATTTTTGCTAAAGTTTCGCGTATCTCTTTGGATGTACTAACCAGTGGCATTTTGAATTTATTTTTGCAGATAGGATCCTAGAAATATATTTGCGACATTTATTTTTGTGAATCTGATATCAAACAAACGAAGGAATAAAAAGATTCATTTTTTGTTCGTTTTGCAAGACTGTAAATATTTGCGGATGATTTTTACACACGCGTAAATATTTCATGTATAAGGTATTTCCAACCTCGTCCCCAGGGTCTTGTGGCCCCTGAGCCGTTATTACGGAGTGGCCGCTATCAACTTTATCAACAATGCGAAATGCCCTGGGAACGAGGTTGAGGTATTTCACTACTAGAAAAAGGCTGAAAATGGGCGCCTGCTTTTGTACGTAAATTATTAGCCAAGCCGTAATTGTGGACATAATATATTTGCAAAATTTCGGTTACTTCGCCAATACTTTGTAAAAGTTTTACTTGCGCAAGAGTGTAGGCTAAGTAACCAATGTCGAAAATGCCCTAGGAGTTAGGCCTGCATGTTTCAGGTTGCCTGCCGTACACATTCCAATAGCCACCAAAGTAGAGACTGATGTTATTGCTATATATTTTACCAATCGACTTGGTCGTTTTAGACAGAATGGAGATTTTTCCAAGGAATTGATTTTAATCTTACAAAATACCTTATTACAGGAAATTTACGAATCATCAAATTAACGCGGTTTCCCCCCCCCCCCCCCCAACGGCGTTAATTTTATGCTGCGCTAATTTCATATCCGCGTTACATTAACTCTCCTCGCTCCCGCTCGCAGAAGTTTTAACGATTTCTTTTAAAACTTCCGTTGATCTCTAAGCCAACTTGCTTGAGTGGAGACGGCTTCCGTGGCACAGAGTTCACCTTTGCGGAAAATTCAGCACCTTTCTTTATAGCATACCAAATATGGCAACTCATTTCCCTTGGTACATGGCCAACAGTAACTGCAAAAACCTTTTCAGGTAGTTTCGCCTTCCCAGCCACAGCAAAGCGATCCTGAGGAAACTCGCTTCATCTTCTTAATAGAGATCGCACATGCTGTTTGCTGGAATGATATTCCGGATGAACTTATTGTAAATGTCGATCAAACCCCCTCAAAATTTGTTCCGAGAGATAATATAACAATGACTGTTAGAGGTACAAAACACATTCTGAGAACTGGCGCAAATGACAAGAGAAGGATTACCGTTACTTTATCAGAAACTCTCACTGGTGTAATGCTACCATTTCAATTAATTTACAAGGGCAAAAAGGCAAGATTACTCCTTCTCCGGAATTTCCAGAGGGATTTTCCTCATCTTACAACGAAAGTCACTGCCGTAACGAAACAGAATCACTGAAATTACTGAAGGAGGTCATCAATCCTTACGTAGAAAAGGCTTTATTAATTGGGATGATTTTAGAGATTAACAATCGCATGGTGCCAAAGAATTTAACCCATTTGCTCCAACCTCTTGATCTGACGACAAACGGCTCTTTCAAAAAGATGGAAAAAGCTGCCTTCAGAGATTTCTAAATCGACCCAGAGAAAGATGTGACAAATTGTCCACACTCAACCCATCCGCGCCAAAGTAATGACGAAGATCTCTTACAACTTCAAAAATAAAGGGCGTGAAACAATTCCAAATGGCTGGAAGGCAGCTGGGGTTATTGGCGCCGTTCAAGAAGGCAGGAGGAGGAAGTGATTGATTTAAATTCTTTTATTTGAAGAGAAAATAGCAGAAACTGAACAAAAATGCATGATTTTCTTCCCCGTTGCGTTAATTTCATCGAAAAAGTAATTTTTTGAAAAACCGCGTTAATTTTATGCTCCAGAGATGCATATATTTTCGACAAACCGCGGTAATTTTCTGCGTTGTTAATAAAGTGACTCGTTGATTTCCTGTAATAAGGTACAAGCTTCATGTAGCATACTTCGAAATGTAATACAGGAAATTCCCTAAACCTGATAAAATGACCAGTTCGCGGAGCTGTCATGACTTTTGTTATGACTCGACAAGACTTCGTTTTTGCAATTGCAAATGAGTGGATCAATAATCTATACACTAAGGGCGCATATTAATAGATCAAAACAGAGTGTGTCCACTCCGGTCTCGTCCCCAGGGTTTTTCTACGCCTGTATTTTAACGGAGTCCCGGGACCGAGCTGTTAGTTCTTTAAAACAAATCTGAAAATCAACCCTTGTTCATTAGCGCTTCAAGACTTACCCAAAGGATTACAGGTTAACAAATTTAAAAAAATAAATAATTTGTATATACAACGTATATCTTCGTATCTATTTGCTTACCTATTTTAGCAATACGCGACTTCTCCGCAGACTTATTAAACCTATAATAACTGTTTATGAGGGCAATACCGGAGAATATTGACCGAAATAAACAGTTATTATATGGCTTATTATCCGGGTACTGCATTTTACAACAAAAAATATAACATTATAAAAGCAGGATGTAGAAACCACGTCTTTATAGAAACTATTCCCATATGGAACGTACATTCTAACAAAAAATATTTTTTTTAAATCGAATATCGTGTATATAGCAGGTTTTCATTGCAGCCACAACATTGAATTCTTTAAAAGATAAAAGTAAGTTTCACTTCTGTTTCACTTCTGTTTCGCGTTTTGTTTACTTTTTTCCATGTTTATTTACATTTAATGCTACCATATTTAAACTTTAAACACGGTTGCTATGGTAGCGGGCAATACCGTGGAATATTGCCCGCTATGAGTAAGTTCTAACCAATCACATTGCACGATTTTTGAAAATATCGATGCCGCCCTTTTACCCGGGTAATAATAAACCTTAATAACCGAGCCCTGAAGGAACTTTTATTCACCAATGGCGCTTGCTACCGGGGTTAGTGGCATTAACAACTTTTTACATTTTTTTTAAAAAAAATCGTAAGACCTATACTCTTTTTTATAAGCATAACCTTGTTGAAGCTGGAGAGTCTAATAAATAAGAATTTTAAATCCAAGCGTGATTCCAGCCCGAACTTTTATTTTAAGTGTTCAAAAAATTTTTGTGGAATTAGAACGTTAACAAAACATGTTGCTGTCCTTTGAAAAAGGTACAAACATAAAGGTAACATTATTAGGCATATTTTGAGACTGAAAATAGATACACACTTATAAAGAGTTTCCAGTTTCAATATGTTTATAAAGTTATACTAAGTTATATATAAAATTATGTTGACAAAAATTTCTGGTACTAGACTCGACACTGAAAGAAACTCTGTAGAAGAGTTCAACTGGTCTTGTATGTTATGAATGAATCAGTGACTGATGGAATACATATTCTTTCAACTGATACAAAAAATACGTTTGTAAGAAATACTAATACAAAAAAATAAGAAATTCACTCCTTAAATAAATAAAAAAATGCAATACTTTACGACTACGAATCCATATTAATACAACATTTCTACAAATTAAATGAAGTCACCCTATTACACATACCCTTCACAACTGGGTATGTGTGACCAGCAAGAGAGAATCATACAATGAAAGTTTCACTGAAGAAATTCGCAGTGAAGAAAGGATTGAGACACAGTTTTATTGACATTCATAGGAAAGACTGGTCTGTTGAATGTAGTATTATGTTTTACTAACTTTTGGTTCGCAAAAATTTCGGGACGAAAAAACAAACAATTATAATTAGATAAACAAAACGAGGCAAAGTTATCTTTGTTAGGAAGTTCGCTAGGCTTAAACCGTTAGAGTGCATCCCGTTAGAATAATCAAAATTTCAACAATGAATTTTTTTTCTAGGTAGTATAAAGATTTCTGTCGTCTAAATTCGGCCGACATGGTCAGCGTTTCAACCAAAAGCAAAGCTCTAAAATTACCGATTTAGTCAAAGCCGATAACCTAAAACCTGGCTGAAAGCCACTGCTAAAATAGGGACGTACGTTCGGTAATTAAAGTTTTAGTTTTCACGGGATCATAATTTGAACGAAGTATATTTCGCTTTGTTGAATCACCAATACAAGGTTTAAAATTTGAAGCTTCGTCTGATGGTGTATTCCAAGCAAGCAAAGGAGCAGTTCTCAGAACAGCAGAGGAGGGTGCTGTAATATAATGTCTACGTTGGAGGTCTGGATTTCTTCTAGTGTGTACTGGTTCAATTCGTTCGTAGGTTGTTGTAATGATTGCTGATTGAGCCCTGGGTCTTCTTAAGAATTTTCTTTGATTGGGAAATCTATTTGTGTCTGTACCCCAATCTAGTAAGGTTGATGTGTTTTTCGAATGTTGACTTGTTAAAGGTTTCTTCTTGCCCATTCCCTGAACGAATGTTTAGAATCATACAGAAAAACCGTTTTTTTTCTCACATTTAATAGCGCCCAGACCTCAGATTCTTCCTCAGATTGATGTATTGTAATCCTTCTTTTACTTATGGGGAGTATATTTTGGGTCAGAAACTTTCTGGCAAAGGTTCAAATTTTAATAAATGAACACAATCTTTAAAATTAATTTTATTATATGGAGAATAAGAACCAGTATTTTAACTTTTCTTTATTTTCCAGCTAGTGAAGTGATTTCGTTGAAAAGCTGCTTACATTGAAAAATTATTATTTTGTCCTGGGAAAAACTTTCTTGTTATTAGCAAAAGTTTATTCCCTCAAAAGTTTTCTAGTCATATCGTTGTATGCTCGTAAAATGCTTCTTTTAATTCCTTGTCGCAAAATTGACAACACTTCTGATAATAAAGTACCTCACAATAAAACATTAAAAAGCTATTTCACTGAGAAATAATGTTCGCGAAGTTGTTTTAATATTTCACAAGAATTAAATTTCGTGAGAAAAGGATTTGATGAAAACCGTTTCTCAAGGAATTCATGTAAGAAACATAAAAAAAGACTGCTTAAGTTGAAATTCACATACTAATGTATTATATAATGCAGTTCTAGGTAAATTAGAATTAGCATGAATCATTTTTCAAAAAAAAAAAGATTTTCGTGGGAATTAATTTTCGCAAATGTCATAGCAAGTTTTTAAATAATTTTCCGGGAACTAATGTTCGTGAAATTAGCAAAATAACGGGAAAATTATTCCCTAAGGTACATTGAAACACATATTTAGAGATATATTTACACTTTTAAATGACAACTGTCAAGCTAATCCTTACCATGTTAAAATGTATTTCTAGATCTCCCATTGCATTTGAATGAGAATTTCGATTATCATGTCTTGAAAACAAATGTTGATCTGACCTCATCTAAAGAAAATATAACATTATTCAATAAATCCTTCTGAAAGCAATTTCTAATTTCGTTTTTTAGGTTACTTAACAAGCCTCTCAATTTGAGAATTGACAATATATATATTGAACTTCCTAAGTAGAAATTCAGGTTCTAAGACTTAATCAATCTAGAAAGTGAGGGCAGAGTGACACTGTCGCAAGAAAAGTATTCTTTGATTCTCTTTCTTGTGGATTCATTCTTGCCTTATGATTTAAAGTATACACACCTAAATTTAGAAATAGCATTTGAACGTAAAAATAATTTTTCCTCAATCGCAACATTTGGAAAAGTACTTCTCAATGTAGCGAAGAGATAAACTTGATTACGATGACAAATAAGTTATCTTGGCTATATTCACCCTAAAAATACACCAAGCTTGTGCAAGTTTATTTTCCATTGTACTAATATTTACACCTTCTACTTGCTTTAATTTCATATATAAAAATCTTGATTTTAATATGCCATGCTGTTCTTGTTTTTTACAAGTAGATAAAAATAGCATCATACCTTGGTTCTGCTGAGAAATTTACTGGGAGGTGTAGGCTTAGCATATTCTCTGTATGGAACATTAAAATTGTTTCTAGATTTGCTTCTGAAATGACCATGAAATCCAGTTGGAAACTAAAATTAACAAAGAAGAGAGTATTTAACCACTTGTGTTCTCTGTTGTAAATCTTAAAAAAAATTTTCCTGATGTTGAGCAAAACAACCTTAACTGAATTACAAACTACTACCAAACAGAAAATAATATTTCTAAAACAACACAATTTGCCCATATATACATTTTATATGAATACATGAAAAGGTGTCAGGCAGTATTTTTACAAGTCAAATGGCGCCATAGCTCAGTGGTCATAACTCTTGCATTTTGTGTGGGAGACCAGGGTTCCATTCCCCTTGAAGGCGATTCAATATGGGCGAGTGAATTTTACCATAGCCCTTGGTTAGCCATGTGATGAAAATTACGGAGATGGTACACTGTGTGGGCCTTTTGGATGTTGCAGGGAGTTGTCTGGTAGAGCACAGACCCTAATTGGATATGTGACACCGGACTGAACAAGTGAGCAAAGGAATTGACACATGACAAGGTACATTTTACGGACAGACATAAACAATATTATTATATAATATGTATATTATATAAACACAACAGTGCGCAAGCTCGTTGTTCTCATTTAAATTTTATTGAGAAGAAGGAAGGTGCTATTTTGTCGTTGTACTCTCAGTTTATTATTTGTGGGATTTTATTACAGCTATTTATCGAATAAATGATGTAAAAAAACAGTTTTTTTTCAGAACTCTTCCACCACTACCACTGCTCGACATTAAAAGAATAAATTATACATGGTAATAAATGTTTAAAAAAATGTTGTTTCGGGTTGATTTCTCCGGGCGAAATTTGAAGTTTTTTTTAAAACACCGGAATTCGTCCGACAGCCCGTGGTTTTTGCGGCGTTTCCGGCACCCTTGTGTTTTCCATACTGTAAATGGGTTTGTCAGCAGAGGATACGAACAATAAAATACTTTCAATAGGGAACCATTATACTTCATTACTGCAGTCATTTGAAGTGAATATACATATATTCAAGTTGTTGCTTTACACTTTAAAATGCAGCTAAATTGTGGCGAAAATAGGTCAGTATACGCTCTAGCGGAGATATTTTTTACCTAAACTTCGGTTTTCTCTGAACTGATGATGAAAAAGAAATATTAAGCTTATACTAACCCACGTTCCTACAATGTTCCTATTATCATACATCATTTAAAAAACATATAGCTTTAAATTTCACTGTCATTTCTTTTTATGACCAAAACTCCAGACCCAGCTTAGTTGTTCGTGTTGTTGATGTTGTAAAGAAAACCTGCGTGTGCTTTTCAGTATGGCATGTTTGTGTTGTTCCCTTGTTGCGAAGGACGGCTAAGGACTGGGGCGATAAACAAAGTCAGAAGTCATGGCTGGAATATTCCCGCTGCTAAAAATATAAAATATACAGACTTGAAATAATTATTTCATTAGCCACATTATAACAACAAAAATCAGAGTAACCTAAAGTAATTCTTTTTTAATTTATCTGTATCTTTTTTAGCTATTTTTTTTTTATTTTAACATTTTATATTAGTTCTAGAGAAGACATTTGTCCTATCTTACTCAGGTCTTGATTATCTCATTATTTTAAAAATTTTGGTCATGGCTTTAAAATGATGTACCGTGGCTACACCGTGTTATTAATGTTTAAGGTTGTTTTAATTTTTTTGTGTGTACGTGGTTGTCCATACATAAACAAACAGGGTAGCCAAAATATATGTGATTTTTCTGCTGTAAGAAGAACACGAAATACCCATGTTTTCTACAGATTCGAGAGATTTAGTAGGAACGATGAATTACATGTAAGTTTAACTCCGTGTTCATGGACTTCGTGAGTTAATATTTTATCTTCACATACATTTATGCACAAATGTAGGAAAATGTAGGAAGTAGGAACGATGAATTACATGTAGCTAAGTTTAACTCCGTGTTTGACTTCGTGAATTAATATTTTATGTTCACATACATTTATGCATACGGTGACAACTTTGTGCACATGGCTAAAGTAAACATAGCTAGCTGCAGGTTTTATAAATTAAACAATTTTCAGGTTTACACAATTAGGTTCATTTACTATTACGTTGCAGAGCAGAAATGTGTCCCATATAAGTGTCCGTAGCTATGCTCCACACACAAAAACGAGGCCAAAATTGGGTGGTTGGTGCAGCGTTATTTGCTGCTCCAAAACAATCCCATTTCCAGTGTGTGCCTCTTTTTTATATCGGGGGACAGCTAGAACCATTATGTATCACTGTTCTTATGACTGGCAACAACAACTAGTCTACTACAAATGGCATACCAGAACTGCAACGTTCTATAACGTTCTAATTTAAATAATTTAGAGCTCTCAGTTTGAGTATGTCTTGTTTTTAGTGTCTTCAAAAAGTTGATTTCCTCTCGTGCTCCTAAAATTAGACCATTTGATCAAATAATTTTAATATGCATCTTAAATCGCGGAAAAATACAAAGAGCTCTACGATGGGGTTGAATCATGATGTAAGATGTTCTGTGCATATTTTTATACTAAAAACAACAATTTATTTAAAAACGAAAGAAAAATACGCTTGAAAGTTTGCTCTTAAAGAAAGTTTTAGTTATAGTAGGACAAGTTCACGTCGTCTGTATGTTTTTAATGCTTTTGTTCCATTCAGAGTGTGGATCTATATGGAGTACGGCTCGTATAGGCATGCGTATACGGAGTATAACTTTGTATAGCGACATGTTTACTCTGAATAGACAGAAATATTTAGTACAAAAAGCTGCGAGCGGCGCAGACAGCTTTGAGAGTATAATGCTGACACTGGTTTGGCTAGACATTAGTGAATGCAGCATGAGCGTCAAAGTCTAAACTAAGCATTCTTATTAAAAATTTACTCTGGGCTATTCCAGTTTAGAAAATCGTGCCTAAAACAAGCAACTAATTTGTGTAAAAAGAAAAAAGTCTAAAATATGAGACAAACATGCGAGTACCAATTAGTATGAGTAGGCCAATGAATGGACACGTTGAGCACCAGACAAATTTCCTGTCTGAACCAAAAAAGATAAATTTTGAAAAATGGGGAGACTTTACGAATTGTACATCAAAGCATGCGGTGCAAAATGTTCAAAGTTTGTCAGTATACGTGAAGTTCTGTTGTTGTATGTGGTGTTGCAGTTAACCAAAATCAGAAGGTAAATTTGAATTACATAGCTGAGTTGGAAAAAAAGGTTATGGAAAATGAAATTCCCGCTAATTTCATTTCTGTGTGATGATTTCTGCGCTATTTTCATTTCGTTTCATCATCATCATCATTCTCGGCTTAACGTCCGTTTTCCATGCTAGCATGGGTTGGACGGGGTATATTAATGACCCTCTTCCAATCTGATCTAGACTGTGTTAGATCTAAACTCAACTTCCTCTGTATCAAGTCTGTCCTTATAACCTCCTGCCAAGTCTTTCTCGGTCTGCCTCTGGGCTTTGCCCCAGGAACTATCAAGTCTCTACACTTTCTTACCCAATTATCCTCCTCCATTCTTTCCAAGTGCCCCAGCCAATTCAATCTTCTTATCTGGATAACATCTTTAATTCTACGTTTCAAAAGAGAAAATTTCCTGATGATATATCATACGAAAAAGAAAGTATCGATATGGTGCAATTACTGTGAAGTTAATACTGTGAAGAAAAAAAATTAACTTCGTAAAATTATAATATATATTCCTGTAGTTTACTATTTGCGTGTTGTATGAAGTTTATTTTTATGGCTTCCATTATATTCATTCTAAGCTTTAGAACTTTGTTTTGTATGTTTCTATATGCAATAAAACTAACCATACAATCAATGACTTTTTATTATGCAACTTTAAAATGTGTACTTTTATACCAGCAATTGTATACCTTAACTCATTAACAATACATTGTATTCTGTTCCTACCAAACATGTCACACTCATACTCAGCATGTCACACTCCATATACTAAGCCTGTCACACTCCGTATAGCAAACTTCGTATATTAAGCATGTCACACTTTGTTTACTAGGCATGTCATACCCGTATACTAGGCATGTCACACTACTCCGTATACTAAGCATGTCACATTCTGTATAGCATACTTCGTATATTAAGCATATCACACTCCGTATACTAAGCATGTCATACTTTGTATACTAAGCATGTCACACTACTCCGTATACTAAGCATGTCACACTCCGTAAACTAAGTCTGTCACACTCCGTATACTAAGCATGTCACACTCCGTATAGCATACTTCGTATATGAAGCATGTCACACTCCGTATAGCATACTCCGTATGGCATACACCTTATAGCACATTCTGCATACTCTGCATAGCAAATTCTGCATAACATACTCTCGGTATCTCACAATCTGTATGCCATAATCCTTTTGCTGCAATCAAACTAATGTTCCCACACTCCGCATAGCTACAATATACTTCGTATGTTTACGATGGATAAAAAGTAGGAAAATGATGTGCTTGTCTTTTTAACTTGTTCTTTATGGTGATTATTTTTTATTTTTTTCGGAATTAGTTTTAAACAGTCATATATTGCAATGTTTCACTTTAAGAACATTCAAAAAATGGGGAGACTTTACGAATTGTACATCAAAGCATGTGGTGCAAAATGTTCAAAGTTTGTCAGTATACGTGAAGTTCTGTTGTTGTATGTGGTGTTGCAGTTAACCAAAATCAGAAGGTAATTTTGAATTACATAGCTGAGTTGGAAAAAAAGGTTATGGAAAATGAAATTCCCGCTAATTTCATTTCTGTGTGATGATTTCTGCGCTATTTTCATTTCGTTTCTAAAGAGAAAATTTCCTGATGATATATGTCACACTCCGTATAGCATACTTCGTATATGAAGCATGTCACACTCCGTATTGCATACTCCATATGGCATACACCTTATAGCACATTCTGCATACTCTGCATAGCAAATTCTGCATAACATACTCTCGGTATCTCACAATCTGTATGCCATAATCCTTTTGCTGCAATCAAACTAATGTTCCCACACTCCGCATAGCTACAATATAATTCGTATGTTTACGATGGATAAAAAGTAGGAAAATGATGTGCTTGTCTTTTTAACTTGTTCTTTATGGTGATTATTTTTTATTTTTTTCGGAAATAGTTTTAAACAGTCATATATTGCAATATTTCACTTTAAGAACATTCGTTGGCAGACTCTGTATAGCTAAAACAAACTCTATATAGCAGTTATACAGAGTATTACTCTGTATAGAAACATAGTCACACTTTAAATTTACTTTACAAACCTGCATTTTTTTATTTTTTTTGTGTGTTCCAGTGAGTGACTTTTCACTTGCAGCAAAATAGAAAGTTTGTAAAAAAAAGAAAACCGTGCCCTTTATGGTGTATTGGTCTTTTCATTCAATAAATAAATACTTTTGGAGTAACCAGATTTTCAGCTTTTCTGTTTCAGCGCACGATCAACCTTCTCAACAAACACACTTCTTTTTTTGCGCTTTTACAAAAATAGTTATTTCTTCAAAAATCTAAAATCACCTCTGTTTGAAATGGGTTTGAGGTCATGAACCGAAAGAACAAAAATATGCTGCTGATGGGGCTTTTTTGGCTTCAAATTTTTTGGCCAAAGATGGTGACTGCCCTAACTATCCCTTGTATGTAATTTTTTTCACATAAATTTATAGGGAAACAATTTATCCAAGGTGAAAAAAATCTACCCTATCAATTTCACGAAACATAATATCCAGTAGCTGCCACTTATATAAAATAAAATGATTAAAAGGTAATGAAAAAACTAGGGTGTTTTACCATGATTCCATATGCTTTTTTTCATGGTGCGATCATCGCCAAATAGATTGTCTTGATGTCCCAACTTTTTACGCCATAAAGTTCGAGGCATTGTAGTTTATTTGGAAGTTGAAGAATATTCCGATTGTAAGATTTCTCAATCAAAGTTTAAATCCATCTTGAGGTCAAAGTATATTACAGTTGACCCTGACTGATCACATAATAATGGTTTTATGATTATCCTTTAATTAACCTTATTCTTAGCAAAATAAAAAAAAAATCTTGAATCATAAATTAGCTAGGCTTTATACAATATGTTCGTCCTTCCTAAAAAAATTTTTTGTGGCAAAATGATGGAAGTTAATGTGCAATTCATGTGCACATAAACTTCTGAACTTGCATGCAAATGCTTCACATTTCACTTTAAACTCTTGCAAGTAATTTGTGCTTTCTACGAATGACTTAACTTTCACTGCTTTTTTTCTTAACATTTTTAGTAACTTTGATTTATTATGTAACTTTTATTATTCAGAAAATAAGCAAAAAGAAAATGTTTTCTAGGAATAAGCACAATGTCACGGCTGTATATTTGACATCTAATAATGGTATGTCAAAATTATTCCAATAAATTATTTTTATCATTTGTGGCATGTATGATTGAACTTCGTCTTTAATTGACTTAAAATTGTTACACCTGTCTAAAGTTCAATATTGGAGGATGTGCATGTTATTTCCAGTACGTTATTAGATTGTCGTGCACATGTTGTATGCTTGCTCATCATGGTGCATGCAATTCATTTAGGCCTCAACATATTCTTTTGTGAAAAATATTTATATGGGTAAATATGGTATGGTATCAAAAGCACATTTTTATAAATTTGCATGTTTTCCGTAATTAATTCATTTTTAATAGAGCAAAGTTGGAAAAAATTCAACAAAAACGGTTTTCCCTGTTTGTCCTTACAAGCAGGTTCATAAAAATATTTGCATGGATGAATGCATATAGTTCAAACATATATCAATAATATTAAATTGCCTGCATATCAAAACCCTTAGGTATTAAAACAAACCAGAAAATCTGGATGTAAAATAAGGGATTATTTCTCAGATCTTAAGAACAAAGTGTGTTTACATCATTAAATTATATTTGATTTCAGGGACAACAGTCAACTTAGCCAAACAATGTTGGATTCACAAAATTCTCAAGAAATGTACTCACAATCGTTACTACCAAGAATGCAAGTACAAGATGTTACGAGTGACTATTGGTCACAGTCGAGCTCACAGCAGGTATATTGTTGCATCAGAAGCATTTTTTGCTATTACTGTAATGTTTCAGTTAAATGAATAAGGTTTTTCATGTACATAAATCCGCCTCAGAAAAGAAGTTTCTTTTGTGAACATGGTATTATCATATCACTTTGGTATTCACCTCAACAATGTGCCAGTGTGAATTGAAAATTAAAATTCAGACTCCTTGGAATAAATGGCTTCTCTAATAGTTGTATTTTAAAAAAATTGTGTGGATTATTGTAACCTATATGAAAAACTGTTTGTTATACAAGTGTATATTTTATTTTGTAACTAGTGGCAATTGGTTTATCCAATAATGCCCTACTAGCATACTTGCAAGGTCAATCAGTATTTGGTTATATATGACAAAATACAATTAAATCAAATGATGACTGTCAGCAGAATTTTTAATAAATTCTTTGAATGTGAGCATGACATATACAACATGTTTTATGGTAAAGTATCTGTACTATCAAACCTAAATCTGTTTAGAAAGTTTTTGTCAACTTTATATTCTATTTTTCTCTGTTCAGGAATATAATATTTAAAAAAAGATATAGCATGCAAAAATCATGTAAATAAACTAAATATATACCTTATATTGCCTTATATTGTCCATTTTATTTCTATCTGAATTTTTTAGCAGTCGCGTTTCTTATTATTTCTTTGTTCTTATCATCACTCACATCTTCTCCACAAAATTTTAGCAAGAAGAAAATATGCGAATGTATGCCAGCAAACCGTTGTTATTTGGTGGCCGACCAACACAAGTAAATACAAATTCAAAGCGAATTTTCAACCGCAGCAAATCATATGGACAATTCATAGACATGCAACAAAAGAAAGCTGTGGAATTTAGTCAAAGGTTTTATAATATTATTATTATTACAGTACTCAACCGATTTAAAATTTCTTCATAAAAATACTATAGGATGCACATTAGTTGATGAGACATTTAAACTTAAGTTGGTCTTGTGATATAAACGAAGAATAAAAGAATAGTTTCATTTAGCATGTTGCAGTATTGTTCTTCGAATAGAAAGTAGGTCCAATTCTTACTGCTGCAGAAACAATCTTCATTATATAATAAGCATATTTTGTATTTAGAAGCCTTTTGGAAAGTTACATTAACTTATTGAAAGAATACTCAGTGGAGGTAAATAAGAAAACATGTCTATTCTTTTTAATAATTAACATTTCAGTCAGAATCTAGTTATAAGGTCCAAATTGAATATGTATAAATATATGATAGCATTCATCAACATGTGTATTGTATGTTGTGTGTTGTGCGTTGTGTGTTGTGTATCGTGTATTGTGTATTGTATATTTCGTGTTGTGTGCTGTGTATTGTGTGTTGTGTATTGTGTGTTGTGTATTGTATATTGCGTGTTATGTGTTGTGTATTGTGTATTGTATATTTCGTGTTGTGTGCTGTGTGTTGTGTATTGTGTGTTGTGTGTTGTGTGTTGTGTATTTCGTGTTGTGTGTTGTGTATTGTGTATTGTGTATTGTGTGTTGTGTATTGTGTGTTGTGTGTTGTGTGTTGTGTATTGTGTGTTGTGTGTTGTGTATTGTGTGTTGTGTATTGTGTGTTGTGTGTTGTGTGTTGTGTATTGTATATTGCGTGTTGTGTATTGTGTGTTGTGTGTTGTGTATTGTATATTGCGTGTTGTTTATTGTGTGTTGTGTATTGTATATTGCGTGTTGTGTGTTGTGTGTTGTGTATTGTGTATTGTGTATTGTATATGGCGTGTTGTGTATTGTGTATTGTGTATTCTGTGTTGTGTATTGTGTATTCTGTGTTGTGTATTGTGTGTTGTGTATTGTGTGTTGTGTGTTGTGTGTTGTGTGTTGTGTATTGTGTGTTGTGTATTGTGTGTTGTGTGTTGTGTGTTGTGTGTTGTGTGTTGTGTATTGTGTGTTGTGTGTTGTGTGTTGTGTGTTGTGTGTTGTGTGTTGTGTATTGTGTATTGTGTATTGTGTGTTGTGTATTGTGTGTTGTGTGTTGTGTGTTGTGTGTTGTGTGTTGTGTGTTGTGTGTTGTGTATTGTGTATTGTGTGTTGTGTATTGTGTGTTGTGTGTTGTGTGTTGTGTATTGTGTGTTGTGTGTTGTGTGTTGTGTATTGTATATTGCGTGTTGTGTATTGTGTGTTGTGTGTTGTGTATTGTATATTGCGTGTTGTTTATTGTGTGTTGTGTATTGTATGTTGCGTGTTGTGTGTTGTGTGTTGTGTATTGTGTGTTGTGCATTGCGTGTTATGTGTTGTGTGAGCATGTGTTTAGATTTACATTGTTGTTATAGATGAAAAGTAATTTTGAGGTTATGAAGTCTGAAATATTCTCAAAGTTGAAGACTAATACAGAGGTTGTTGAAAGTAGTGTGTGTAGCTCGGAAAAGGTTATCAAAAAACGTAAGATTAAATGTAGTTAGTTTCTTATGTATCGTTTATATGCCATTGTAAATGTAATTGATATGATTTTCCATTGTCACTATTATTTAGTGTCACGGGAAACCAACAATTGTTTTTAAATATAAGGTTTTAATAAATAAAGTTGGAAAACTACAATGTTTTCTTAAGTAAAAAAAGAATGAACAGTTAATAATAATCATCAGCTAAAAAATAATATGTAAAATCAGATTAAGAAAATACCGAGATAAAGATACAATATATATCTGGTAACAAACTATTTGCGGCAATGTGCAACATAAAAGTGACCGCGAGAAAACACAATCTGAAAACATATCTACAAATGAATATTCCTAATCTGATGTTTACTCACCAGAATGTTTGTACCATTAACAGTAAACTATTTCCACCTTGGAGATTACTTGATATCCTGTTTCATAACCTATATTTCATATCATTTCTTAAGGTGGTAGTAACCCTTTTAAAATTATTAATGACGAACGTTAACAACAACAAATATGGCGCGTAACATAAAAACTTAAAGCGATCTTTATAGTGTGGTACTTTACGAGCTCCAACTATCGAAAAATATCTTTGTATAAAGAACTTACTAAAGAACTTAAAAGCCGTATTTGTCTTTCCATTTTAAATTTCCAAAATAATTGGTGCATGCAATACATAATATGCCTTCTCATTAGTTTTTTACTTATTTTTGTAATCTTTGGATGCTTTTATAACTATGGTTGGACCTTATATTGCTACGTGCATCTAAGTGTTTTTTTTTACTAAATATATTCTTTGAAGAATGAATAAATTTAGTTGCACATTTCACTTTACTAAATGCTACTGAATATTTCAGTTGAAGACAATCTGCATGAAGACCTAAAGGAGCACAGCAGAAACATTATATCTGTGGATGAGATCAAAGAAAAATTGAATCAAGTAATGCCTTCTTTAAATTACGTGTTACTGCTTAGGCTATGTTGTATATCTTCATGTAAAACAACAATTACTGGCTGCCTATTCGTTGTCAACACCATTATCGAGGAGTGCTCCTACTTAGTTTTAAGGTTTTTGTAGTAACATCATTTAGAAAGGATATGATGTGTCCTTTAACCAGCATTTTAAAAGCGTTGGATACTTGTAAATTTTGTTGAACTCTTAAGCACAGAATACAGCATGCACACGAGAGTTTATAAGTTTATTTATCTACACTTTGATTGAAACTGTGTTATTTTTAACTCACCAATACAGAACTAGCAATAAATATTTTTAAGTACAGCCATGGTGGGTTTCCATTAACATAAAATTGTTGAACAACTGTTGTAAATCGACCTTTACATAAGTACAGTTCCACTATTTAAAATATGCCTTGTATGTACATTTAACTCTCTATTCCTTATGACTGTTTTTTGTTATTTTAGAAAGAAATCGAACTAGCAAGGAGGGACAGTGAGGTTAACCGTTTACACAAAGAAATAAACCAGCTCAGAGATACTGTTACAAAACTCACAGAGAAGGAGAGTTTATACTTTCAA
The DNA here is from genome assembly GCA_030067915.1 of Hydractinia echinata. Taxonomy (NCBI): domain Eukaryota; kingdom Metazoa; phylum Cnidaria; class Hydrozoa; order Anthoathecata; family Hydractiniidae; genus Hydractinia; species Hydractinia echinata. The sequence continues at coordinate 1,840,089 of JASGCC010000039.1, read as the reverse complement.
GAACAAAAATCTAAACTTAATGAATTTCTCCAACATGTCGATTTGTCATTCAGTAAAACTCGACAACAAAGACGATAGTTATGCACTTATAAGGACAACATTGGAAACGTTAGTTAATCAAAACAATGAGCTGAGTCAGCAGTTATCCAACGTGTATATGAAACAAGAGAGTTGTGTCTCCAATGTTTTGGATGTCAATGCAAAATTTGACAATTTAAATGCAGGTTATATGAACAACAGTGGTATGAATATGTCTTCCAACAACTTTCAGATGCAACCAACCACTACGCAGTGTTATTCGTATAATCAAGCAAGATGCATTTCAGCGCACAATAAAAACTTTTATCAAAACAATCCTACTTTCGGTGAGTGTTATATTTAAGTTTTTTTTAAAATGTTATTTTCTGCGAAAATCATTTTTTTGGAAGCAACTTTTACAGTTATTTTTGTGTAGTAGATAACGCGCTGAAAAATTAGAAAATATTGCAGATTGTTGCACAACATCCTCACCTTCGTGTTATTGTATTATTAGAATTAACAGAATTAAGTTCAATTCTTGTTGCACGAAAATTAAAACGCGCAAATTACGTCAGGTCCATAACCCGAAAGTTATATATTATATGTAAATATTGCAAACCGTTTTTTGCTTTATACGGATAATACTTCGCAATAAAATGTCCACGCGAAAAAACATTTTTTTGTTTTTTCACTGACGATAATAGACTGACGCAAAGTATTTTCAAATCAAATGCAAGCGAAAATCATTCAAATAATTAGCTAATTACAGCCATACTTTGTGTAATAATGAATTAAAAGAAAATATATATATTTTTAGGAAAGTCTCAACACAATCCAGTTGTTTTACCAAGCATCAACAGACCCCTCTCGCATTTCTCTCCACTACCATTACATGCCAGAAAATTTGATGTTCTCACTAACCCTTCACCAACAGCTGTGGTGGCGCCTATGTTAAGTCAACCGCGAGTGAAAAAAGAGGAAACCTTTCTACAAAAAGGTGATGCTTGTATTTCATCGTTATTTTGTTTTGTCTCTACTTTTCTATTTTATTTTGATTTAATTTTGATTTAATTTCACAAAAAGAATGGTTCCATAAGTGCTTGTCCATGTCTTGTTCTCGGTTATCATTTGATTGTTCCTACTTTTTTAAGATTGCAGCAGAAGTCAAAGCAAAGATGTTTTTGAGTTATCATCTGATTCAGAATCTGGACAAGATCTTTGTGAAATTGTTTCATTAATTACAAAGAAGCAATACAAAAAGACACAAAAGACTAGACTAGCCACACCCAGTCTTTCTGTGACGTCATCAAAATCATCTACACCTGTGCAACGATCTATCAGAAGATATGGAAAAATTAAAAAGTTCATCAACCCCTTCTCGCCTTCACCTTCAATTCAAACAAAAGTCAGTATCCGTATATTACTACAAAAGCAGTTTTAATTCCGTATATTTTTTTAATTATTCTTTATTAGAACTACATCTTTTTTTTTTTATGAAAAATATCTTAGTTTCAAGAAATTTTGGGTTAATTTGGTAGGTGTTATATCTTGCAAGCACGTGTAAAAAAGCGTGATTGTGAGCTACATAAGCATCTTAAATATTGCGTATTATCGGTTAGTGCGTTATCGGTACCATCTCTTATATTTTTACCTCTTTTTTAATTAAAAAACAAACACGATTTGTGACAAACATCTGATTAACCTTGACTTGTTTTTATTTCTTTACGTAGGTGGACAAACCAGGTTTGAGACGGGATCACAACTCATTGAATGATCAATGGACAGAAGCTGTTCTTGCCACAAGTACAAAATTACCACCTCAAAATAATAAGGTACGTTTCATTTTTTTTTAACTCTATTATTTTCCTTATTCTTGGCATCCATACGATTACGTTCAGGGCAAAAGTCGGGATAAAAAAAATACGCATAAAATTTCTGCGAAAGGGAAATTCGCTTTAAATTTTTGCGAATTAACATCTTGTTACAAATTTTGCGACATGAGTGTGTAGGATTTCTTGTTCTCATAAATTTACGATATACAAGAATGCGAACTCACGTTTTTGTTACATTTTTGTAATCAGTTTCACAGTTGAACTTCCCCAAGCGGACACTTCGATACAAAAATGTTTGTTCGCTTTAGAGTGGTGGTGTCCTCTTTAGAGATTTTTGATCTAATGGATTTTCCCAAACTTTAAATAGACCAGTTTTATTCTTTAAAAGCCCTGGGGAATACGATCCCTTGAAATAATTCAGGGGTCAAGGGAAGGCCACTGGATGAAAAACAAAGTAACTATTTCGAAATGACAAATTAACTGTTGTAAAAATGTGTAAGAAGAATGTTTAACAATAAAGAATGGACTGGAAAAGTGTCTGTTTTAGGAAGTGTCTGCTCGCCTTAGAGAGATTAGCGATGTAAAAGTGTCCTATTTCTTCCGGCACAAATCAAACGTTTTATATACCTACAGATTTTGCGATTGAGGTTGAAACCTTAGTTACGTTCGGTTCTATATATAAGGCGTTCGGCTACATATAAGGCGTTCGATTCTACATATAAGGCATTCGGCTACATATAAGGCGTTCGATTCTACATATAAAGGCGTTCGGTTCTACATATAAAGGCGCTCGGTTCTACATATAAGGCGTTCTGTTCTACATATAAGGCGTTCGGTTCTACATATAAGGTACGCTTTATGAGAAATACATTCATGTTTATTACGTATTTAGTTTGAAGTGAAATCATCGCGCTGTTCACTAGCAATGAAAAGAAAACAAGGAAACGTGTTCAATTTTGATGGTAAAAATTCGTATGTTCTATGCTCATTTAAATGATTTCATGTTAAGTGATTGTCCGAACGAAGAGGATGGTACCATTTAAGTAATGTTGCGTGTAGTTTGATTGTTAGTAAAGCAGTTTTTCCATCGACTTTGCCATCGACAGAATCAATAAATCATTTGTGGTTTTCTACAATTTAGGTGAGAGTGATGAAGATCTTAAAAACATTGCAGATATGCTGCAAGCGAAGCAGAGACCGAGGAAGCGTCGCTGATCTCTTATGTGTGAATATAAAAAATAAGGGTTAGAGATGGGTAACTTAATGATGACTCTACTAAACAAATGAAAAAAAAATTAAGATATAAATTTTAGAATTAAAATATCTTAAGTTGATTCATTTTTGCGAAAATTAACTTACGCGAGTTTTATCCATATTCGCGAAAATTTTTCTGCGCAAAAAAACCCGAAAAGATAAATTCGTGGAAATAAATCTTTGCGAGATTACTAGAAATGACTTACTTGCTAAAATTAACTTCGCGGACATTTTGAGAAAGAAAAATAATTTTTTCTTCTCTAGTTTTTCTCCGTAAATATCTTTTTTGTAGTTGGTAAAAATGGGTCTGTTATATCTAGGAGAATAGAAATAGATCTCTATTTCTAACCTTCTTGGTTATACGAGCAAGTTAAATTACGACTGAATAAATAGGCCGAAATTAAACTTAAAAGATAAATTAAAAAGTACTAGATTCATGAAAATAATTTGTTCGTGAAAACCTTAAAATCAACCATTCACGAAAATTAATCAACTTAAGGTAGTCGTGACTGCGAAAAAAACAAGAATTTCGCGCAATCGATGCGCATCATCTTGAAAAAAAATTCTGGAAATAATCTCCCTTGAGTTAAAATAATTTCCCTTGAGTTAAAATAATTTTTTGTACCTATTTTGTTTCGTAGCTGTTGACGAATTTATAGTTTATCTAATAATACAACGTTATTAAATTTACCAATATACAATTTATTTCACACGCTCGTGAGTCCACATAAAAGGTATACATTTTCAGTTGATATAAATGTTTTTGTTTTCTGTGAGCACTCGAAGTTGTATGCTTTTCATACGATGCTAGTACGTGTATTAAATGGAGTAAAATGTTACTGTATACAGAACAAGAACTCCTTGTTTTAAGAATTAGAGATCTCAGATTATACGACTGTGTTAGTACACTTATGTTGACCACGATCCTAGAAAAATCCTGGAAAAAGGAAGTCGTTAGAAGTTTCGCAAAAAAAAGATGTTCTGGAAGTGTCCTGGGAAAGTAAATATGTTGAGTAGACTTAAAATCTGTTTTTACAAACCTTACGGAAAAAAAATTCATTGAAAGGTACTTAAAAAACTCAAATATGAAAATTCATAAAATTCTGAAATTCCTGGAAATTGCACATGTTAGTTTTTTTGTCTTGGGTTCTTAAACAATTTGGTCTCGAAATAATAACAAAGAAGTCCTGGAATTTAGAATTCAATTTTCTTTGATCAGCATGAATTTTGTAATTCTCGTCGAACTGCCGACGCGAATGCCGGCGTGGTAACGAATGCCGGCGAAAAATAACAGGTCACGTCGGTAATTGAATTAAAAGGACTGTTGTGTCGATAACGAAATTGTGTTAAATAAACGATATACATAATGTTTTAATTTTTACTTTAAGTTAAATTTATTTTATATTTTGAATGGCTTTATTAGTGAATTATATATATATTGAAATATTTAAATCTTTTGTTAGTATATAAAATTGTGTGAAGCAATTCTTTTTTGTCGTTTTCTGATAAATTGTCTCATACATGCCAAGCTTGTCTTGTTGGTTTCGTGGATATGTTGCACCCATCTGCACTACCTTCAATAGCATATATTTGTTGTTATTATGTTGTTGCTATGTTAAGTATGCTGCAATTGGAATCAAGATAGTTAGTATATTTCCCACTAAACAATGACCAGTACTCTTTCTTTTCGAAAATGTGGCCAGGTTACACAAATCTTTTGTGCAGCAATCAACCTAAAGAAAAGGTGGGAGCATCTTGAAGTTGATTGCAAATAATGCTAAAACGTTGCTCTTGACTTGTTTCTTTGATGAAAAGTTTGCTTTTTGAAGAGATACATATAAATAAGTTTTTTTTTGCTCGTTGTTCCTAATGTCAAGCTTTTCGCTAAAATTCTAACTATTTGGCTTCTAAATAACACTTAATATAAGAATTCAACAGGATCATTACGTATCCATTTTCGTATTAAAGAATTCATGATTCAAGGAAGATGTAATTGCAAATACCTTACAATCCTTGTACCCCAGGATGGTGCGGGTTTTACAAAAGGACTGACAACTGGGAACTGGTATGCATTGCCTTTTATACGCAGTCTGTATCACTTGCTCTCCACCTGCAATCATTTCTTTCCAGTAGCTCATGGTTAAGCAAGCACCTCCATTGGATGGACATGTTTGTATTCTTCCGTTGGCATGACAGCTTTCTTTATCAGCTGCATTGCATACATAACACCTCAAACTTGACACTAAAAAAGAGAAAAGGTCGCATCACATTCCGTAAATTTTGCCTAGACACCAGTGCGTAAAGCGAGGCACACTATTTTATCCACTTCCAAAGCATAAAAATGTATCTATCTTTAGTAATCTAATTAAATTAGACCAAATGACGGAAAATTTAACACCCATTTTTAATGGTGTAACCCCCAACCCCCTCCTGTTACACTAGACTGAAAAAATCCGGTTAATTCGTCATGGATGACTCATTTTTGTTTTAGCATGATTTCTAATGAGCTGGAAAGCGTGGGGTCCAGAAAATAGCAAAACAAAAAGTATACCTATTTCCATTTGACTCAAAGTCAAAATTAAGCAGTAAACATTTAGTATTTCCATCTTCTTTTAAAAGTATGTTTATAATTTTTTTTACAGAGGATCGAGTCGTTCATTTGTTCACTTCGTCAGCTGTTGGGTCGGTCTGCTCAAAGTACACAGAATTTTACTTTCGTCACTTAGTTTTGTTCAATTACACCTGATTTTATTAATCTAATTTCTAATTTGGATACCAACCCAACTGTTTGTCTGCTTGAGTTTTCTTTCTACGAGGCTTACCAGATATGACACTCAAAATGTCCAAAGCTGAAATTTATCGTAGGTAAAAAAATTATTGCATACTTGAAGCAAGTCATGAATGAACGTCTGCACAACATCCTGAAAACTTCAATTTCTTCATTTACTTTTCTGTACAAGAAAAAACTTCAATGATTTTCTTTGTAAATCCATTTTCAATAATTAATATCTAGTTAATTTAACTTCTAATGTAAAATGGATTGGAAGAACTTCCTTTAGTAAGGATGAGTAATATAACCTAATTCGTGCCCAGTTTTGTCAGTATGACTGTTCTTTTTGGAGATTAAAGAATTTATTTTGCGAAATTTATTTTTTAAGTATTTGAACTCTAGTCGCAAAATTAAATTCTACAAAATTGCATTTTCCAAGAGTTAATCGCGAAAATAATTTCCATAATTCTTTTTTAAAAAAGGAATATCTATTGAACGGCAAAATATTTTAAAATTCTAGAACCATAAGTAGAACCATAATTTTTAAAAATTTGTTTTACTTTCCTCAAAAATTCTGTTAATGACAATTTGGATAAATAGTCGTTAGCCCGTGGAAAAACCCACGGGTTCGCCCGTCCTTTTTATACCGCATTTCGTGTGTCTCGCTATTCTCTTTCTTGTGGATTCATTCTTGCCTTATGATTTAAAGTATACACACCTAAATTTAGAAATAGCATTTGAACGTAAAAATAATTTTTCCTCAATCGCAACATTTGGAAAAGTACTTCTCAATGTAGCGAAGAGATAAACTTGATTACGATGACAAATAAGTTATCTTGGCTATATTCACCCTAAAAATACACCAAGCTTGTGCAAGTTTATTTTCCATTGTACTAATATTTACACCTTCTACTTGCTTTAATTTCATATATAAAAATCTTGATTTTAATATGCCATGCTGTTCTTGTTTTTTACAAGTAGATAAAAATAGCATCATACCTTGGTTCTGCTGAGAAATTTACTGGGAGGTGTAGGCTTAGCATATTCTCTGTATGGAACATTAAAATTGTTTCTAGATTTGCTTCTGAAATGACCATGAAATCCAGTTGGAAACTAAAATTAACAAAGAAGAGAGTATTTAACCACATGTGTTCTCTGTTGTAAATCTTAAAAAAAATTTTCCTGATGTTGAGCAAAGCAACCTTAACTGAATTACAAACTACTACCAAACAGAAAATAATATTTCTAAAACAACACAATTTGCCCATATATACATTTTATATGAATACATGAAAAGGTGTCAGGCAGTATTTTTACAAGTCAAATGGCGCCATAGCTCAGTGGTCATAACTCTTGCATTTTGTGTGGGAGACCAGGGTTCCATTCCCCTTGAAGGCGATTCAATATGGGCGAGTGAATTTTACCATAGCCCTTGGTTAGCCATGTGATGAAAATTACGGAGATGGTACACTGTGTGGGCCTTTTGGATGTTGCAGGGAGTTGTCTGGTAGAGCACAGACCCTAATTGGATATGTGACACCGGACTGAACAAGTGAGCAAAGGAATTGACACATGACAAGGTACATTTTACGGACAGACATAAACAATATTATTATATAATATGTATATTATATAAACACAACAGTGCGCAAGCTCGTTGTTCTCATTTAAATTTTATTGAGAAGAAGGAAGGTGCTATTTTGTCGTTGTACTCTCAGTTTATTATTTGTGGGATTTTATTACAGCTATTTATCGAATAAATGATGTAAAAAAACAGTTTTTTTTCAGAACTCTTCCACCACTACCACTGCTCGACATTAAAAGAATAAATTATACATGGTAATAAATGTTTAAAAAAATGTTGTTTCGGGTTGATTTCTCCGGGCGAAATTTGAAGTTTTTTTTAAAACACCGGAATTCGTCCGACAGCCCGTGGTTTTTGCGGCGTTTCCGGCACCCTTGTGTTTTCCATACTGTAAATGGGTTTGTCAGCAGAGGATACGAACAATAAAATACTTTCAATAGGGAACCATTATACTTCATTACTGCAGTCATTTGAAGTGAATATACATATATTCAAGTTGTTGCTTTACACTTTAAAATGCAGCTAAATTGTGGCGAAAATAGGTCAGTATACGCTCTAGCGGAGATATTTTTTACCTAAACTTCGGTTTTCTCTGAACTGATGATGAAAAAGAAATATTAAGCTTATACTAACCCACGTTCCTACAATGTTCCTATTATCATACATCATTTAAAAAACATATAGCTTTAAATTTCACTGTCATTTCTTTTTATGACCAAAACTCCAGACCCAGCTTAGTTGTTCGTGTTGTTGATGTTGTAAAGAAAACCTGCGTGTGCTTTTCAGTATGGCATGTTTGTGTTGTTCCCTTGTTGCGAAGGACGGCTAAGGACTGGGGCGATAAACAAAGTCAGAAGTCATGGCTGGAATATTCCCGCTGCTAAAAATATAAAATATACAGACTTGAAATAATTATTTCATTAGCCACATTATAACAACAAAAATCAGAGTAACCTAAAGTAATTCTTTTTTAATTTATCTGTATCTTTTTTAGCTATTTTTTTTTTATTTTAACATTTTATATTAGTTCTAGAGAAGACATTTGTCCTATCTTACTCAGGTCTTGATTATCTCATTATTTTAAAAATTTTGGTCATGGCTTTAAAATGATGTACCGTGGCTACACCGTGTTATTAATGTTTAAGGTTGTTTTAATTTTTTTGTGTGTACGTGGTTGTCCATACATAAACAAACAGGGTAGCCAAAATATATGTGATTTTTCTGCTGTAAGAAGAACACGAAATACCCATGTTTTCTACAGATTCGAGAGATTTAGTAGGAACGATGAATTACATGTAAGTTTAACTCCGTGTTCATGGACTTCGTGAGTTAATATTTTATCTTCACATACATTTATGCACAAATGTAGGAAAATGTAGGAAGTAGGAACGATGAATTACATGTAGCTAAGTTTAACTCCGTGTTTGACTTCGTGAATTAATATTTTATGTTCACATACATTTATGCATACGGTGACAACTTTGTGCACATGGCTAAAGTAAACATAGCTAGCTGCAGGTTTTATAAATTAAACAATTTTCAGGTTTACACAATTAGGTTCATTTACTATTACGTTGCAGAGCAGAAATGTGTCCCATATAAGTGTCCGTAGCTATGCTCCACACACAAAAACGAGGCCAAAATTGGGTGGTTGGTGCAGCGTTATTTGCTGCTCCAAAACAATCCCATTTCCAGTGTGTGCCTCTTTTTTATATCGGGGGACAGCTAGAACCATTATGTATCACTGTTCTTATGACTGGCAACAACAACTAGTCTACTACAAATGGCATACCAGAACTGCAACGTTCTATAACGTTCTAATTTAAATAATTTAGAGCTCTCAGTTTGAGTATGTCTTGTTTTTAGTGTCTTCAAAAAGTTGATTTCCTCTCGTGCTCCTAAAATTAGACCATTTGATCAAATAATTTTAATATGCATCTTAAATCGCGGAAAAATACAAAGAGCTCTACGATGGGGTTGAATCATGATGTAAGATGTTCTGTGCATATTTTTATACTAAAAACAACAATTTATTTAAAAACGAAAGAAAAATACGCTTGAAAGTTTGCTCTTAAAGAAAGTTTTAGTTATAGTAGGACAAGTTCACGTCGTCTGTATGTTTTTAATGCTTTTGTTCCATTCAGAGTGTGGATCTATATGGAGTACGGCTCGTATAGGCATGCGTATACGGAGTATAACTTTGTATAGCGACATGTTTACTCTGAATAGACAGAAATATTTAGTACAAAAAGCTGCGAGCGGCGCAGACAGCTTTGAGAGTATAATGCTGACACTGGTTTGGCTAGACATTAGTGAATGCAGCATGAGCGTCAAAGTCTAAACTAAGCATTCTTATTAAAAATTTACTCTGGGCTATTCCAGTTTAGAAAATCGTGCCTAAAACAAGCAACTAATTTGTGTAAAAAGAAAAAAGTCTAAAATATGAGACAAACATGCGAGTACCAATTAGTATGAGTAGGCCAATGAATGGACACGTTGAGCACCAGACAAATTTCCTGTCTGAACCAAAAAAGATAAATTTTGAAAAATGGGGAGACTTTACGAATTGTACATCAAAGCATGCGGTGCAAAATGTTCAAAGTTTGTCAGTATACGTGAAGCTCTGTTGTTGTATGTGGTGTTGCAGTTAACCAAAATCAGAAAGTAATTTTGAATTACATAGCTGAGTTGGAAAAAAAGGTTATGGAAAATGAAATTCCCGCTAATTTCATTTCTGTGTGATGATTTCTGCGCTATTTTCATTTCGTTTCATCATCATCATCATTCTCGGCTTAACGTCCGTTTTCCATGCTAGCATGGGTTGGACGGGGTATATTAATGACCCTCTTCCAATCTGATCTAGACTGTGTTAGATCTAAACTCAACTTCCTCTGTATCAAGTCTGTCCTTATAACCTCCTGCCAAGTCTTTCTCGGTCTGCCTCTGGGCTTTGCCCCAGGAACTATCAAGTCTCTACACTTTCTTACCCAATTATCCTCCTCCATTCTTTCCAAGTGCCCCAGCCAATTCAATCTTCTTATCTGGATAACATCTTTAATTCTACGTTTCAAAAGAGAAAATTTCCTGATGATATATCATACGAAAAAGAAAGTATCGATATGGTGCAATTACTGTGAAGTTAATACTGTGAAGAAAAAAAATTAACTTCGTAAAATTATAATATATATTCCTGTAGTTTACTATTTGCGTGTTGTATGAAGTTTATTTTTATGGCTTCCATTATATTCATTCTAAGCTTTAGAACTTTGTTTTGTATGTTTCTATATGCAATAAAACTAACCATACAATCAATGACTTTTTATTATGCAACTTTAAAATGTGTACTTTTATACCAGCAATTGTATACCTTAACTCATTAACAATACATTGTATTCTGTTCCTACCAAACATGTCACACTCATACTCAGCATGTCACACTCCATATACTAAGCCTGTCACACTCCGTATAGCAAACTTCGTATATTAAGCATGTCACACTTCGTTTACTAGGCATGTCATACCCGTATACTAGGCATGTCACACTACTCCGTATACTAAGCATGTCACATTCTGTATAGCATACTTCGTATATTAAGCATATCACACTCCGTATACTAAGCATGTCATACTTTGTATACTAAGCATGTCACACTACTCCGTATACTAAGCATGTCACACTCCGTAAACTAAGTCTGTCACACTCCGTATACTAAGCATGTCACACTCCGTATAGCATACTTCGTATATGAAGCATGTCACACTCCGTATAGCATACTCCGTATGGCATACACCTTATAGCACATTCTGCATACTCTGCATAGCAAATTCTGCATAACATACTCTCGGTATCTCACAATCTGTATGCCATAATCCTTTTGCTGCAATCAAACTAATGTTCCCACACTCCGCATAGCTACAATATACTTCGTATGTTTACGATGGATAAAAAGTAGGAAAATGATGTGCTTGTCTTTTTAACTTGTTCTTTATGGTGATTATTTTTTATTTTTTTCGGAATTAGTTTTAAACAGTCATATATTGCAATGTTTCACTTTAAGAACATTCGAAAAATGGTGAGACTTTACGAATTGTACATCAAAGCATGTGGTGCAAAATGTTCAAAGTTTGTCAGTATACGTGAAGTTCTGTTGTTGTATGTGGTGTTGCAGTTAACCAAAATCAGAAGGTAATTTTGAATTACATAGCTGAGTTGGAAAAAAAGGTTATGGAAAATGAAATTCCCGCTAATTTCATTTCTGTGTGATGATTTCTGCGCTATTTTCATTTCGTTTCTAAAGAGAAAATTTCCTGATGATATATGTCACACTCCGTATAGCATACTTCGTATATGAAGCATGTCACACTCCGTATTGCATACTCCATATGGCATACACCTTATAGCACATTCTGCATACTCTGCATAGCAAATTCTGCATAACATACTCTCGGTATCTCACAATCTGTATGCCATAATCCTTTTGCTGCAATCAAACTAATGTTCCCACACTCCGCATAGCTACAATATAATTCGTATGTTTACGATGGATAAAAAGTAGGAAAATGATGTGCTTGTCTTTTTAACTTGTTCTTTATGGTGATTATTTTTTATTTTTTTCGGAAATAGTTTTAAACAGTCATATATTGCAATATTTCACTTTAAGAACATTCGTTGGCAGACTCTGTATAGCTAAAACAAACTCTATATAGCAGTTATACAGAGTATTACTCTGTATAGAAACATAGTCACACTTTAAATTTACTTTACAAACCTGCATTTTTTTATTTTTTTTGTGTGTTCCAGTGAGTGACTTTTCACTTGCAGCAAAATAGAAAGTTTGTAAAAAAAAGAAAACCGTGCCCTTTATGGTGTATTGGTCTTTTCATTCAATAAATAAATACTTTTGGAGTAACCAGATTTTCAGCTTTTCTGTTTCAGCGCACGATCAACCTTCTCAACAAACACACTTCTTTTTTTGCGCTTTTACAAAAATAGTTATTTCTTCAAAAATCTAAAATCACCTCTGTTTGAAATGGGTTTGAGGTCATGAACCGAAAGAACAAAAATATGCTGCTGATGGGGCTTTTTTGGCTTCAAATTTTTTGGCCAAAGATGGTGACTGCCCTAACTATCCCTTGTATGTAATTTTTTTCACATAAATTTATAGGGAAACAATTTATCCAAGGTGTAAAAAAATCTACCCTATCAATTTCACGAAACATAATATCCAGTAGCTGCCACTTATATAAAATAAAATGATTAAAAGGTAATGAAAAAACTAGGGTGTTTTACCATGATTCCATATGCTTTTTTTCATGGTGCGATCATCGCCAAATAGATTGTCTTGATGTCCCAACTTTTTACGCCATAAAGTTCGAGGCATTGTAGTTTATTTGGAAGTTGAAGAATATTCCGATTGTAAGATTTCTCAATCAAAGTTTAAATCCATCTTGAGGTCAAAGTATATTACAGTTGACCCTGACTGATCACATAATAATGGTTTTATGATTATCCTTTAATTAACCTTATTCTTAGCAAAATAAAAAAAAATCTTGAATCATAAATTAGCTAGGCTTTATACAATATGTTCGTCCTTCCTAAAAAAATTTTTTGTGGCAAAATGATGGAAGTTAATGTGCAATTCATGTGCACATAAACTTCTGAACTTGCATGCAAATGCTTCACATTTCACTTTAAACTCTTGCAAGTAATTTGTGCTTTCTACGAATGACTTAACTTTCACTGCTTTTTTTCTTAACATTTTTAGTAACTTTGATTTATTATGTAACTTTTATTATTCAGAAAATAAACAAAAAGAAAATGTTTTCTAGGAATAAGCACAATGTCACGGCTGTATATTTGACATCTAATAATGGTATGTCAAAATTATTCCAATAAATTATTTTTATCATTTGTGGCATGTATGATTGAACTTCGTCTTTAATTGACTTAAAATTGTTACACCTGTCTAAAGTTCAATATTGGAGGATGTGCATGTTATTTCCAGTACGTTATTAGATTGTCGTGCACATGTTGTATGCTTGCTCATCATGGTTCATGCAATTCATTTAGGCCTCAACATATTCTTTTGTGAAAAATATTTATATGGGTAAATATGGTATGGTATCAAAAGCACATTTTTATAAATTTGCATGTTTTCCGTAATTAATTCATTTTTAATAGAGCAAAGTTGGAAAAAATTCAACAAAAACGGTTTTCCCTGTTTGTCCTTACAAGCAGGTTCATAAAAATATTTGCATGGATGAATGCATATAGTTCAAACATATATCAAAAATATTAAATTGCCTGCATATCAAAACCCTTAGGTATTAAAACAAACCAGAAAATCTGGATGTAAAAAAAGGGATTATTTCTCAGATCTTAAGAACAAAGTGTGTTTACATCATTAAATTATATTTGATTTCAGGGACAACAGTCAACTTAGCCAAACAATGTTGGATTCACAAAATTCTCAAGAAATGTACTCACAATCGTTACTACCAAGAATGCAAGTACAAGATGTTACGAGTGACTATTGGTCACAGTCGAGCTCACAGCAGGTATATTGTTGCATCAGAAGCATTTTTTGCTATTACTGTAATGTTTCAGTTAAATGAATAAGGTTTTTCATGTACATAAATCCGCCTCAGAAAAGAAGTTTCTTTTGTGAACATGGTATTATCATATCACTTTGGTATTCACCTCAACAATGTGCCAGTGTGAATTGAAAATTAAAATTCAGACTCCTTGGAATAAATGGCTTCTCTAATAGTTGTATTTTAAAAAAATTGTGTGGATTATTGTAACCTATATGAAAAACTGTTTGTTATACAAGTGTATATTTTATTTTGTAACTAGTGGCAATTGGTTTATCCAATAATGCCCTACTAGCATACTTGCAAGGTCAATCAGTATTTGGTTATATATGACAAATACAATTAAATCAAATGATGACTGTCAGCAGAATTTTTAATAAATTCTTTGAATGTGAGCATGACATATACAACATGTTTTATGGTAAAGTATCTGTACTATCAAACCTAAATCTGTTTAGAAAGTTTTTGTCAACTTTATATTCTATTTTTCTCTGTTCAGGAATATAATATTTAAAAAAAGATATAGCATGCAAAAATCATGTAAATAAACTAAATATATACCTTATATTGCCTTATATTGTCCATTTTATTTCTATCTGAATTTTTTAGCAGTCGCGTTTCTTATTATTTCTTTGTTCTTATCATCACTCACATCTTCTCCACAAAATTTTAGCAAGAAGAAAATATGCGAATGTATGCCAGCAAACCGTTGTTATTTGGTGGCCGACCAACACAAGTAAATACAAATTCAAAGCGAATTTTCAACCGCAGCAAATCATATGGACAATTCATAGACATGCAACAAAAGAAAGCTGTGGAATTTAGTCAAAGGTTTTATAATATTATTATTATTACAGTACTCAACCGATTTAAAATTTCTTCATAAAAATACTATAGGATGCACATTAGTTGATGAGACATTTAAACTTAAGTTGGTCTTGTGATATAAACGAAGAATAAAAGAATAGTTTCATTTAGCATGTTGCAGTATTGTTCTTCGAATAGAAAGTAGGTCCAATTCTTACTGCTGCAGAAACAATCTTCATTATATAATAAGCATATTTTGTATTTAGAAGCTTTTTGGAAAGTTACATTAACTTATTGAAAGAATACTCAGTGGAGGTAAATAAGAAAACATGTCTATTCTTTTTAATAATTAACATTTCAGTCAGAATCTAGTTATAAGGTCCAAATTGAATATGTATAAATATATGATAGCATTCATCAACATGTGTATTGTATGTTGTGTGTTGTGCGTTGTGTGTTGTGTATCGTGTATTGTGTATTGCATATTTCGTGTTGTGTGCTGTGTATTGTGTGTTGTGTATTGTGTGTTGTGTATTGTATATTGCGTGTTATGTGTTGTGTATTGTGTATTGTATATTTCGTGTTGTGTGCTGTGTGTTGTGTATTGTGTGTTGTGTGTTGTGTGTTGTGTATTTCGTGTTGTGTGTTGTGTGTTGTGTATTGTGTATTGTGTATTGTGTGTTGTGTATTGTGTGTTGTGTGTTGTGTATTGTGTGTTGTGTGTTGTGTATTGTGTGTTGTGTATTGTGTGTTGTGTGTTGTGTATTGTATATTGCGTGTTGTGTATTGTGTGTTGTGTGTTGTGTATTGTATATTGCGTGTTGTTTATTGTGTGTTGTGTATTGTATATTGCGTGTTGTGTGTTGTGTGTTGTGTATTGTGTATTGTGTATTGTATATTGCGTGTTGTGTAATGTGTATTGTGTATTCTGTGTTGTGTATTGTGTATTCTGTGTTGTGTATTGTGTGTTGTGTATTGTGTGTTGTGTGTTGTGTGTTGTGTGTTGTGTATTGTGTGTTGTGAATTGTGTGTTGTGTGTTGTGTGTTGTGTGTTGTGTGTTGTGTATTGTGTGTTGTGTGTTGTGTGTTGTGTATTGTGTGTTGTGTATTGTGTATTGTGTATTGTGTGTTGTGTATTGTGTGTTGTGTATTGTGTGTTGTGTGTTGTGTGTTGTGTGTTGTGTGTTGTGTGTTGTGTGTTGTGTGTTGTGTGTTGTGTGTTGTGTGTTGTGTATTGTGTATTGTGTATTGTGTGTTGTGTATTGTGTGTTGTGTGTTGTGTGTTGTGTGTTGTGTGTTGTGTGTTGTGTATTGTGTGTTGTGTGTTGTGTGTTGTGTATTGTATATTGCGTGTTGTGTATTGTGTGTTGTGTGTTGTGTTATGTATATTGCGTGTTGTTTATTGTGTGTTGTGTATTGTATATTGCGTGTTGTGTGTTGTGTGTTGTGTATTGTGTGTTGTGCATTGCGTGTTATGTGTTGTGTGAGCATGTGTTTAGATTTACATTGTTGTTATAGATGAAAAGTAATTTTGAGGTTATGAAGTCTGAAATATTCTCAAAGTTGAAGACTAATACAGAGGTTGTTGAAAGTAGTGTGTGTAGCTCGGAAAAGGTTATCAAAAAACGTAAGATTAAATGTAGTTAGTTTCTTATGTATCGTTTATATGCCATTGTAAATGTAATTGATATGATTTTCCATTGTCACTATTATTTAGTGTCACGGGAAACCAACAATTGTTTTTAAATATAAGGTTTTAATAAATAAAGTTGGAAAACTACAATGTTTTCTTAAGTAAAAAAAGAATGAACAGTTAATAATAATCATCAGCTAAAAAATAATATGTAAAATCAGATTAAGAAAATACCGAGATAAAGATACAATATATATCTGGTAACAAACTATTTGCGGCAATGTGCAACATAAAAGTGACCGCGAGAAAACACAATCTGAAAACATATCTACAAATGAATATTCCTAATCTGATGTTTACTCACCAGAATGTTTGTACCATTAACAGTAAACTATTTCCACCTTGGAGATTACTTGATATCCTGTTTCATAACCTATATTTCATATCATTTCTTAAGGTGGTAGTAACCCTTTTAAAATTATTAATGACGAACGTTAACAACAACAAATATGGCGCGTAACATAAAAACTTAAAGCGATCTTTATAGTGTGGTACTTTACGAGCTCCAACTATCGAAAAATATCTTTGTATAAAGAACTTACTAAAGAACTTAAAAGCCGTATTTGTCTTTCCATTTTAAATTTCCAAAATAATTGGTGCATGCAATACATAATATGCCTTCTCATTAGTTTTTTACTTATTTTTGTAATCTTTGGATGCTTTTATAACTATGGTTGGACCTTATATTGCTACGTGCATCTAAGTGTTTTTTTTTACTAAATATATTCTTTGAAGAATGAATAAATTTAGTTGCACATTTCACTTTACTAAATGCTACTGAATATTTCAGTTGAAGACAATCTGCATGAAGACCTAAAGGAGCACAGCAGAAACATTATATCTGTGGATGAGATCAAAGAAAAATTGAATCAAGTAATGCCTTCTTTAAATTACGTGTTACTGCTTAGGCTATGTTGTATATCTTCATGTAAAACAACAATTACTGGCTGCCTATTCGTTGTCAACACCATTATCGAGGAGTGCTCCTACTTAGTTTTAAGGTTTTTGTAGTAACATCATTTAGAAAGGATATGATGTGTCCTTTAACCAGCATTTTAAAAGCGTTGGATACTTGTAAATTTTGTTGAACTCTTAAGCACAGAATACAGCATGCACACGAGAGTTTATAAGTTTATTTATCTACACTTTGATTGAAACTGTGTTATTTTTAACTCACCAATACAGAACTAGCAATAAATATTTTTAAGTACAGCCATGGTGGGTTTCCATTAACATAAAATTGTTGAACAACTGTTGTAAATCGACCTTTACATAAGTACAGTTCCACTATTTAAAATATGCCTTGTATGTACATTTAACTCTCTATTCCTTATGACTGTTTTTTGTTATTTTAGAAAGAAATCGAACTAGCAAGGAGGGACAGTGAGGTTAACCGTTTACACAAAGAAATAAACCAGCTCAGAGATACTGTTACAAAACTCACAGAGAAGGAGAGTTTATACTTTCAAGAACAAAAATCTAAACTTAATGAATTTCTCCAACATGTCGATTTGTCATTCAGTAAACTCGACAACAAAGACGATAGTTATGCACTTATAAGGACAACATTGGAAACGTTAGTTAATCAAAACAATGAGCTGAGTCAGCAGTTATCCAACGTGTATATGAAACAAGAGAGTTGTGTCTCCAATGTTTTGGATGTCAATGCAAAATTTGACAATTTAAATGCAGGTTATATGAACAACAGTGGTATGAATATGTCTTCCAACAACTTTCAGATGCAACCAACCACTACGCAGTGTTATTCGTATAATCAAGCAAGATGCATTTCAGCGCACAATAAAAACTTTTATCAAAACAATCCTACTTTCGGTGAGTGTTATATTTAAGTTTTTTTTAAAATGTTATTTTCTGCGAAAATCATTTTTTTGGAAGCAACTTTTACAGTTATTTTTGTGCAGTAGATAACGCGCTGAAAAATTAGAAAATATTGCAGATTGTTGCACAACATCCTCACCTTCGTGTTATTGTATTATTAGAATTAACAGAATTAAGTTCAATTCTTGTTGCACGAAAATTAAAACGCGCAAAATTACGTCAGGTCCATAACCCGAAAGTTATATATTATATGTAAATATTGCAAACCGTTTTTTGCTTTATACGGATAATACTTCGCAATAAAATGTCCACGCGAAAAAACATTTTTTTGTTTTTCACTGACGATAATAAACTGACGCAAAGTATTTTCAAATCAAATGCAAGCGAAAATCATTCAAATAATTAGCTAATTACAGCCATACTTTGTGTAATAATGAATTAAAAGAAAATATATATATTTTTAGGAAAGTCTCAACACAATCCAGTTGTTTTACCAAGCATCAACAGACCCCTCTCGCATTTCTCTCCACTACCATTACATGCCAGAAAATTTGATGTTCTCACTAACCCTTCACCAACAGCTGTGGTGGCGCCTATGTTAAGTCAACCGCGAGTGAAAAAAGAGGAAACCTTTCTACAAAAAGGTGATGCTTGTATTTCATCGTTATTTTGTTTTGTCTCTACTTTTCTATTTTATTTTGATTTAATTTTGATTTAATTTCACAAAAAGAATGGTTCCATAAGTGCTTGTCCATGTCTTGTTCTCGGTTATCATTTGATTGTTCCTACTTTTTTAAGATTGCAGCAGAAGTCAAAGCAAAGATGTTTTTGAGTTATCATCTGATTCAGAATCTGGACAAGATCTTTGTGAAATTGTTTCATTAATTACAAAGAAGCAATACAAAAAGACACAAAAGACTAGACTAGCCACACCCAGTCTTTCTGTGACGTCATCAAAATCATCTACACCTGTGCAACGATCTATCAGAAGATATGGAAAAATTAAAAAGTTCATCAACCCCTTCTCGCCTTCACCTTCAATTCAAACAAAAGTCAGTATCCGTATATTACTACAAAAGCAGTTTTAATTCCGTATATTTTTTTAATTATTCTTTATTAGAACTACATCTTTTTTTTTTTATGAAAAATATCTTAGTTTCAAGAAATTTTGGGTTAATTTGGTAGGTGTTATATCTTGCAAGCACGTGTAAAAAAGCGTGATTGTGAGCTACATAAGCATCTTAAATATTGCGTATTATCGGTTAGTGCGTTATCGGTACCATCTCTTATATTTTTACCTCTTTTTTAATTAAAAAACAAACACGATTTGTGACAAACATCTGATTAACCTTGACTTGTTTTTATTTCTTTACGTAGGTGGACAAACCAGGTTTGAGACGGGATCACAACTCATTGAATGATCAATGGACAGAAGCTGTTCTTGCCACAAGTACAAAATTACCACCTCAAAATAATAAGGTACGTTTCATTTTTTTTTAACTCTATTATTTTCCTTATTCTTGGCATCCATACGATTACGTTCAGGGCAAAAGTCGGGATAAAAAAAATACGCATAAAATTTCTGCGAAAGGGAAATTCGCTTTAAATTTTTGCGAATTAACATCTTGTTACAAATTTTGCGACATGAGTGTGTAGGATTTCTTGTTCTCATAAATTTACGATATACAAGAATGCGAACTCACGTTTTTGTTACATTTTTGTAATCAGTTTCACAGTTGAACTTCCCCAAGCGGACACTTCGATACAAAAATGTTTGTTCGCTTTAGAGTGGTGGTGTCCTCTTTAGAGATTTTTGATCTAATGGATTTTCCCAAACTTTAAATAGACCAGTTTTATTCTTTAAAAGCCCTGGGGAATACGATCCCTTGAAATAATTCAGGGGTCAAGGGAAGGCCACTGGATGAAAAACAAAGTAACTATTTCGAAATGACAAATTAACTGTTGTAAAAATGTGTAAGAAGAATGTTTAACAATAAAGAATGGACTGGAAAAGTGTCTGTTTTAGGAAGTGTCTGCTCGCCTTAGAGAGATTAGCGATGTAAAAGTGTCCTATTTCTTCCGGCACAAATCAAACGTTTTATATACCTACAGATTTTGCGATTGAGGTTGAAACCTTAGTTACGTTCGGTTCTATATATAAGGCGTTCGGCTACATATAAGGCGTTCGATTCTACATATAAGGCATTCGGCTACATATAAGGCGTTCGATTCTACATATAAAGGCGTTCGGTTCTACATATAAAGGCGCTCGGTTCTACATATAAGGCGTTCTGTTCTACATATAAGGCGTTCGGTTCTACATATAAGGTACGCTTTATGAGAAATACATTCATGTTTATTACGTATTTAGTTTGAAGTGAAATCATCGCGCTGTTCACTAGCAATGAAAAGAAAACAAGGAAACGTGTTCAATTTTGATGGTAAAAATTCGTATGTTCTATGCTCATTTAAATGATTTCATGTTAAGTGATTGTCCGAACGAAGAGGATGGTACCATTTAAGTAATGTTGCGTGTAGTTTGATTGTTAGTAAAGCAGTTTTTCCATCGACTTTGCCATCGACAGAATCAATAAATCATTTGTGGTTTTCTACAATTTAGGTGAGAGTGATGAAGATCTTCAAAACATTGCAGATATGCTGCAAGCGAAGCAGAGACCGAGGAAGCGTCGCTGATCTCTTATGTGTGAATATAAAAAATAAGGGTTAGAGATGGGTAACTTAATGATGACTCTACTAAACAAATGAAAAAAAAATTAAGATATAAATTTTAGAATTAAAATATCTTAAGTTGATTCATTTTTGCGAAAATTAACTTACGCGAGTTTTATCCATATTCGCGAAAATTTTTCTGCGCAAAAAAACCCGAAAAGATAAATTCGTGAAAATAAATCTTCGCGAGATTACTAGAAATGACTTACTTGCTAAAATTAACTTCGCGGACATTTTGAGAAAGAAAAATAATTTTTTCTTCTCTAGTTTTTCTCCGTAAATATCTTTTTTGTAGTTGGTAAAAATGGGTCTGTTATATCTAGGAGAATAGAAATAGATCTCTATTTCTAACCTTCTTGGTTATACGAGCAAGTTAAATTACGACTGAATAAATAGGCCGAAATTAAACTTAAAAGATAAATTAAAAAGTACTAGATTCATGAAAATAATTTGTTCGTGAAAACCTTAAAATCAACCATTCACGAAAATTAATCAACTTAAGGTAGTCGTGACTGCGAAAAAAACAAGAATTTCGCGCAATCGATGCGCATCATCTTGAAAAAAAATTCTGGAAATAATCTCCCTTGAGTTAAAATAATTTCCCTTGAGTTAAAATAATTTTTTGTACCTATTTTGTTTCGTAGCTGTTGACGAATTTATAGTTTATCTAATAATACAACGTTATTAAATTTACCAATATACAATTTATTTCACACGCTCGTGAGTCCACATAAAAGGTATACATTTTCAGTTGATATAAATGTTTTTGTTTTCTGTGAGCACTCGAAGTTGTATGCTTTTCATACGATGCTAGTACGTGTATTAAATGGAGTAAAATGTTACTGTATACAGAACAAGAACTCCTTGTTTTAAGAATTAGAGATCTCAGATTATACGACTGTGTTAGTACACTTATGTTGACCACGATCCTAGAAAAATCCTGGAAAAAGGAAGTCGTTAGAAGTTTCGCAAAAAAAAGATGTTCTGGAAGTGTCCTGGGAAAGTAAATATGTTGAGTAGACTTAAAATCTGTTTTTACAAACCTTACGGAAAAAAAATTCATTGAAAGGTACTTAAAAAACTCAAATATGAAAATTCATAAAATTCTGAAATTCCTGGAAATTGCACATGTTAGTTTTTTTGTCTTGGGTTCTTAAACAATTTGGTCTCGAAATAATAACAAAGAAGTCCTGGAATTTAGAATTCAATTTTCTTTGATCAGCATGAATTTTGTAATTCTCGTCGAACTGCCGACGCGAATGCCGGCGTGGTAACGAATGCCGGCGAAAAATAACAGGTCACGTCGGTAATTGAATTAAAAGGACTGTTGTGTCGATAACGAAATTGTGTTAAATAAACGATATACATAATGTTTTAATTTTTACTTTAAGTTAAATTTATTTTATATTTTGAATGGCTTTATTAGTGAATTATATATATATTGAAATATTTAAATCTTTTGTTAGTATATAAAATTGTGTGAAGCAATTCTTTTTTGTCGTTTTCTGATAAATTGTCTCATACATGCCAAGCTTGTCTTGTTGGTTTCGTGGATATGTTGCACCCATCTGCACTACCTTCAATAGCATATATTTGTTGTTATTATGTTGTTGCTATGTTAAGTATGCTGCAATTGGAATCAAGATAGTTAGTATATTTCCCACTAAACAATGACCAGTACTCTTTCTTTTCGAAAATGTGGCCAGGTTACACAAATCTTTTGTGCAGCAATCAACCTAAAGAAAAGGTGGGAGCATCTTGAAGTTGATTGCAAATAATGCTAAAACGTTGCTCTTGACTTGTTTCTTTGATGAAAAGTTTGCTTTTTGAAGAGATACATATAAATAAGTTTTTTTTGCTCGTTGTTCCTAATGTCAAGCTTTTCGCTAAAATTCTAACTATTTGGCTTCTAAATAACACTTAATATAAGAATTCAACAGGATCATTACGTATCCATTTTCGTATTAAAGAATTCATGATTCAAGGAAGATGTAATTGCAAATACCTTACAATCCTTGTACCCCAGGATGGTGCGGGTTTTACAAAAGGACTGACAACTGGGAACTGGTATGCATTGCCTTTTATACGCAGTCTGTATCACTTGCTCTCCACCTGCAATCATTTCTTTCCAGTAGCTCATGGTTAAGCAAGCACCTCCATTGGATGGACATGTTTGTATTCTTCCGTTGGCATGACAACTTTCTTTATCAGCTGCATTGCATACATAACACCTCAAACTTGACACTAAAAAAGAGAAAAGGTCGCATCACATTCCGTAAATTTTGCCTAGACACCAGTGTGTAAAGCGAGGCACACTATTTTATCCACTTCCAAAGCATAAAAATGTATCTATCTTTAGTAATCTAATTAAATTAGACCAAATGACGGAAAATTTAACACCCATTTTTAATGGTGTAACCCCCAACCCCCTCCTGTTACACTAGACTGAAAAAATCCGGTTAATTCGTCATGGATGACTCATTTTTGTTTTAGCATGATTTCTAATGAGCTGGAAAGCGTGGGGTCCAGAAAATAGCAAAACAAAAAGTATACCTATTTCCATTTGACTCAAAGTCAAAATTAAGCAGTAAACATTTAGTATTTCCATCTTCTTTTAAAAGTATGTTTATAATTTTTTTACAGAGGATCGAGTCGTTCATTTGTTCACTTCGTCAGCTGTTGGGTCGGTCTGCTCAAAGTACACAGAATTTTACTTTCGTCACTTAGTTTTGTTCAATTACACCTGATTTTATTAATCTAATTTCTAATTTGGATACCAACCCAACTGTTTGTCTGCTTGAGTTTTCTTTCTACGAGGCTTACCAGATATGACACTCAAAATGTCCAAAGCTGAAATTTATCGTAGGTAAAAAAATTATTGCATACTTGAAGCAAGTCATGAATGAACGTCTGCACAACATCCTGAAAACTTCAATTTCTTCATTTACTTTTCTGTACAAGAAAAAACTTCAATGATTTTCTTTGTAAATCCATTTTCAATAATTAATATCTAGTTAATTTAACTTCTAATGTAAAATGGATTGGAAGAACTTCCTTTAGTAAGGATGAGTAATATAACCTAATTCGTGCCCAGTTTTGTCAGTATGACTGTTCTTTTTGGAGATTAAAGAATTTATTTTGCGAAATTTATTTTTTAAGTATTTGAACTCTAGTCGCAAAATTAAATTCTACAAAATTGCATTTTCCAAGAGTTAATCGCGAAAATAATTTCCATAATTCTTTTTTAAAAAAGGAATATCTATTGAACGGCAAAATATTTTAAAATTCTAGAACCATAAGTAGAACCATAATTTTTAAAAATTTGTTTTACTTTCCTCAAAAATTCTGTTAATGACAATTTGGATAAATAGTCGTTAGCCCGTGGAAAAACCCACGGGTTCGCCCGTCCTTTTTATACCGCATTTCGTGTGTCTCGCTACTGCGGTTACCATTTTACGTGACAGACAGACGCATACGGGTATTATAATATAGATATAAATATTAATTGAACTGTGTAAATATAATAGCAAATTATGAGAACTATTTTTTACACTTTCACTTATTTTTTTTGGTTAATTCAAAGTCACAAAAAAATGACTTGTCGGTGGATGGTATTTTTTCTCTCTCTTTTCCGCACATTTCATGCCATGCACAAATTGAAAAAATTATGTCGACAGAATTAAATTTTCATCAGTATAAACAATCGATGACGTTCTTAAACTGTCAAATAACTTCGTCTAATGTTTTGTCTTTGTTTTTAACCCTATTTGTACCGCCTTTTTTGAGACCGCTGAATATCGGACCCTGTGCACATACGGCGTATTATCCTCTAAATTGGTTTGGTTATGGCGCTGATTTTTTTATATCATTTCAACATTAATTTCCGTAAAAAAATTCTCTGTCTGTCACACGCAGGGGCACAAGTTGTAGTTTATCACGTTGTAACTTTGTAACCCATTTTGTCGCACATTGTTTTTCTTTCATGTCGAACTTTGGAAACGCCTGGACTTGTCGCACTTTATCACCCCATATAGTTCCTCTCAGTAAAAATACTGCAAATGACACGTGTTTCGTGTTTTTCATTGATTTTAGCCAATTTCGCGAAATAATGTACCCGTGAAATATTCCAGCTACAGTTCGTGAAAATTGAAGACTCCCCCCCCCCCCCCCGCCTAGCGCAATTCCATTCACAATATAGAAGCTGACGTCAAATTTTATATCGAGAAAAGTTTTTTCCTTTTAAAAATTAAAACATGATCATAGGTTACACTGAAAATAACATCATGAGCGACTACATAAGCGCTACACACTCATAGAAACTAGTTAATTTTGTTTTGTTTTAAATTCCACTAAGAATTGAACTAAAACTACGCAACCCGCGAGCAAAAATTCGCGCAAAAATTTCGCACGCTTATTTCTTGCGCGATACTATTTTAAATAAAGAATTGTTTCATATTTTATTTAAAACAATGAAAACACGTATTTTTTTTGTATTTTTTTTTTTTTGGGGGGGATGTCTTTGTTTTTAACCCTATTTGTACCGCCTTTTTTAAGACCGCTGAATATCAGACCCTGTGCACATACGGCGCATTATCCTCTAAATTGGTTTGGTTATGGCGCTGATTTTTTTATATCATTTCAACATTAATTTCCGTAAAAAAAATTCTCTGTCTGTCACACGCAGGGGCACAAGTTGTAGTTTATCACGTTGTACCTTTGTAATCCATTTTGTCGCACATTTTTTTCTTTCATGTCGCACTTTGGAAACCCCTCGACTTGTCGCACTTTATCACCCCATATAGTTCCTCTCAGTAAAAATACTGCAAATGACACTAGTTTCACGTGTTTCGTGTTTTTCATTGATTTTAGTCAAATTGTCGAAATAATGTACCCGCGAAATATTCCAGCAACAGTTCGTGAAAATTGAAGACTCTCTCCCCCCTCCCCCCGCCAAAAAAAATAAAAAAATAAAATAAAAAAATCAAGAAATGCCTAAAATTCATGAAACCAATCTCTCAGTGAAAATTAGCGCAATTCCATTCACAATATAGAACGCTAACGCCAAATTTTATATCGAGAAAATTTTTTTCTCGATATAAAATTAAAATTTAAAAATTAAAGCGGAAATGCTTACAGTGGAAATGCTTACAGTGGAAATGCTTACAGTGGAAATGCTTACAGTGGAAATGCTTATAGCGGAAATGCTTACAGCGGAAATGCTAACAGCGGGAATGCTTACAGCGGAAATGCTTACAGTGGAAATGCTTACAGCGGAAATGCTTACAGCGGAAATGCTTACAGTGGAAATGCTTACAGCGGAAATGCTTACAGCGGAAATGCTTACAGCGGAAATGCTTACAGTGGAAGTGCTTACAGTGGAAGTGCTTACAGTGGAAATGCTTACAGTGGAAATGCTTACAGCGGAAATGCTTACAGTGGAAATGCTTACAGCGGAAATGCTTACAGCGGAAATGCTTACAGCGGAAATGCTTACAGTGGAAATGCTTACAGTGGAAATGCTTACAGTGGAAATGGTTACAGTGGAAATGCTTACAGTGGAAATGGTTACAGTGGGAATGCTTACAGCGGAAATGCTTACAGCGGAAATGCTTACAGTGGAAATGCCTACAGTGGAAATGCTTACAGTGGAAATGCTTACAGTGGAAATGCTTACAGCGGAAATGCTTACAGCGGAAATGCTAACAGTGGGAATGCTTACAGCGGAAATGCTTACAGTGGAAATGCTTACAGCGGAAATGCTTACAGCGGAAATGCTAACAGCGGGAATGCTTACAGCGGAAATGCTTACAGTGGAAATGCTTACAGCGGAAATGCTTACAGCGGAAATGCTTACAGTGGAAATGCTTACAGCGGAAATGCTTACAGCGGAAATGCTTACAGTGGAAGTGCTTACAGTGGAAATGCTTACAGTGGAAATGCTTACAGCGGAAATGCTTACAGCGGAAATGCTTACAGTGGAAATGCTTACAGCGGAAATGCTTACAGTGGAAATGCTTACAGTGGGAATGCTTACAGTGGAAATGCTTACAGTGGAAATGCTTACAGTGGAAGCGCTTACAGTGGAAATGCTTCCAGTGGAAATGCTTCCAGCGGAAATGGTTACAGCGGAAATGGTTACAATGGAAATGGTTACAATGGAAATGGTTACAGTGGAAATGGTTACAGCGGAAATACTTACAGTGGAAATGCTTACAGCGGAAATGCTTACAGCGGAAATGCTTACAGTGGAAATGCTTACAGTGGAAATGCTTACAGTGGAAATGCTTACAGTGGAAGCGCTTACAGTGGAAATGCTTACAGCGGAAATGGTTACAGCGGAAACGCTTACAGCGGAAATGCTTACAGTGGAAATGGTTACAATGGAAGCGCTTACAGCGGAAATGGTTACAATTGAAATGCTTACAGCGGAAATGGTTACAATGGAAGCGCTTACAATGGAAGCGCTTACAGCGGAAATGCTTACAGTGGGAATGCTTACATTGGAAGCGCTTACAGCGGAAATGCTTACAGTCGAAATGCTTACAGCGGAAATGCTTGCAGCGGAAATGCTTACAACGGAAATGCTTACAACGGAAATGCTTACCGCGGAAATGCTTACAGCGGAAATGCTTACAGTGGAAATGCTAACAGTGGGAATGCTTACAGCGGAAATGCTTACAGCGGAAATGCTTACAGAGGAAATGCTTACAGTGGGAATGCTTACAGTGGAAGCGCTTACAGCGATAATGCTTACAGTGGAAATGCTTACAGCGGAAATGCTTACAGTGGAAATGCTTACAGTGGGAATGCTTACAGTGGAAATGCTTACAGCGGAAATGCTACAGCTTACAGCGGACATAGGATCTTCGGTTATTTGATTCGATTCCAACTGCTAAAATGTAATAATTGTTGCTGATGTCAGCATGGTTATTTGTCTTGAATTTCGGGGCCTTTGTGGGACTTTTCGTAAAGTGTCTAGCGCATTTTAAATGCTACGTACCTAACCTACGCATCTAAAAAAGTTGCACTTTGTAAAATGGCCGATTTACTTACAGTCAGTGTTGGACTTAAAACAGCGGTTGGCTTTCAGAAATTAAACCCTGAAGTGGAGGTGGGAGGGCAAAATTGAAAAGCCTATACATATTTTGTGAAAGATTTGTAGTTAGCGAAATAGAAAAATTACAGAATAGCTAAAATACCAAACCATTCCCCTGGATTGCGTTCAGAATACAACGGTTGAATGATGAACGATTGGGATATAATTATTTTCTCACTTGCATATGGTAATGTAGTTGCTAACACAATCACAGGGTCGCAACATTATAAATTCGAAATTATAAATTTTTTGCTATTTCGACAATTTTCCCTCATCCTGTTTTAAATGCGGGACAGTAAAAACGGACTGTATTAAATTTTTCAAAATTACATGAAAATTATAAAACGGATAGAAATATTGAAATATGGAAGTTGATAAAAATTTTGTCAGTAGACATTTTACTGTGGAACCTGGACACTCACATATTTATATATTTCATCAATGACGTTTAAAAACGTCATTGATAAAATAACGCCTATGAACGATCATACAAATCAAACTAAATTTTCTACGGACATAATTATTCGTCTGGCAATATATTCGCAAACATTTACGACCTTTTAATCCGATTTGAAAAAAGTTCAACCTTTTGCAAAAATTAATTCTCGGATTTGCGGAGATTTAATAATGTCAGGATACACTACAATCGTGTGCTTAATATCGAGCTTAACATTGTGTTTAAAAACCGCTCTCCCTCTTAATGTTATTACCGTAAAGATATTCCAACATCAAGATAAGGAGAGTCCGTAAAATGTTAGGGGTTAAGCTTTGGTATAAAAATCGATTTGACCAAACATGCTCACGATTGTGGTTAGGAATTCGAGCAATAACAAGGGTTAGGTAAGTCGAATCTTCCTAAGAAAAATAGGATAAAAATATGAAGAGATTATGGGAAGATCGCATTTAAGAAGAATATTCTCTTTTATTAGCCTCACTCGCGTAAATTTATTCCCGCGAAAAATTTGTAAACACCTGATTCGCGAAAATCACTTTTCTTAAGATATGTCGTTGTTTCACTTAAGAAGCTTTAAACTGGGCACGAATTAGGTTATATTACTCATTCTTTCTAAAAGAAGTTCTTGCAATCTATTTTACACCAGAAGTTAATTTAACTAGAAATTAATTATTGAAAATGGATTTACAAAGAAAATCATTGAAGCTTTTTCTTGTACAAAAAAGTAAATGAAGAAATTGAAGTTTTCAGGATGCTGTGCAGACGTTCTATCATGACTTGCTTCAAGTCTGTACCAACGCGCCACAAAATATTGCGTCTCTTGTTGCCTGTTTTCCATTTTAGCATATCAAATCCAAACTTCGTCACGTACAGTATTTAAATGAACAAGAAGAAAGAAAAGTTTTTGAACATTTGTGCTTTAAAACGAAATGAACTCTATAAGTAAGTAAGCGAGCAATGCCCATAGTAGCTAGCGTTCACTGGGTGGAATAATTTTTCTCACTTATTATACGCAGATGATGTTAAGTCCATCGTTAAAAGTTGTACTGTAGACGTGATGTTGAAGATTTACCTTTCGTCGCTCATTGCGTTAATCTTTTGTTTCCATATTGGTAAGTCGAATTTTTCGGCAAGAAAATAATGGAGTTGTCAAGATAAGTGTTTCGGTTTTAAACAGGGAAGTGTTTGTTAAATGTCGTTCAAATTATTCCTTTATTCCTTTTTTGTTTGCTATTAAAAGCTATAAAATCAATGCAAGAATTTATCATTCATTGCTTTCACTCAATAAATAGTCCTGATTAAGTCTGCAGCGATCTGTTGGCTGCGGAGCATTTTATCATTTATCGCTTTCGGTGATACTGCCGTTGTCTAAAAAATATTTTCGTATCAGGTTTTACGTTGTTTAAAATCATTTAGGCAAGCTTAAACAGAAGAATTAACACGGCTAACAAACACATTAACATTAAGTGAAGATAAAGAGCAATAAAACGCATGTTCTTTATCTTAGGTAACTAATCTTCTAAAATTACCAAGGATCTCTCGTGGAAAAATTAGTTACAGATTTTAAAGGACTAGTCGATGGCCGGGGATAAATCCAAACCAATCTAAATAAATCTTTTATATAACGTATTTCGTGTTTCCGTAACACAACTTTTTTCTCGCGCACAAACAGACAGATGGAATACGGCTATTATTATAGAGAAGCGCCCTTTTAGAAGGGCTTTAAAAAACTAATATAACTACATGCTTCTTATTACATGCATTTCCTTTTTTGTGATGTTCTGTTGATGACAACATTTTTATCTAGCACATTCATTGGAGTGTCATTCATGCTACACCACAGATGCTTCTTCCTGTAAAAAACACACTAGAACTGTAACGTGTAATCCACGGGAAGGAGAGGATATGTGTCTCACCATGTTTTCATCAAATCGAGTGCAAACATCAAATGGAGTAAAAACAGAAACGAAGTTTCAAAAATCATGCGCAAACTCGCAAATAAAATGTGAGGAATATTGTTCATCTTTTTTGTTGACTGGTGAAGACGTGTGCAAAGTATGATTTTTATTTATTTATTTATTTATTTATTTAAGGGTCAGTTCATAACGTAATACTTTAAAATATACAGCTCTCTACCGACTCAGCCTTAAATGATGAATACCCGCGCCATAGTCAATTAGGCAAAACTTTCTCTGTGAATTACATTTAACGTTGAAATTTATGCAACTTCCCCTTTTTTTCTTGTCAATAGGTGTACTCTTTAAACAAAATCTTTCTTCAAGAAGTCATACGAGAGCAGCGTTGTTGCAACGTTATTTTTCATATTAATGCATGTCAGTTAGTGTATATAGTGCAGAGCAGAATTTTGATATTGTTAAAATCAGAATCTTCTAAATTGCGGACCAAATTTATGACGTCATTACTAGTACTGAGATGACGTCATTTCCCCTTTTTTGACATTTGATTTTCTATTGAGTTCTTCTATTTTCGTGAAAAGTATCAGCATAAGACATAAGTTCAAAACTATTAATCGTGTGGGCACATTACCCCGCCCCCCGCCCTATCCCCAGGGTTAACCCAGGTAAAAAACACGAGATATAATAGGATTAAATAAGCGGATTTCCTGTCTGTGTTTTTGTCTATTAGGTAGTTAAATCGATGTTTATATTTAAAGATGTTTTCTTCTAATCCTTTAAAAGTACTGCTTTTATAAATTGCGTAGACGTAATAATAGCAAAACATGCAGTGGTACAAAATATAATAAAGACGTTACCATACAAAAACAAAAATACTGTCTAAGATTTCGCACTTTCTATAATTCTTCTTTTCTTTTATTTTTAGTCCACGTGTTGCAAAACCGATGTTTGCAATAGAGATATGGAAAAGAAACTCTTGTTTGGTGGGCTGAAAAGTTTGTCGAAGAAAACAATTGCAAATTTGTTTCTGCTTGTACTGCTGTTCTTATCTCAGACTCTTTTCGTGTGTTGAGTGCGGAGGTTGTTCTCATTTGAAGAATGACGCATGGAGTAACCGAATGGAGTTAATAGAGTCAATTTCCACTCTTCTTCTCCCTCTTTTTTCTCCTTCTCTTTTCTTTTCTAATTTCGACGTTAATAAACAGAACCGCACAAAAGAACTTATTATTATTATTTTGGTGTTTACAATTGAGGTAGATTTGTCTGTTTTAAAGTAACACCGGAACATTTGATGACATATCAGAATGTATTAAGTATATAAAAAATTATATAAAAAATATTATTGTAGTAAAATTAGTTTGATAATGCTTGGCAGCCGCTAAGTTAAATATCACATATATATATTTGGTAGTTAGTGTATAAAATGCCAGGTTTTATTTTTAATGTATGTATTTATTAAATAATTATATTTTATTTTAGTGCTTATTAATCTGAATTATAAATACTTAAATCCCAGTAATTTCTTCTTCAAAAACGGCCTTAAATGGTGACTCACTTTTTTATACCCTGAAGGTAATCTTGTAATAATTTCTTAAGTGTCAAAACATGAGCTTATCTGGTTATAAATTAGGAGCTAACCAAACACCATTTTTTTCGCATAAATACATTACTTTCAGAGGAATTTGAGCGAAAAAGTGATTGAATTCTAAGGTTGTGTTCTTACTATAGAGAAAGTGAGTTTAAAAAGGCTCAAAAAATAAGATCAGCCAATCTCTAATCGACTTTTACTGGTTTCTTATAAAAAAGTCCTGTATTAAGACGCTTATTATAACAATGAAATTTTTTTGTAACTTAGTATAAATAACAACAAGGTGTGGTTTCCGTGTAGTAAAAAGATATATTGAACAAATTTCAAAACTATGACGAGCATACGTTTGGATTTTGTCGAAGTACTACGCAGAAAAAAGTAATAATAATTAGAAAAATTTAAACTTGTGATTCTTCAGTTCGAATGCACTTTCTATCTCAATTTTTCTTGCTATTACCCAGTGTCATGTCGTGGGAGAATAGTGACGAGTAAGGCACTTGTCGGAAAAAAGTAAACATATTGGCTGTTGATTAAGGTAGTGCCGTTTAGCTGAGTTTCTTACTTTATTTGTGTCACATAACAAACATTCCACAGTAATATGAATACTGAACAGACAAACCGAAATAATATCTTCAATAACAAAGTTTTGTTTCAAGAAACACAAGAAACAGTGTTAAATGGCTGTGTTTGTCCACCTAGTGTCCGAATGCTTGTTTCAAGAATACATGTTTTAGTTTATGCTTTGATAAAGTTGGCGACATGATAATCTTGGATATACTAATCTAAATGTTTTCAGCTACTAACGGATAACATACTATGAATGGGGAGTTAATTTAGAGATAAGAACTTCAGCAAACCTAATAGCTGTCTACCTACCTATCTAGCTAGCTAGCTAACTACCAGCAACTTGTTCTAATAGTTAGAAACGAAGACCACAGAATTGTCGAATGGCTTTTTGATATCTATGTTAGACAAAGATAGATGCTATTGTGTGAAATATGTCACACTTAATGAAAGCCTGGCCTTACTATGCCTTCTTTTTTAAAACTCTTTGGGCCAGGTCTTGAACTTGTAAATTGCGAACACACTATCCTGACTAAAAACAATTTTGATAATCTCTTTATTGAGAGTCAAACTTAATGTTGAAGACAAAAGACAAAGTTTTCTTGCTTTGGGAAAAAAGCGTTCCAAAATGAAAACCGAGCAGTAAAAGTTGATTGTTGTTGGTTGTTTATTAAAATAGTGTATTCACAGCAATTTGAGTATAGTTGTCTATGTTTATTCTCAGACACACAAAAAAATATTCTGGGTGAAGCTTATTTAATATATGGCTTTAAAAAATACAACAACATTTCCATTTAGTTCGAAATTTTTTGTACATAACAAAGAAATTTTATCACCATCCTTAAAACGTAGGAATTTTAAGGTCGATTTCCATTAACTCAAAAAGTGTTAAAGTAAGTTTGTGAAACAATCGCTGTTACCACTTTAACGGAAATACATGTTGTATACCAAAGCAACACAAGCGATGTTACACAACAAATGTTATAGAGAATTTTTTCTATCTATACAACATTTGCACAACAGCTGATATAATATTATTTTCATGCTACACGTTTTTTTAATAAAATCCATTAAAACCTGACTTGGGCTGACTGTCCTTCTTTTCTAATCCTGTTTCAGACTCATTTGTTCTTATTTTGTTCTAAGAATTAAGAACACAACTTTTGAATCTAGCCTCTTTTTATTCTCATTTATAGACAATTGAGTCAATATATTATTTCGCAGTTAACAAGTAACCACCAGTCTTCACAGAACGACTAGAAAACCAACAACAAACCAGCGGACGGAACGAACAGTCCGAATAATTATATTTAGAGAAAAAAAAACGTAAGGGAAGGAGAACAAACGGAAATCATTCTCTAAACATTGAAAAACATTGAAAAAAGAATTAGCTAAAAGTAATAAGCGAAGCAAGCAAGTACGGTCAAGTCAGGAGTCCCTTATAAATGTCGATATCTGAGAAATTATAAATGTCGGAATAAAGATATGAGCCTGCCGAACTAATGAGAGGGGGGGAGGGCAATTTTCTTTTTTCTTGATTCAAATCACCCTGTGCATATGTTGATAAATAAGATTGAAGAAAACACATTTAAAGCAAATTTCTTCAATGCGTCATGTTTCCAAAAGGTGGTGCTGATTGTCAAGGTAATGTTTAGTTTAACCACAAGTCTAAGATATCCTTCTATATAATTACTTGACGCATAAACCAAAAATTAGCTTGATATTTCCTGTCGGCTGGATACAGACAAAGGGTGTGTGAATTAATTTCCTTCAAGAAAAATATAAAAAGCCGAAGTGAAAAAAAAGGCTAACCAACATTTCTTATTTTCTGCATTGGAATCAACATCAAGATATTAGGAAGAACAGTCAAGATGAATAACTTCCTCACTCCCCTAATGTTTGCGTGCATGTCTAGTAAGTTGATTCTTTTTTATATTATTGTAATAACGCTGAGATATTGTAAAACTCATCGCAATTTATTTCAATTTCAGTTGCTTTCGCTACCACAGAAATGCCCAGAACAAATATGGGACGAGGAAATATGGGAAACCGAACTACCGACATGCCCAGAACAAATATGGGACGAGGAAATATGGGAAACCGGTTCAACAAATCGAAAATAAATAGGGGACGAGGTAATATGAGAAACCAGACCATCGACATGCCCAGAAGAAATATGGGACGAGGAAATATGGGAAACCGGTTCAACAAATCGAAAATAAATAGGGGACGAGGTAATATGAGAAATCAGACCACCGACATGCCCAGAAGAAATATGGGACGAGGAAATATGGGAAACCGGTTCAACAAATCGAAAATAAATAGGGGACGAGGTAATATGAGAAATCAGACCACTGACATGCCCAGAAGAAATATGGGACGAGGAAATATGGGAAACCGGTTCAACAAATCGAAAATAAATAGGGGACGAGGTAATATGAGAAATCAGACCACCGACATGCCTAGAAGAAATATGGGACGAGGAAATATGGGAAACCGGTTCAACAACTCGAAAATAAATAGGGGACGAGGTAATATGAGAAACCAGACCACCGACATGCCCAGAAGAAATATGGGACGAGGAAATATGGGACGGAGTGACAATTAGACAGCTGAAAAAGCAGATATGGGAATGCTAACAAACATTTAACTTATTATATTTTGTGGATGGGTGCAAAAAAATATTTATTTTTATTTTGCCCAGGTTAAAGGTTTAACTTTTCGACTTACATCGTTGTATGTAAAATGACTATATTTTGTAAATTATTATTTATACTTCGTGTTAGAAATAAATTACTTTTATTTTTATTTGATTTTCCAACTACTTTAATTGTTACTCACTTGTTTGTCAGAATGATGGTTATTATTGCTTTAGCTTTTGCGCAAAGACATTGCTGATGATTCGGTCTGCGTCGCTTTAATTAATTAATTAAATTAAGTTAAAATGCCTTTAACCATATTTTACATAATTCAAAACAAGTTTGCCGAGAAATATCGAGATAAAGACGATTTTAAAGTCGAATGTTTAACAATAAAAAATAAATACATTTACGCCCTAATTTAATTCAATTCAGTTTTGGAGCTGGGTGTCCCAGGCTTAGTTTTTAAGGTGACAAACCCGCCTCATTGATTTGAAAGAGGCAAAAAATAGAAAATTTGAGATTATACGAAGATGCGGTTTAGTTTAATGGAATCGCTTCACAGCACCGAAATGTTTCAAAAACTCAACTTCTTCGTCGAATTAAAAGCATACTATAGCAAAACGTGAGCAGTATAAAATTCATTGAAAAAATAACTTTCAAAGAAAGACTTGTTTTGTATTTAGCTTCCATATTGGTGGAGATTGCGGAAGAAAGTTTGTGCATAAAATCCCACAAATGCTGGAATTACGAATTAAAAATTCTTTGAATTGCTTTTGCTTTACTACGGCAAAAGCGAACATTTCCTCCGGCCTTGCGTGAACACTCACGTCCATGAGACCGACATTAACAGACATTTTTGTATTTATGCATTATTTACATCTTTTTTTTCATTTTCATTTAGTCTATCTTTTAACCTTCTAAACAAACTCTCGCTATTGTAAAGAGTCTTTTAAAGATGTTTTATCTAAAAAAAAAATCAAATTTCAAATTTGATTTTTTTTAGATAAGACATCTTTAAAGTGGAGAAAGGTCTACAAAAATGTTGGCCGCACGTTCCCAATTTATGGAATTTCTATTGCATATACCATTTGCCCAAATAAGATGTCACTACCGGATATATGAATGAAATTTAGTTAATTTGAAAATGAGCATAAAAAAATATCGAAATTTAAGTTAGCAAATGTGCACACATTGATTCTACATTATATTCCTTTTCTTTTCTCCTTCAATTTTTTACGTAGTAAAATTGTTATCATTGTAGTACCTCGGTCAAAATCAACGTCTATTGAAATTGTAAGCGCATGCGGACTAAAGCATTACAAGTTTAAATTTTTCTGATGATCTGCGTAGTACTCCAACAAAATAGAAATGCATACTCATCCCCAGGCCCATTTTTCTAATTTTTCTAATCCTCCTCATATTTTTGAAATTTGTTTATTTATATTTTCACCACAAGGAAATCGCACCTTGTTGTTAATTATACGGAGTTGCAACAAAATATTTTTATTTTGTTCTTGATAGTAAGAACACAACTCCAGAAAGAAGCCTTATTGTTTTCTTATTTGTGAATTTCTATCACGTTATCATGTTAATAAGAAAAAAATAAGTGTTTTTGTTGTTGTTGGAGTTTTAAACTTTGTTCATGATCAATCGAGACAATATCAACATTTTGGCGTAGTTATTGCAGGTCAGAAAAGAAGCAAAAACAACACGAAAACTCTTGCAGTTCGAACACCCGTCCTTACATACCCAGAGACATCGCATAGAAAAAACAATGAGAAAATAAGTGTTGGAAGGTTTACTGCGTAAGTTTGTTATTATCTGCACAGCCTGGCCTCGTTCTGTGTTATATTTTGACGTTCTGTGGAGTGGCAATTTTTGATCAGTTTAATTTAGGTGTGCATGCAACTGAACAATTTATCCATGCAACTGCAATCATGCTTAATACAGTGATTATTGTTACTACAGCAGACAGTACACCTGAGTAGCCTTATAGCATATTTTGGCCATCATTATCTTCTATGGACATAACGCCCGATTTAAACGAATACACTGGTCGATATATTTTGTTGGGTCATGAAAATGAACATTTCCAGTCTTTATTCTTTTCTGGTGAAGTACCTTGGCAAAACAGAAATGGCAGAATTGATAAACCTAATAATATAAATCGAACATATGCAGATGTGATCTCTTCAAATTTGCCCCTTATGGCTAAGTCTAGTGGCAGGGTTATTTCGAGTAATTCTGGGCAACGTCAATCAAAAAAAAGACTAAACACCATCTTACCAAGGTTTGACGAAAAAAGCTATAACCC